>CAUDMG010002668.1:20000-398516 GCA_958450375.1 Homarus gammarus | reverse complement strand
GGGGGCGAAAACAAAAAATGGCAACAATTGCCTTATATGTGATTAATGGCAGCAGAGGAGCGAAAACAAAAATGGCAACAATTGCCTTATATGTGATTAATGGCAGCAGAGGGGCGAAAACAAAAAATGGCAACAATTGCCTTATATGTGATTAATGGCAGCAATTAGGGCGACAATAAAAAATGGCAACAATTGCATTATATGTGATTAATGGCAGCAGAGGGGCGACAATAAAAAATGGCAACAATTGCCTTATATGTGATTAATGGCAGCAGTGGGGCGAAAACAAAAAATGGCAACAATTGCCTTATATGTGATTAATGGCAGCAGAGGGGCGAAAACAAAAAATGGCAACAATTGCCTTATATGCGATAAACGGCAGCAGAGGGACGAAAACAAAAAATGGCAACAATTACCTTATATGTGATTAATGGCAGCAGAGGGGCGAAAACAAAAAATGGCAACAATTGCCTTATATGTGATTAATGGCAGCAGAGGGGCGAAAACAAAAAATGGCAACAATTGCCTTATATGTGATTAATGGCAGTAGAGGGGCGACAATAAAAAATGGCAACAATTGCCTTATATGTGAATAATGGCAGCAGAGGGGCGACAATAAAAAATGGCAACAATTGCCTTATATGTGATTAATGGCAGCAGTGGGGCGAAAACAAAAAATGGCAACAATTGCCTTATATGTGATTAATGGCAGCAGAGGGGCGACAATAAAAAATGGCAACAATTGCCTATTATGTGATTCATGGCAGCAGAGAGGCGACAATAAAAAATGGCAACAATTGCCTTATATGTGATTAATGGCAGCAGTGGGGTGAAAACAAAAAATGGCAACAATTGCCTTATATGTGATTAATGGCAGCAGAGGGGCGAAAACAAAAAATGGCAACAATTGCCTCATATGTGATTAATGGCAGCAGAGGGGCGACAATAAAAAATGGCAACAATTGCATTATATGTGATTAATGGCAGCAGTGGGGAGAAAACAAAAAATGGCAACAATTGCCTTACATGTGATTAATGGCAGCAGTGGGGCGAAAACAAAAAATGGCAACAATTGCCTTATATGCGATAAACAGCAGCAGAGGGACGAAAACAAAAAATGGCAACAATTGCCTTATATGTGATTAATGGCAGCAGAGGGGCGAAAACAAAAAATGGCAACAATTGCCTTATATGTGATTAATGGCAGCAGAGGGGCGAAAACAAAAAATGGCAACATTTGCCTTATATGTGATTAATGGCAGCAGAGGGGCGACTATAAAAAATGGCAGCAATTGCCTTATATGTGATTAATGGCAGCAGTGGGGCGAAAACAAAAAATGGCAACAATTGCCTTATATGTGATTAATGGCAGCAGTGGGGCGAAAACAAAAAATGGCAATTATTGCCTTATATGTGATTAATGGCAGAAGTGGGACGAAAACAAAAAATGGCAACAATAGCCTTATATGCGATTAACGGTGGCAGAGGGACGAAAACAAAAATGGCAACAATTGCCTTATATGTGATTAATGGCAGCAGTGGGGCGAAAACAAAAAATGGCAACAATTGCCTTATATGTGATTAATGGCAGCAGAGGGGCGAAAACAAAAAATGGCAACAATTGCCTTATATGTGATTAATGGCAACAGAGGGGCGAAAACAAAAAATGGCAACAATTGCCTTATATGTAATTAATGGCAGCAGTGGGGCGACAATAAAAAATGGCAGCAATTGCCTTATATGTGATTAATGGCAGCAGTGGGGCGAAAACAAAAAATGGCAACAATTGCCGTATATGTGATTAATGGCAGCAGAGGGGCGAAAACAAAAAATGGCAACAATTGCCTTATATGTGATTAATGGCAGCAGAGGGGCGAAAACAAAAATGGCAACAATTGCCTTATATGTGATTAATGGCAGCAGAAGGGCGACAATAAAAAATGGCAACAATTGCCTTATATGTGAATAATGGCAGCAGAGGGGCGACAATAAAAAATGGCAACAATTGCCTTATATGTGATTAATGGCAGCAGTGGGGCGAAACAAAAAATGGCAACAATTGCCTTATATGTGATTAATGGCAGCAGTGGGGCGAAAACAAAAAATCGCAACAATTGCCTTATATGTGATTAATGGCAGCAGTGGGGCGAAAACAAAAAATGGCAACAATTGCCTTATATGTGATTAATGGCAGCAGTGGGCGAAAACAAAAAATGGCAACAATTGTCTTATATGTGATTAATGGCAGCAGAGGGGCGACAATAATAAATGGCAACAATTGCCTTTTATGTGATTAATGGCAGCAGTGGGGCGAAAACAAAAAATGGCAACAATTGCCTTATATGTGATTAATGGCAGCAGAGGGGCGAAAACAAAAAATGGCAACAATTGCCTTATATGTGATTAATGGCAGCAATTAGGGCGACAATAAAAAATGGCAACAATTGCCTTATATGTGATTAATGGCAGCAGTGGGGCGAAAACAAAAAATGGCAACAATTGCCTTATATGTGATTAATGGCAGCAGAGGGGCGAAAACAAAAAATGGCAACAATTGCCTTATATGTGATTAATGGCAGCATAGGGGCGACAATAAAAAATGGCAACAATTGCCCTATATGTGATTAATGGCAGCAGTGGGGCGAAAACAAAAAATGGCAACAATTGCCTTATATGCGATAAACGGCAGCAGAGGGACGAAAACAAAAAATGGCAACAATTGCCTTATATGCGATTAACGGTGGCAGAGGGACGAAAACAAAAAATGGCAACAATTGCCTTATATGTGATTAATGGCAGCAGTGGGGCGAAAACAAAAAATGGCAACAATTGCCTTATATGTGATTAATGGCAGCAGAGGGGCGACAATAAAAAATGGCAACAATTGCCTTATATGTGAATAATGGCAGCAGAGGGGCGACAATAAAAAATGGCAACAGTTGCCTTATATGTGAATAATGGCAGCAGAGGGGCGACAATAAAAAATGGCAACAATTGCCTTATATGTGATTAATGGCAGCAGTGGGGCGAAACAAAAAATGGCACCAATGCCTTATATGTGATTAATGGCAGCAGAGGGGCGACAATAAAAAATGGCAACAATTGCCTTATATCCCCCACTATATTCTGTGACACCATACCACTATATTCTGTGACACCATACCGCTATATTCTGTGACACCATACCGCTATATTCTGTGACATCATACCGCTATATTCTGTGACACCATACCGCTATATTCTGTGACACCATACCACTATATTCTGTGACACCATACCACTATATTTTTTGACACCACCACCACCACATTATTACTTTCCGTCCTCGTCTCAGGGTGTCAGACATGTTGCACTGGTGGCAGACATACAGTAGACACATTGATATAGCTGGTGAGGAGGTGTTTTGGTTTGTTACGCCTCACATAAATGTCTGAGAGCACTACTGAGTTGATGCCGTAACTAGACCCCCACCTGGTTAACTATTGTCTGAATATGAACTTGACCCTAATTTAAGGATTTTCAAAAACTGTAATTAGGAAATAATTTTAATTTGAACTACAGGTGTATTGACGAATGCAAAATGGTGTTAGTCAATTCAGTGGCCATTTTAATGATGTTTTTTTCTTCAGTTAAACTTGTAAAGGAATAAGTAAAACAACCATTCGACCACAATGTTATTACTGCTATATTAAGTATGTCTCTGGCAGTAGGTCCTTCATACTGCCGGGAATAGTTGAATCGGCTGCTTGTCCAATTAACCAGTCCGTTCACACATATTTATATTTGGGTTTTAAGTAACGAAACCCAAACGGTAGTTCCTTTGTTTTATTATAAAAGGTTGTAGATATAATTCCTGAGTGTATATCAACCGTAAGTCTCACTGTCTAGGAGTGAATGAGAAAGGGACGGCGTTTATGTATGATAAACGTTAGGTCACGTCCTTACGATATGAGTTGAGGTGAGCTACTGAAGCTTAGGGGCATCGCAGTGCGTGCTTACAGAAATGCTGAGCTATGGGTCTCGCCCTCTTGGGTAAGTTGCCCGCTCACGTGTCAATCTCATGTCTTACTCATAGACAGTGGAAAGTTACAGGGTGGTGAATCTGAATATAATATCAGATGTATTGACCCATTTATATAATACGTTCTGTTGATGAGACAGGGGCCTATTACATCGCTCGGTCACCTACCAGCCGAGCTCCGTGAGGCCTAAATAACTCACAGAGTACAGTACATCCTAGACAACCCTAACCATGTTATAAACAGATATGTAGACACTAAGCTGGGGAAATTACTGTAGGGGTATTCTCTACTACAGGGGACCTAGACTTTTGTGTCGTACGGGTTAGTATATTATGAACAATGTTGAATTTGGATGATACTGCCCGGTAATAACAGAACAGGAACATTATTGCCAGAATTAACAGAATAGAGGGAATCGTAAGACTTGGTAGTGCAAATTCCCGTGACAGGTAAAATGGCAAGTTATTATTCAAATCAGCAAAATGTGTCTCGTTCAAGAAAGCTAACACTTTTAATTTCTCTGATACTATTTGAATATCCTTGATAGTGAAATTCATTATAGGAAGTGGAATTAAAGCAGACTTGAGTTTTCGATTTAACGCAAAATGCTGATGAGTAGGCAAGGTCCGTAATGTACTACAAGTGATTTCACAGTAATCAGGAGCCTTGTAATGCCCTTTCACAACTAGCTGCTTAACACCATTTTGGCATTTTAAAATTACAGTAGTGAGATTTGGAAAGAACAAATACTGCACATTGTGAAGGTGAGCGTGGAACACAGTCTTTAGACTAACTGGCCTATAACTGCATTGCGCTAACGCTGTGCGTACATTTGGTTGTATGACTGCCAATTCACATATTCCCTCTGCAGCAGGAATAAATGCAAACAATGTAGGCTGGACATACGTGTAGGTGTAGATAAGACGACTTACACCGTGACAGTACCTCAGAATCCTCTATTGATAACAATGAATATTCTTCATCTACTAAGAAAAGTTCTTTAGGCCTATCTAGGGTATACAGTGTGTCGTTCACAAACCAGGGGAAGGGTTCTAAATGCCATGCATTAAACTCATGTTGCCCTCGCATAGGAATGTGGATCAGAATTGCATTGTGCGTGAGGGTTGACTCCAACAGCGGGTAATAATAGTGAACCTCATTGTCATTGAAAATAGGAGTTAAATGATACTGCAACTTGGCTATTAAGGCTTCAAGAAGCGTCTGCACAGGCACAAGCTTCGCGTCCACACGTCCTATCCCGGCATCTACAATGCTGTCTATTAGTTCATTTTTAGAGGTTACAATTTTATGAACTGAAATTTCAGCAGCATGCAAATATTCTGTGAAGTAAAGGAGCCATTCTAACGTCGGAATTGCTTTCTGTAACCTAGTAACAATCCTCGAAACTTGGTTAGACTCCATTATGATTGCATTAACCTTTGATTCTAGAGCAGTAATCGCGTGAAAGGTTTGAGAAATAACGCGATTCTGTTGAGATACAGCCTGAATGACAACGTTCATTCGGTCCCCCAATTTAGCTACATCATCGGCCGTTGCCGTGCCAAACAAAGCGCTTTGGATAAGACCCACAAAATTAAAGAGACCCCTTTTTCGTCGTGCCTGAGAATGCACTTCTTGAGCAAGATCCGCTTGAGATGCAGGTAGATCTTTCCCCACATCAACTAGAAACTCGCGAAGGTTCTGGAGACGAAAGTGTAGAAGGTCTATAGTTTGTGAAACTATTGTCGAATTCTTCGAAGCTGTGCTGAGACTATGAAGGATGTCCAATGCTGATTGTAGTTGGCCGTCGACGTTTTCCATCTGACGCGGAAGTTGGAGTAGTGGCTGTAGTTCATACTTGATGTTCACCACGTCTCAGCTATGAGAACGCGTCCGAGAGGTGCCACCAGTGCACCTGGTTTGAGGACTAATGTGGACATTTTCGTCAACACAACGGTGCCACAACAGAGTAGAAGCAAGACACTGACGATCCAAGCCATTCTGTAAGGAATTACAAACGAGTTAACGTCTACTCGCAGAACGTAGTTTCATACAATAGTCATTTGGGACATTTTGCTTCTGAACAGTCTGTAAGGATGTATCAATCACATTATCATCAACTGGAGGTAAGACATTTATCTGGGTCTTCTTCAGACGATCCGCGTGCACGACATCTGCGATCTGTGCATTAGGCTTCCATATTTTGAATTTGTTGCCTGCTTCTTTTGAGATTATGCGGAATGGACCAGAAAATTTCGCCGAAAGTTTGGAGTTCCTTTCAGGTACCTGTAACATAACAGCGTCCCCAACGTTCAGTGCGATAGGTTTAGCATGTTTATGCTGTTTGATGATCATTTCGGCGCGTGACGCCGCTAGCTGTGATCGTACTTGGTTATGAATTTCTGTATAAAAATGAATTTGTTTTGCCGCAAAATCATCCGTATTATATACCGGGTATGGCGCCTCTGTAAGGATGTCGTAAGGCAGACGTTTATCTGTGCCATAGACAATATAGTAGGGTGTTTTGCCCGTAGAGCTATTAACTGACCCATTAATTGACGCTGCAACCTGCGGTAACCAATCCTCCCATGTGTATTGAAAACCACTAACAATTGGACGCAGTATTTCTAGGATTTTACGATTGGTTCTTTCAACAAGGCCATTGGCCTGTGGATGATAAGCTGTCACAAAAGTTTGTTTAATTCCATATTGTAAACATATATGCTCTATTAGCTCATTCTTGAACTCTGTTCCATTATCAGAGAGTAGAACTTTAGGCGTAGTATATGGACATGTGAGATTCATCACTAATGCATAGGCTACTGCTTCGGCCGTTTTGCTTTTAAGTGGGACCAAGACCACGAACCTGGAAAAATGATCCACACACACTAAGACGTATCCTGATCCCTGATGACTCATTGGGAGTTGTAACAAGTCAACAGCGACTGTGTCAAACGGACGGTCTGGTGTAGGATATTGTAGAATCGGGGCAGGTGGTCCTGTTGATCCTTTATGTTGAGCACATGCCAAACAATTAGCTATGTGTAATTCTATGTCTTTCCTCATAGTGTTCCAGAAATACTTCTTTCGTAAATCCGCTAAGCATTTATCACGACCTTGGTGACCTGCTTGTGGGACATCGTGGAACAATGTCATTACTGCTTTGCGCAACGTGTCAGGTACGACTATTTGAGACACATTACCCTCAGGAGATTTTCTCGTCCTATTGAGTATGTTATGTCGTAATTCAAACTGACTTAAGGGAAGAAATAACTTGGGGAGTTTAACATCCTCGCCCTATTCGAGAGCAAAAATAACAGCTGACCAATATGGGTCGCGTCGTTGCTCATCTTCCAGCTGCGAAAGAGTGAATGTTGATACAGGCATAACTGGTGCTATATTTCTTGACAGAGCGTCGGCGACAACATTCGCCCTCCCAGGTAAATACCTAAATTCGGGGTCAAACTCTTGAATTGTCAGATACCAGCGTGCTAATCTGCCTGATAAGTTTCTGCCATGGAACAGTTCGGTGACTGCCGCATGATCAGTAAAAACAGTTATCTTGTAGCCAAAGATAATGTCTTTGAACTTCTTAAGTGCCCACACAACGGCTAACGTTTCTAAGTGCGTCGCCGAATAACGTGTTTCAGCATCGATTAGTTTGCGACTTGCAAATGCTATCACTCTAAACTTCCCACGCGTGTCCTCTTGCATGAGCACTGCTCCGACTCCAATTCCGGGAGCGTCAGTACAGAGAGTGAAAGGTTGAGTGTAGTCTGGGAATGCTAGAACCGGGGCATTGGTTAGCGCTGTCTTCAATGCCGTAAAACTTTCCTCGTGTTCAGCATCCTATATAAACACTGCATCTTTTTTGAGCAACCTCGTTCGGGGCGATGCTAATGTTGCATAGTCCTTGATAAAGGAACGATAATAACCAGATAATCCGAGAAGGCTACGCACATGATCATTTGAGGTAGGACGCGGGAACTGAGATACAGCTTTGACTTTATCATTAACTGTGTGTATGCCCTCACCGTCGACTACATGACCAAGGAAATGGATTCTGGATTTTAAGAACTCGCACTTTGAGAGTTTTATTTTGAGTCCTGCTGTGGAAAGTTTGGCCAAAACTTCACGCAGTTTAATCAGATGGGAATCGTCGTCCTTACTGACTACTATTAGATCATCCAAATAAGCGCAGACTGTGGTACCAATTAGTCCGGCAAACAGGGTGTTGATCATTCTTTGAAATGTTAGTGGGGCATTTCTGAGACCAAATGGCATTCGTAGAAACTCAAAGTGGCCAAGAGGCGTGCTAAATGCCGTGATTTCTCGTGATTTTTCATCGAGTGGTATTTGCCAATACCCACTAAGCGTACAGGGAGAGGTGCAGGGAATGTCTGGGTGTACAGGGAGAGGTGCAGGGAATGTCTGGGTGTACAGGGAGAGGTGCAGGGAATGTCTGGGTGTACAGGGAGAGGTGCAGGGAATGTCTGGGTGTACAGGGAGAGGTGCAGGGAACGTCTGGGTGTACAGGGAGACAAATTCCCTGACAATTATTTGAGAATGACTACCAACAGACAATTTGTCTTGTAAGTTTGACCCTCCCACCTGTAACCAAACCTAACCTAACCTAACCAAACTAACTTTAAGGTGTTTAGTCATCAGATTAAATAAACTGGTTGGGCTATTCTTCCTGTGATTCTTTTTAACAATCCCATTTATTTCCTGGTCGCTCTTGGCTGCTACATTTGAAAAGAAAAAAAAACGACCCTGACAGAAGCAAATGTCACCCTTATTGAGTCCAAGGCAGAGGAGGAAAAGTCTTGATTCTGACCATATTTACACAAGTCTCCTTCACTGACTAGTATTGAAAGTTGTTGTCAATGTAGGTTCAGTTTTTGCGACAGACAAGAACCTTCAAGTTAAAGTTTAAACTGAATTAGAAACTTATAAAAGAATTATAGCAAGAATATTCAGATATCTATTTTATCAACACGTATTAGTATATTTGTATTATGTCATCAAAACAAAACAAAATCGAAGAAAAACTGAAGAATTGAGATAGAAAATGTTGTCAATATGGGGAGAGAATAAGTTACAAATTATGATTGGATTCAGTGGTCGAGTGGGTAATAAACTCGCCTGGTTTCCTGTGTGTCCCTGGTTCTATAGTTCTATCTCCAGGTACTCCAAGTCCACCCTGCTGTAAAGAGGTACCTAGCCTTACAGTTGGGGACATGAAGGTAATCTAGTGCAGTGCTGACGACTATATAAACACTGTCCCCTTTTTCACACTCAAATGATCATGAATTCCTGGAGTAGCGGGGAATGTAGTGTGACGTGAATAGAATGAGGGTGAGAAGTATGAATGTCTGGAGTGGAGTACCTGAGTGAGGGAGGAGTGTTATAAGGAGTATGTGACTGTCTCATTAACGTGTGGGAGGCCCTGGTGTAGTTACTGTGTCGTGTTGATGGTGGGAAGCAACATGTCTTGACTTTTTAAAATCAAATCAAATAATAAATCCCAGCAAACCAACGACCCTAAGTGTAGGAGGTTGGCGCGGTATCCACTCAGCCACCACACCTCAATATCACAACAGAAAAACATGATATTCACACCACCAACTCATATAAAAGGGACAGGTTTGTGGATTTCCCCTGATAGATGACGTTGACAAGAAACAAAACAGTTACACCTACAAACTTGGGAACAAAAAATAGTCGGTAATTTTTTGAAGATTTTTATGTTTTTTTATCCGTAAATTACTAAATATTCACCTTAGATCATTAATTCGGTTAAGTGAGTCAATCAGAGTGTGTGTTGTTATGAAAGTGACATCTGTGGTTTACCTTCTTCCCGTCGTTCTCTCTACGCTTCCCTTTTACATAAATAAAAACAGTAATCTGAATATCCTGAGTTTTTGACGATACAACATATAAGGGCAAATCGTTAAAAAAAAATAATCCGAGCTCAATTCTGAAATTAGTTTAAGCTTCCTAACTTCTTGCTTGATTTGTGATAGCTGGGGCGATACTGAACGTCTGATGGACCGTTCACTTGAATATTTCTCTTTCTTCAACTGGGTATCTATCGTCATCTCCCTCGTACCCCACTGCACAAATCAAGACGAATTCAAGGCATGATCGAATTATTCTTCCAGTGTTCCAGCAGTCGTGATTTCTGGAAAGGGAAAATTCACATCTCACTGTTTACTTTTTTCACTGCTTAATCTTTCTCATATACTCACTTTCTTACCTTCGTTTCTTAAAATCTTTCCTCACCTCCATTTTCTTCCCCTCGTGATGCTCTTTCTCCCCTCCTCCTCCTCCTCCTGTACTTAAGAATCACATCCACACAACACAATTTTCTTCACATTAACAGCCGACACAACCACGTAACTCCAATTGTTTGACGATTCTTCTCACACACACACACACACACACACGTGGAAAATAATGTTTGTGAGGCAGAAAAATCACAGGAAAAAGTCTTAGTCTCTCTCTCTGTCTCTGTATGTCTCTCTCTCTCTCTCTCTGTCTCTCAGCCATCTTATCCTGTGTTGATCTGTACCCAATGTCTCTCTCTGGATTGGAACTTCCCCTGCCTGTACATAAACCTACTGCTCTACACTCCAGTCCGATACAGTCTTCTCTCGTCATCTACAAAAATCAAAGTTAATAAGATATATGAGACAAATTCCGTAATATACCTACACCCGGAGCGTCATCTTGATATCATCTGAAATCTTTCGCTAATATCCTATAAATGGGTAAAATATTAAAGCCAGGAAACTAATTATTAGATTCGGTTATCGGAGTTAGAGAGACCAAGATAACAGTTTTTAGTTATCATAGAGTGTAATGGGTGGGAAGGATAACTAGACCGGGTGATCACCAGGCGAAAGTAAGGAGTAAGATAACTTGATAACTAGGGAGTAGAGACAGAGTGTGTGTGTGTGTGTGTGGCTGTGTGCGTGTGTGTCCCGCTGATTCCTGGCTGAGCAAACTGACGGCGCTGTATACACGACCTCTTGTTAACAATTGACGTTCATGCCTTTGTGGACCAGGAGACTTAACACCATTGTATATTAGCCAGGTTAGGTTAGGTAAGGTTAGTCTGCAGGTGAAATAAAGCGTGTGGGGGTAAATATTTAGATGAACGCCAAATAATAATACATTTTACTGTGAATTATGGAGTTAATTTGTTTACTTACGGTAGATATTATTATGATTGACCAAAGACAGATACAATAAGAACACGTCTCCCCGTCTTGTCATTACTGAGTGTGTGGAGCAGAGGCCGCTACACTACGCTACTCCATTGTGTAAGCGACGAGGCGGCGACGACAATAAAAACATACAACTCTGGTTTTTTGTAGGAAGCAATTTGCCTAACAGCATTACAGCCGTTGAATAGTGAGGTAATTTTACTTGGAAATAGAGCAAATGTTTTTTACGTATGTTAGTCTATTGTTCGCTATTTAATTTACAGAACAAATCGAGATATAACCGATGTTGGTGTTACGCAGACGTCTGTTGAGTTCATTTGTGGTGAAACGAAATAATTGAGTTAAAAAAATGAAAGGTATATTTACTTCAATGCACAATGAAAGTTTTTAATGTTATTTAAGATATTCCTAAACCAACAGCCTCATAAGATTGTACTTCTGATTAAGCCGTGGATATTAACTATCTTCTGTAACACAAACTAGAGTGAGAAGTGGTTCCCCTAGGATACTCCACAGAACACTTAGTTTAATATAGTTAGGTTAGTATAGGTTAGGTTAGATAAGGTGCCCATTTACACCTGGGTGGACTAGAACCAGTAACCCTTAGGCAAGGAGATGAGGAGATCACTTCATTGACAAAACAAACTCATTATTGTCATCACTGCCAGGTGTGAGTAGGATGGTCAGTGCCAGGTGTGAGTAGGACAGTTGACTGCCACACACTACTGCTGGGGAACACTTTCTGCCACACACTACTGCTGGGGAACACTTTCTGCCACACACTACTGCTGGGGAACACTTTCTGCCACACACTACTGCTGGGGAACACTTTCTGCCACACACTACTGCTGGGGAACACTTTCTGCCATGGTGTTTTTTTTAGGCAAGTGACGGCCCGGCCAGGCAAGGAGGTTTTCCTGACACATCAAAAATCCTCCACCGAGAAAAGTGTAAAGCGAATGAGCCTTTAAGGCGGAGGAATGATCTTATAGAAATATATTTTGTCTTAACAGTGAGAGAAGGTTGGGTATAGGAGGGAAAACTATCTCAGGCGTGGAAGCGTAGCACACAGGAGAAGCCAGAGCCGCCAGAATTCCCAGGATAATAAATACACTCGTTACTCCACCACATGTTCGTACTACCCCTCTCTAGTTATCGTCTGGTGGAATATAATATCACCTTATAACGATACAATGGAGCACCTATACTGATAACTGGGATAAAACTCCAGCTAGACTCACACGCGAAGACTCCAGGAGGATGAGGACTCCTAATAGCAGATGTACGAGAGACCAGGATGGTTCAGCTGTTGCAGGACTCCTAGTAATAGTCCCCAGGCCTGATATACCGAGTTTCAGGGACCACAATACACCCAGGGCCGGGAATGTTGAATTGTCTTCAAGTTTAGTTCTGCCTCGTGCGGCCAACAAGGGAGGTGGGGGGGGGGGGGGGGGAGTCGACAGCCTGGGCAGTATGAGGAGGAAGAGGAGGACGAGGAGACGTGTCTACCATTAGGAGGAGACACCAGGCAAGACCAGTGTGGGGAGGAGGACGAGGAGACGTGTCTACCATCAGGAGGAGACACCAGCCAAGACCAGTGTGGGGAGGAGGACGAGGAGACGTGTCTACCATCAGGAGGAGACACCAGGCAAGACCAGTGTGGGGAGGAGGACGAGGAGACGTGTCTACCATCAGGAGTAGACAGCCAGCCAAGACCAGTGTGGGGAGGAGGACGAGGAGACGTGTCTACCATCAGTAGGAGACACCAGGCAAGACCAGTGTGGGGAGGAGGACGAGGAGACGTGTCTACCATCAGGAGGAGACACCAGGCAAGACCAGTGTGGGGAGGAGGACGAGGAGACGTGTCTACCATCAGGAGGAGACACCAGCCAAGACCAGTGTGGGGAGGAGGACGAGGAGACGTGTCTACCATCAGGAGGAGACACCCAGCCAAGACCAGTGTGGGGAGGAGGACGAGGAGACGTGTCTACCATCAGGAGGAGACACCAGGCAAGACCAGTGTGGGGAGGAGGACGAGGAGAGTTGCCTCTGAAGATGTCTTGAATAAAGACGAAAGCTAAGGTGCTCTGTTGTTTCCATTTTCCCGTGTGATTTTATCAAAATATATATATATATATATATATATATATATATATATATATATATATATATATATATATATATATATATATATATATATATATATATATATATATATAATTCATCAATATTTGTGCTGCAGACTATCCACTGTCAGGGAAACGTACAGTGAATAAGAGATATGAATTATGCATGCATCCCACCCAGCAATTGTTGAAATAAATAGTGTGTGTGTGTGTGTGTGTGTGTGTGTGTGTGTGTGTGTGTGTGTGGTTTCCAGCCTTCAGGGGCATTTAATATTGCAGGACTTGTGGTTTAACACCTCGCAGGTGGTGATGGTTGGTGGTGGTGATGGTTGGTGGTGGTGGTGGTGGTGGTGGTAGTGTTGGTGGTGGTGGTGGTGGTGTGGTGATGGCTGGTGGTGGTGGTAGTGTTGGTGGTGGTGGTGGTGGTGTAGTGATGGCTGGTGGTGGTGGTAGTGTTGGTGGTGGTGGTGTGGTGGTTGGTGTAGTGGTGGTGGTAGTGTTGGTGGTGGTGGTGGTGTGGTGGTTGGTGTAGTGGTGGTGGTGATGGGTGGTGGTGGTGGTGGTAGTGTTATTTTGTGGTGGTGTGGTGGTTGGTGTAGTGGTGGTGTAGTGATGGCTGGTGGTGGTGGTGGTAGTGTTGTTGGTGGTGGTGTGGTGGTTGGTGTAGTGGTGGTGGTGATGGGTGTAGAAATAACTTGTCATTAATTTATTCAATACGGTTTTACATATAAATTCACTACTGACACTTAAATAAGTTTCAAGACCAGAGTTCATATGACAACTTGTGGACAAACTGACATACCATCAAATCATGAATAAACTTAATCCATTGAGTACGATGACTTAACCCCTTGAGTACGATGAATTAACCCCTTCGTACACCAAGGAATAAATTATCGTTTTCAGAGAGTTTAAGAAACACATCTTATTCCAGTGGTTAAGTCATCGAACTCAAAGGGTCAGATACGACCCCCCCCCCCCCCCCCCGGGTATAATAGATTAATCCATTGAGTGAGTCTAATTAACCCTTTGTTTACAGTGACTTAATCCTTTCACTATAATATCTTAACCCCATGTGTACGATGTCTTAATTCTCCAATGCAAGATGACGTACTCAAGGGGTTAAGCCATCATATTCAAGGGGTTTAAATAGACATACGTGGCCGAGCTGGAGTTAACGAGACATCATTCACACTAATCTCACACATTCTGAGTTTGCCATGCCTCTTGTGATGCCCCAGTTATGAGTATGATTTGCAACTTGGGAATATTTTACATGTAGTCCAGCTCAAGCTTTACAACACTAGCCAACGATTACACTCCAGTCCTTTACTAAAATACTTTGCCCAATATACCCAAACAAACTAATCTAAGTTACAACCTCGTGTAGTCTGCTTCAACTCCCAAGCAGTATTACATAACTGTGTTTGTGAAAAATGGTTCGCGCCGTCCACTGAAAGCGTGAGAATTAGAGATTCCCATTACCAGCAACTGTAAACAAACGAGCACGTCCTTGTGTAAAGTCAGTGTAACCGCTCTATGCATCAGTTCTCTCCCCATTTACGTCCAATGAGGGTAAATATTGTGAAACGTAGCCGTAAAGCAGCTAACTGAACGCTTATCTTATTACACACTCTGCGTCCAGTCCTCTTAAATTCTCGCCACGTACACCTCGTAAATACCTTAATGGTGCAGGAGCCTTACAACCTGATGGATGGTTCGCCCGGCCCCTAGTGGAGGAGGTCATTTAGGGTAGCTGGGGTAAGGTCTCTAGTGTTAGGCATCATATGGCTTGTGGAGTGTGGCCAGAAGGTGGGTAAGATGTGCCGTAAAGGTGGGGCTCTAGGGTGATGAGAATGGGGTACTGGGGTAGCTAGGGTGATGAGAATTGGGCACTGGGGTAGCTAGGGTGGAACTCAGGATGGGGATTAAGGTGTGTTGTAAAGCATCAAGGTTATCTCTATATCTCTCTCAGTTGTGACAGTCACCCCTCAAGACACACCAACTTTCTTTATCACTGGTTGTAAGTTAATTCTTTACACTAATGTTCTTCTCTTACAAATATCAAGATCACAAGGGAAGATTAGTCTAAGTAACTATTTTATCGAGTTCTTGGTAGATAAGTGTGGAAGTTAAATCTGCGTTATAAGACGTATATTTATATAAAGAAATATAAATTGCAGTGGTCCTAACAATGTGCATCGTCGCCCCACCGAGCCATGAGCAGAAATACGACTAAATTATGGAAAAAAAAGGTCCAAATGTCAACAACTTGAGCTTGAAATATCGACCTCAAAAAGTGTCTGATATATCGACCTCAAAAAGTGCTTGAAATATCGACCTCAAAAAATGTCTGATATATCGACCTCAAAAAGTGCTTGAAATATCGACCTCAAAAAATGTCTGATATATCGACCTCAAAAAGTGTCTGACATACCGCCTTGACAGCCCCCTCCCCCCTTCACATGCACTCGGCCCGACACTGAATGAGGTGCTCCAAAACACAACTGGCCACACAGTTAAGGAAGATGTCAGCGAAGATCGAGTCACTCTAATTTTGACATTTAAATTCCTCTTATATTACGTTTTCTTCACTATCTCAATTATAACTTCTTCGTATATCCAATTCTTAACCACCACCCCTCTTCTTCCTCCTCCTTACTCTTCTTTTCCCTCTCTCTTATATTTGTTCATTTCCCTTTGTCCTCTGCTTTATGGTGTCCCTAGGTATGTGCCCTCTCTGTATTATATTGTGAGGGTGAGGGTGGCAGAGAGAGAGAGAGAGAGAGAGAGAGAGAGAGAGAGGATACTTACAATCACAACACGCCACCAGCCACACAAACATTCCAACAATTCGGTCACCGAGAGAAATCAAGAAGAGGACCACAGTAAATATCCCTCGAACTCTTAAGCTCCGACAGTAATAAAAATATACGGATTAATATTTACCAGATGAAGACGGAATTCCCACAGACTCGTAGTTACATTTTCCGTCTCATATTGAAAACGAAATCCATTCTTAAGAAGCTACAGGGATAAGATGGCGTCAACACAGTACCAAGACTATATGGGACATGTGTTCGTTTCGTCCCCAGTCGTTAAGAATCAATGCAAGAGTTTGTATCAGTCAACGTTAGTGTACTTAATCACTGGGTGACATAAACTGAGGTAGTTGATCATAACCTGAACCATTATATTGGCCCTGGTGGCTAAAATATTTCAACATATGAGTGACTTTACAAGTAAGTGTTATGATTAAAAGAAAGTTGAGTGTTTATAAATCCCTAACCTAATCAAACCTAACTTAACCTGACCTGACCTAACCTGACCTTACCTGACCTAACCTACCCCCTTGTATATGTATAGATGTGTGGGTACCCAGATATGTGAACACGCCTGACGGCAGGACTCTGTTACCATTCATTGTACCATTTATTCACATGTCTGTATTACCATATTATCATAGCATGTCTGATATCTATGCTTATGTCTAATGCCTATGTTCACTTACTATGTCCCGATATACTATGTCTGTACCGCGCTAGTCGAGTAATTAGAAGACCTCATTTATTGTCCTAGTGATGTCTAGCAACTCTCCTTGCCCAGCTAGACAACTTCCCTCAGATCAGCCTCGGCCTACATACGGCCCGGGGTCCCTTGTGCCCGCTTCTGTATCGGTCGGCTATCACGCCAAGTCTTGTACCACTTATTGAATATATCTACTGCTCGTGCTCTGGAGTTTGAAGAACCTTGTCTAGGATTGCATCCACTACATGGCGCAGTTGAGTAGCTCCAACACGACAGTTGACAAGTTGCAAAAGCCGGCCTCGTCTGTTTCCCGGCCTCCTCTGTTTCCCGCCCAGAAGATATACTCCACAGTGCCCCTGGACTTAAAGTGCTTTGTGACCTTGTGAAGTGCCCTAAGTGAAGTGCAGTGCCTTTCATGTCTGTTTGCTATGTTTCTGCGGCCCTACAGGTAGCAGAAACGCCTTCAGCCCAGTCTCCAAGACAGCACCTCCGGCATACACCCCCCCGTCCACGCAGGCCCGCAAGCCACTGACTGACTCCCTCCCCTCCACTGAGTCACCACCAGCATCTCGCCAGGGCGCGCGGAGGAATACACCACTGCCAGCCGCCTCCTCTCACTTCACAAATATTACAGTCAATACTCTTTTACTTGCCCGCCAGTTCCTGCACTTAGGCAAGTACATTGACGAAAACATAGCACTCCACCTTATTCTCCTTGTCTTTCCCATCGCAACCATACCAAACACGAGATGTCTGACCACGACGATTTGCTGGGAAATTTAGATGAGGATTATGAGGAAGACGAAGCCTCACAGACCCTCCCACCCCCCCTCACGCCTCACACGCCGGGCGCGCCAAATTCAAAGGATGGGAGCCAGGGTATACGTCAGTTAATTCACTTCCTACAAGTTTCCCAAGAGAAGGAAGCCCAAAGACGTCAATTAGAGGAGGAAAAACGACGTCAAGAGGAATTGTCAAGACGTCAAGAGGAATTGTCAAGACAGTCAGAGGAATCAGCTTACCGTCTTCAACTTCAACAACAACACCAAGCTGATAACCACAAATTCCTGGGACTATTGGAATTGCTGGCAACGAGGACGACTTCACCAGCTGCCACAACCAATTCGCCAGCTTCAGCCTCTTCATCTATCCTTCAGACAACGCCTCCTCACACGTCACCTAGCCCCCTTGGGTATACCTCAGTGCCTTCTCAACCACCTGCTCCAGTCTCAACTCTCGTCGACCTCTCCGTGCCTCCTCCATCGCCTGGCGTCTCGAGCACACCCCTGCACAGCAAGTCTTCAGTTACCAGCCCCCCACCTCTTCAATCTGATACAACATATCAAGTATACCGTCAATGGCGACGTCGTTTCGAAGACTTTGCTGTCATGTCTGACCTCAACCGAATGCCCCCTCATAAACAACTCATCCAATTAAGATCGTGCATTTCCCTCGATGTCCAACGCCTCCTAGAGCACACGCTAGCCATTCCCCCTGACTCCTCCATGTCAGTGAAAGAGGTCTTAGACGCCTTGCAGAGTCATTTCCGTGGCCTCCGCAATGAAGCTTTGCGTCGCAGGGAACTGCTATCCTGCAAACAAGCTTCTGGGGAATCATTCTCAGACTTCTACGCACGACTTAAGGACCTAGCAGCCGAGGTGGACCTATGTACAGGCGATCCTGTAACCTGTGCTGAGATCCAGCTCAAGATGATCTTGCTGATGGGTGTACGTGACGAGGACCTGCTTCAGAAACTCCTCACCCTCGACGCCGCCTCTCCCCTCACCGACTTCGTCACCTGTTGCAGGTCGTATGAGGCCACAAGAGAGGCTGCCTCAGCTATACACTCATCGCCATCTCAAGTTCACGCCGTCTCCACCTACAAGAGGAATCAACGCCAGATGCAGACGGCGTCCTCTCCACAGCCCCCGTCACAGTCACCAGTTTTTTCTCCCGAATCCTGCAGAAGCTGTCAGCGCCAGCACGGTCCAGGAAAGTGCCCTGCGGCTGATAGTACATGTCGAAACTGCGGGTTTCAAGGCCATTGGCCCCGCACACCTCGATGTCCCGCCAACAAGGTCTCATGCAACGCTTGCAACAAGCAAGGACACTTCGCCAAGTGTTGCGGGTCCACCAAGAAGCCTCCATCTCCAGGTCAAAACGTCTCTTCACCGTCTCCCAAGAACAACAAAGGATGCCTACGCGTGGATGATGCCTCGAGTGACAGGTCCCCCAAGCCCGTCAATGTTCGTCTGTCCTACGGTACCAACTCTTCCAACCTCCTGATGATACCTGACACGGGCGCGGACATCACGGTGATTGGACCAACACACCTGGACGCCCTCAACATTCCCAGGAGTAGCCTGTCACCCACAGCCATGAACGACGTGCTCACAGCGGACGGGTCCCCGATGTCTCCAGCTTTGGGTTGCTTCAAGGCAACATTACAGCTCGGTCCCAAGTCTTGCCTTGCCACAGTCCACGTCCACGAGGGCATCCAAACCCCTCTCTTGTCATGTGGTCATTGTCAGGACTTGGCCATCGTCTCATCCGAGTTCCCAAAGCCCATCCTCGCCGTGACACACCTCAACAGGTGTGCAGAGATACCTGTTTCAGCCATGACCACACCTGCTGCCGCCCGGGAGTTCTTTCTTCGCCAGTTCAGCGACGTCCTTGTCTCCAAGTCCGACCTCCAGAAGACGCCGCTCAAGAAGATGACAGGCCCCCCGATGAGAATCCACCTCAAGCCTGGCGCGACGCCTTTCGCCACCCACACACCCAGGCCTATCCCCTTTGCCCTACGGGACAAGGTGAAGGCGGAGCTCGATTCTCTGGTGCAGCAGGGGATCATCAGACGCGCCGGTGAGGAGCCCTCCGAGTGGTGCCACCCTATGGTCTTGGCACCCAAGCCTGTAGGTGTTCGCATCACAGTGGACCTCACCCATCTCAACTCGCAGGTCTCCCGTCCCGCCCATCCATCGCCTACGCCCATCCAAGCAGTCCGCAGCGTCACCCCGTCTGCAAAGTTCTTTACCACGGCGGATGCACTACATGGGTACTGGCAAGTCGACCTGGCGGAAGAAGACCGCCACCTCACTACATTCATCACGCCCCACGGCCGCTTCCAACACTGCCGCGGACCCATGGGCTTCGCAGCAACGGGGGATGCGTACTGCCTCCGTGGGGATATGGCTCTGCAGGGTGTCACCAACTGCGTGAAGGTCGTAGATGACATCCTGCTCTTCGACGATGATCTCCCGGCCCACTTGAACCGAGTTCATCTGATGCTCACAAGATGCCGTGCCCATGGTATCACCCTGAACAAAGATAAATTTGTGGTCGCCGCCTCCCAAGTTAACTACTGCGGCTACAACATCTCGCCAGAGGGGATCTCAGCTGATGAGGAGAAGGTCAAGGCCATCAGGGACTTCCCTACTCCAGCGAACCTGACCGACCTTCGCTCATTTATGGGCCTGGTAAATCAGCTGGCCGACTTCTCCCCTAAAATCGCCACATCAGCCCAACCTCTACGCCCCCTCATGAGCCCCAAGCGCTCTTTCCTCTGGACTCCTGACCACGACCTAGCGTTCAGGAATGTTAAGAAGGCGTTGCTGTCACCACCAGCCTTGGCACCCTTCGACCCGTCCTTACCAGTGGTCCTCCAGACCGACGCCTCCCGTCTATACGGCCTCGGATATGCCCTCCTTCAAGATCACGGCCAGGGTAGACTGCGCTTAGTTCAGTGTGGCTCCAGGTTTTTGACGGACACGGAGACCAGATACGCCACCATCGAACTAGAGATGCTGGCAGTCGCCTGGGCTATGGCCAAGTGCCGCCTTTACCTGTTCGGCCTTGGGCATTTCACCCTCATGACGGACCATCGCCCGCTCATACCCATCCTCAATCACTACACGTTGGACGCCATCGAAAATCCTCGCCTCCAACGTCTCAAAGAGAAGACCGCCCCTTACGTCTTTACAGCTGTGTGGCGCGCCGGGAAGCTTCTGTGCATACCAGACGCCCTCTCCCGAGCCCCTGTTAGTCGCCCCACACCTGAAGATGAAGTCGACTGTACCACGGCCGCGGCTCACGTTCGGTCTTTAGTGACACACACAGCCACTTCTCTTGCTGACAAGATGACGACGACGCCCCCCATCGAAGACGATAGGACTCTCCAGGAGCTTCGCATCGCCGCCGCTCAAGACCCGGCATACGTCCAACTCCTCGACTACGTCTCCACTGGATTCCCCACCAACCGCTACGACATTCACGCCTCCGCCCTCCCCTTCTGGAAGCTAAGGGATAGCCTCTATGCGGACGGAGAGCTGGTGTTGTACGGCCCCAGGATCGTCGTCCCCGCTGCCCTCCGCCGGCGCACCTTATCCCGCCTCCATGACAGCCACCGCGGCGTTGAAGCCACCAGGCGCAGAGCCCGTCAGACCGTCTTCTGGCCTGGCATTGACGCCGATATTAGGAGCACGGTTGAGGCCTGTGAGCCTTGCCAGCAACTCCAGCCCAGCCAGCAACAAGAGCCGTACCTGTGCAATGACCTCCCAAAGCGGCCCTTTGAGTCCGTGTCCGCCGACTTCTTTAATGTGGCCGGAAAGTCTTTCCTGGTGGTCGCCGACAGGCTCTCTGGATGGCCCGTGGTAGTTCCCTGTGGTCGGGACACCACCTCTTCCAGGGTCATCCGGATGTTTTGTTGCTTCTTCCGGGAAGTCGGAGTGCCTCTCCGCCTCCGAACCGACGGTGGGCCCCCGTTCAATAGCCACGAGTTCAAGAGCTTCGCCGAACGCTGGGGCGTCCACCACATCGTCACCTCCCCTCATTACCCGCAGGCGAATGGCCACGCCGAGGCAGCGGTAAAGTCCGTAAAATACCTCATCCTCAAGACAGCACCAACGGGGAACCTGGACTGCGAGGAGTTCGACAGGGGCCTACTAGAACTCCGTAACACCCCTACCCCTGCCGGACGCTCTCCTGCCCAGGTGTTGTATGGCCGCCCCCTTCGTACTTGTGTGCCTGCCCACCCCCAGTCCTTCTTAGATGAATGGCAGATCAAGGCGGACGAGTGTGACCGCCGTGAGGCTGCCCGGATGGCCCAAGTGACAAGCCACTATGACGCCCACGCCCGCCCCCTTCCCAGGTTGACCGTCGGCCAGCAAGTACGAATCCAGGACCCGACGTCACACCGCTGGGACAAGGTCGGGGTCGTCATGGGCCGTGGCGAGTCTCGTTCGTACCAAGTCCGCCTCCCCAGTGGTCGTGTGTGGTGGCGAAACAGACGCCATCTCCGCCCAGTGCCATCCTCTAGTGACGAACCTTCCTCCCCGTCCCCTGTGTCCCCTTGCCCAGACCAGGAACGAAGGTCGTCAGTTGATCCCCCCATCGTCCCTCGCCGCTCCCCCCGACTCATGGAAAAAGAGTCCGTAGCCGCTCGAGATTGCACTACGAGCGTAAAGGGGGAGGGAGGTGTATAGATGTGTGGGTACCAAGATATGTGAACACGCCTGACGGCAGGACTCTGTTACCATTCATTGTACCATTTATTCACATGTCTGTATTACCATATTATCATAGCATGTCTGATATCTATGCTTATGTCTAATGCCTATGTTCACTTACTATGTCCCGATATACTATGTCTGTACCGCGCTAGTCGAGTAATTAGAAGACCTCATTTATTGTCCTAGTGATGTCTAGCAACTCTCCTTGCCCAGCTAGACAACTTCCCTCAGATCAGCCTCGGCCTACATACGGCCCGGGGTCCCTTGTGCCCGCTTCTGTATCGGTCGGCTATCACGCCAAGTCTTGTACCACTTATTGAATATATCTACTGCTCGTGCTCTGGAGTTTGAAGAACCTTGTCTAGGATTGCATCCACTACAGTATACACCCCTCTGTGCTGAATAAAACCGTCTAACGTTAGATAAATGAAATATTAAATATGTCGTCCTCGTAGTGAAGATGTTAATAGTTACTTTCTAGTGTAAGTATTTAAGCTCAGATTAAAAAAAAATATTAAACTATAATGATAATCAAACGATAAACGAATATTATATACATGATCTCTGACACCATTTTCCCCCATATGACTTAACAATCCTAATTCAAAACAACTGAACAATTTATAATAATAACTTACGTATCGCTCATTTCCTCATTATATAACTAACAATAAAAGAAAGAAAAAACAGCATAGTATTAACTTATTGTTTATGTCACAAATGTCTCGTCGTAATTTACTGCATATATCGTCGTAATGTTTTAAAATAATAAGAAAATAACAGATTTAATTCGGCATAATGTTACTTGAGAGACAGGACATTCTTGGGTTACTTACCGTGTTCTGAGGTGTTGGGGGCCACCAGCTGCAGGGAGAGAGATGGGCACTGCTGTCAACTGTGATGTTTTTGGTTGGCACTTGTTCACTGTAGGTCACTTATTATGTCACTTGTTCACTGTTGGTCACTTATTGTGTCAATTGGTCACTGTTGGACACTTATTATGCCACTTAGTCACTGTTAACACTTTATGTCACTTGTTCACTGTTGACACTTTATGCCGCTTGGTCACTGTTGGACACTTATTATGCCACTTAGTCACTGTTAACACTTTATGACACTTGGTCACTGTTGACACTTTATGCCACTTGGTCACTGTTGGACACTTATTATGCCACTTAGTCACTGTTAACACTTTATGACACTTGGTCACTCTTGACACTTTATGCCACTTGGTCACTGTTGGACACTTATTATGCCACTTAGTCACTGTTGACACTTATTATGCCACTTAGTCACTGTTAACATTTTATGACACTTGGTCACTGTTAACACTTTATGCCACTTGGTCACTGCAGCAACAAGAAAAGGTTATGTCCGGATATGTCTTCAGGGTTACACAATGATACCTGAAAAGTAAGAATTAGTCATATCACTCATGTCAGCTATTACCTCCTTAAAATGACTCATGGCGAATAATACAAATTTAAAACGGATTTATTGAGTCATTAACACCTCATAAGTGACTTAAGTTAGTAACCACCACCTCATAAGTGACTTAAGTTGGTTACCACCACCTCATAAGTGACTTAAGTTCGTTACTACCACCTCATAAGTGTCAGAGTGAACGACAGCTTCTGGTTACAATAAAGCCATAGAACTAGCTGTCGTGATAAGTAAAAACACGCTTGACCTAAAGTGAATTGCTGGGACTGGATAGGTTTTAAAAAGAAGATCAGATTACATATGACGACCACACGACCAGAGCCCATAATGAGAAACTGTCATTCTGTAAATAAAAGTGTAAAAATATAGTAACCAAATGTAAAATAACTTATGAGGATGTTTATAATACTTTGAACTCTGACCTGAGGGGTGGAGGTCACAATGACCTGTGCCAAATCGAGAAATGTACAGTTAGGTAGTAGAAGGAAAGGGGCCTAGGTATTGAGTCTGATAACGCTGACGAACACCAAGGAAAGTCCCCAGTTAGTCAGTTATTTAAGCGCCTGTCAGTAGAGCAGAGAGAAATTTCTCGAGAGGGTTATAGCTCAGAACTTCAAATATTGTTGACAAGAGAGAGCCTCCTAACTGACACAGACAGAGCCTCCTAACTGACACAGACAGTGCCTCCTAGCTAACACAGACAGAGCCTCCTAGCTAACACAGACAGAGCCTCCTAACTGACACAAACAGAGCCTCCTAACTGACACAGACAGAGCCTCCTAGCTAACACAGACAGTGCCTCCTAGTTAACACAGAAAGAGCCTCCTAACTGACACAGACAGTGCCTCCTAGCTAACACAGACAGAGCCTCCTAGCTAACACAGACAGAGCCTCCTAACTGACACAGACAGAGCCTCCTAACTGACACAGACAGAGCCTCCTAGCTAACACAGAGAGAGCCTGTCCCACTTTCCTCCCTCGTGTGTGTGTGTGGAGGATAAGTACACCTTCGCCTTAGTGAAGTTTTGTAGTAAGTGTCCTGCTGTGTCCCGTAACAATAGCTCTCGAATGTGTCCCGAGAGAGAGAGAGAGAGAGAGAGAGAGAGAGAGAGAGAGAGAGAGAGAGAGAGAGAGAGAGTGTGTGTGTGTGTAATTCTCCCATATATCTCCCCCTAATGTGTCTGTGTTAAGTCTCACCGGCGTTTGGAAGATGAATATTAATTGTGAGAGCCTTACATGTATTATAAACCTGACATCCTTCACCTTCCCTTCGCTAAACTAATCTCCCCATACCTCTCCACTTCTCTCCCCACTCACCGCTTCAAAGCTCCCACTCCCCCTCTCTCCCCCATCCTTCTCTTCCCAGCGGCCTCTTAACCGCAGAACTGACCCTCGTTCTCCCACTTTCAACCTCCAACACCTCTCTCCCTCTCCTTACCAACCTTGGCTCCCTCTCTCTAACCTCCCCTCCCTCTCTCTCTCTCTCCAACCTTGGCTTCCCTCTCTTTACCAACCTTGGCTCCCTCTCTCTAACCTCCCCTCCCTCTCTCTCTCTCTCCAACCTCGGCTTCCCTCTCTTTACCAACCTTGCCATCACGAAAGACTCAGTGGAGAGATCGATGCTTCTGGGTCTCAGTATAACATATAAACCAACACATTAAAGTTAAGTAAAATAAGAACACCTATAAATAAGTAAGTAATGACTGAATGACACTTCAGGATATATTAAAGAATAATGGGTATTTTATGGAACAGAATAATGTAATAATGAAATGAGAAATAACAAAAAAATAACGAGTTAAAGAAGGAAAAAGGAGAATAAATAGATTAAGTATTGGGAATGTTGATAAAATACAAAACTGAGAGAAAATTATAAGAAATACTTAAAAGTGTATTTGTAAGTTAAAGTGGAAAGCAAAACCCCAATATTTTAACAACTGGGACCTACCTAAGACCAACCAACATGGAACCAACCAACCAACCAACCATGTCAGCTTAACCAAGAAGTGTAAACTGTTTGGTGGACTGGTGGAAACTTAATAGCTTTCCTTCCTTTATTTATAGTACAAGATCTCTTCTCTATACTCTGAGTCTGTGTCTGAATCTGTGTCTGTAGCTATGTCGTTACTCGAGCATTACCAAATACATACTGTAAATACTTATAATAAACCAGATATAGAAAGTATTATTTACAATCATGAAAATACTAACATTGTAGAATAACATTGGTCACGTTTTAATGCAGTGTTAAATTTGGTGAAGTATTTCAATTAAATCTTATTTCAGCAACAATTTTGGGACGTCGAATAGTAGTAATTTTATTTTCTATTGTTATTGTTACAGTACTACAGTATTATAACTTAGCCCTCTAGTGAAAGTAACACAGTTGTAAATAAAATAGTGTACAGAGTTAATATGATAATGCATGAGGACAGGTCAAGTCGGGTTATGTTTGCTGGGTCAACGCTGTTACGAGTCTCTATTAGTTGTGAAATTTAACTAATATTTTATTTGTTAGGTGCAGTTTGGGTTTGACGTTCCGTATAGAAATTTGAGACAGTAATAAATTAATTATTCACTGCTGCGGGACACACACACACACACACACACACACACACACACACACACACACACACACACCAAACATTAAGAATAATGAATGTCATGTAAGTACATCACGTTAGGTTAGGTTTGAATTTACACTTTGAATGATTTGTTATTCATTAGGAACGTTGGGAATGAATAATCTGATAAATGCTAATCAACTTCATGTGTTTATATTTAAATGGTTAATACTTAAACCTGAAAACATATTACACAGGTATAATATAACAATTCAGTTATATATATTTTCATATACTACCACCAAAGACTATATTTTACCAGTGAACATTATTTATATATTAATAGTCTCAACATAACTACACTGGCTCGTTAAGGGTTATTCTTATACATATTATGATTCACAGAAAAAATTTAATAACAAGGAGAATCAAAATAAAACGATAAACAAACTAGATGCTATTTGTTCTAGTATACTATTTTATATATTTTGTTAACATATACGACACTAGCTATCACCTTTCTAGTATACCCGTCGAGCTGAAAAGTTTCTGAGGCAATATTTTATTTACGAAGGAAGATTGTCGGTGTGGCCACTAAGCTGCCAAGAGGTCAGGTGAGAGAGGGACGGAGGATAGTGGTGGTGCTACTGACTCCTCAACCAGGCTATATCCCGACCTTAAAATTTACATTTCTACTCGGCAGGATATGGTGATGTGCGCTATCATGTGGAGTAAATATTAGTCCTATCTGACCTCTTACTTCGCTGTATCATGCCAGAACTGAATAAGAAATAGATGTTTTAATCACGTATATTAAAGTGCTGTCATACGTAACACAGCAAGAATATAAATTAAGAGAAATTCATCCATGTATCGGTCACCTTCTGCCTCGAATACCTGAATTATACCTGTCAAACTCTCCATAACATTTCATTATTTTCAGTAAGATCAACATCAGCGTCTGAAATATTTAACCATTAACTTTTATTTATTTATTGTTACTTAAAACATATCAATAAAGATCTTTAAAGACATCATTCAGTGTTGGGACAGAATGCAGCGCCTCTTATCCCCTGTTTAACCTTGAAACAATTAGTAGGTTCAGTATATACTAACACTGTAGCCTTCTGTTGCCAATAAAAGTTTTAGAATTCTATTTTTTTCTTCGGTAAGGTCTATGTTTCCCAAGACAACTAGAAGTTTATTGTTTTACCAGAAACCCCCTAAAACAACAACAAAAGACAGATTAGCACAAATTTCAATGAACCTTTCAAAGTAATTCATTTAAATATCTCAGACTGAAAATACCTTCCTTAGTTGTTCTTCTTTTCTTAATTAATTTTCATCATATAACTCTATTTATTCAATTTTTTGTAGTTTATTTAAAAAGTTTATTCAATACAACTTTGCAGGTATGAAGAGTTAGGTTTATTTTGTGTAAACTGTGTGGGTGAACTCTACGGCTCCTGTCAATAATTCCATAATGTTGTTTTAAATGAGTGGGAACATCGTCTGTGTTTACATTGTTTAGTCAACATTTGGTCCTATTCCTGTACCAACTGTTTTTTTTTTTTTTTTTAGAATTTCTGCTGGAAGTTTATGAACCCATAAACCAAATGATTCTTTACTTTGCTTGTGTCTGAGATTTGTCATTTGATCTTTATTGCCTTCTTATGTCTTACTCCCTCCCTCTCTCCTCCTTCTGCCTGAACATTTTATCTTTCCAATCATATATTTACTGGATATTTTTTTTTCTGTACATTTCCCTACAGTAAATCCTTAAGTTATCCTTTTGTATCTTGCATTTTTTTTAAGAATTCTACTCTAGCTTCTCAATACTTTTTTTTTTTTTATGCAATTATCTCTATGACTCATATCTTCTGGCAGTTTTATCATGGTTACTCTTTTAACTCATATTTCTGTAACTCCATCGCTGTTCAATATCTATTCTTCCAGACTTTCTTCTCACAACTTTTTACTTGGGGAATTTTTAGGTTTACTTAGTCATTTCTTGGTCTGGCACACAATCTGCCTTGAGGTAGTTCATAATTTGGGCTTCCGAAAATTATAAAATAAAGATTATACTCAACAGAAAACTTAAACGCTTGTAATATTTTCTGTATTTGGGAAAAAATTAAAATGCGGGGACAGATATCAGTCAAAATTGAAACATGATTTGAGACGTCAGAAGAAAACCATTGAGACACGGATCAGAAGCGTGGCCACTCACAGCAGACACCATGCAGTAGGGGGATTGTTAAAGGCTTTAGAAATGTAGTGCTCTAGGATAATGCTGATAAAAATAAATACTGATAAAAAGACAAATAACTAAGAGTGACTAGAGCAACAAAATAAATATTGGAAATTTGTAGAATACGAAAAATTAAGCGTTTTGGTTGTATTAGGTCCGAGAAGTTAACATTGGAGTAATAAATGATAAAACTGAGTGTAGGAGGATCAGGGGAAGGCAGAGACCGAGATGAATAAGAGAGATTAAATACAGCTGCTCCCCAGAGAGACATAAACCCTGTGAGAAATAGAAAAGAGAACTGAAAAAAAAAAGGTTGGGAATTGAGAATCATGGTCGCCAACCCTCAGACATGAAGGTACAAAATTCTTAATAACTATGAACGATATCCCGTGAAAATCCTTACTTATTTATTAGCTTGAAACAAATAAAAATACGATAGAAAAAACAAAAATTCTTACATGTTATGATTTTAAAGTTCCAAGACCACCACAAACCTAACCCAAACAACACAGGATTAATTTCTACTTTTTTTTTTACTTTCTGTAGATGTGAAAATCAGACAACTATATAAATTTATAATACACACACACACAAACATAAAAGACCAAAATTCCCTAAGAATTAGACGGAAACCTTACCACACCTTGTCTTAGTTCCCACAGCTTATGACTAGACTGCCCTCCTGTTAACAATATGAACCTAGAAGAGAGAATCGACCAATAGAGCAGCAATGCAACATAACAGAAAACGACTATTACAACCACATCATACCTGGCGAAGAAAAAGATTAAAAAAATACGTCTGGTAATAATTCAGAGTTTGCCTGACAGGATAGGGACGTCGTCAGTTGTTGGTTTGTGCGAGCGAGTCAGGTTCCCAGATACGCAGAGGGGAAGGCACAATAAATTCCCTTGGACTATTAGGAAGAACAGGGCGTGGTCGTCGATAATACATTAAGTGGATTAGTGTGTGTGTGCGAGAAAAGTGCGTTTTGAGTGTGAGGGGTACAATGTATTAAAAGTGCGTGGGGGAGAGTGCATTGTTAATTTGTGGGATGCAAAATCGTTTTAAGTGTATAGGGAAAGTGTGTTGTGAGTGTGTGAGTGGTAGTGTGTGTTGTAAGGGATCAATGTTGTGAGCTTATAAGGAAGAGTGCGTTTTACAAGTGTGTGCAAGAGTGCGTGTGTGTGTGTGTGAGAGAGAATTCGCTGTAGGTCTGTTGTAAATGTGTTTAGAAAAATACAATGTGAGTGTCTGGTGGAGTGTGCGTGGAAAGAGTGTGTTTTGAGTGCGTGTGAGAGCATGCTATAAGTATGTGTGGAATAGTGTGTTATGAATGTGTGTATGGAAGTGTCTGTTGCAAGAGCCTGGGTAAAGGTTTTGTGAGTGTGTTGGGGAGAATTGAATACAAATATGTAAAGCAGAGTGTGTTTCAAGTGCGTGGGAAGGAGTGTGTGTGTGTAAGGGAGCTAGTGATGAATAGCCCTCGCATATTTCACCTGAACATTAACCAACATAGCGCTACCTGGGGGGGGGGGGAAGGGTAGGTTAGGGTAGGTTAGGTTAAACAACGGGAGAGAGTTTGTTAAGAGTGCGTGGAAGAGAGTATGTTAAGAGTGCGTGGAAGAGAGTATGTTAAGAGTGCGTGGAAGAGAGTATGTTGTAAGTGAGTGGGAGAGTATGTTTTGAGTGAGTGGAAGAGAGTATGTTAAGAGTGCGTGGACGAGAGTATGTTGTGAGAGCGTGGAAGAGAGTATGGTATATTATTATATGTGAATGAAATAATTCACCTTTAAAAACAAAAAAACGCAGAACAAATAAATAAATACAAATATTCCACTAAAATAAATATATAACAAAAATACTTTAAAATCCGATTTATTATTTAAAAAATCTAATAATTATTTTTTTTACCATGCGCGCGAAATGAAAAAAAAATCGAGTTATCATAAACACTAATACACCTGACTTGTTATCTTTCGTAATTGTATTTGGCTTAAAAATCTATCCCGTATTTCAATCAAAGTTAAAAATTCATTCATGTTAATAATCACGAACAACCAGCGATCATCACAATAAATTAACAAAATCATAAAGTTGAAAATCCATGATGGGAATTCGGCACAGGAGAGTGTCAACACCAGCGACTTGATCAGCTGATTCCACGAAGTAAACACCAGCCGTCAAAACAGTGTCCAGACGCGTCCACTCACCCACGTGTACCACAGAGGCTCGCAACACTACCGCTCACCACGATGGCTACACCGACACTGTTTCCCCTCTAGCGGCGTCTAGCCTAGCCAGGGCCAGGCTCTCTGCTGCTCCATTCCCGCCTCCCCTTCCCCACACGCCACCCTCCTTGCTTCCCTGGGTTCTCTCCCCCCCCCCCCCTTCCCCTTCCTTGCTCTTCCACTCTCCCTCTTCCCTCTCACGCCCTTTCATCTTGTTTTCTTCCATATTATCATCAATCAGCTGAAATAAGCCATCTGGTAGAACCCATTATCAATCAGCCGAAATAAACCATCTGGCACAATTCAGTAACGTCGGCCAGCTGGGAGAAGCCATCTGGTGGCGACTTGGTGACAGGCAGGAGCGTCGTCCTGGTGAACACGGGAGGTGTGTCTTGTTCATGACAGCCGAGAGTGAAGGACGACACGTGGGTAAGTTTTAGGCAAGGAGTGTGACGGCTTGACGGGTGAAGTGGGTGGTGCTGAGGTGATGGGCTGGGGAGGTGGTGAGGGATGGGGACAAGGAGGGGACGGGAGACCATGGGGAGTGATGGGAGGCGGAGTGAGGTTAAGCAAAGAGGTGGAGATGGGAGTGGAGTCAGGGAGTAGGTAGGGGGGGTCAGGTATGAGGGATGGGAGGCTGGGGGAGTGTAGACTGGGGTGAGGGAGTGAAGACTGGTGTGGAGAGGGGAGAAAGTAGTGAGAAAGGGGAGGAAGTGAAGAGGGAGGAGAGACATGAGTGAAGGAGTGGAATAGAAACAGGGATGACGGAGGTGAAGGAGGAGAGGGTGAGAAGGCGATGGTCTGCGCTGGACACTAGGGCAAGGCAACTGACTTGAGAAGAGAGTTGCATTAAAAGTCATAGAAGGGCGAGAGTTGGTGTGTCATGACAACTCTGGCAACTGTTAGGGAAACTAAAATGTTTCGTGGTCCTGTAGTGGCTGTGGTGATCCTGTAGTGGTCTTATAGTGGCTGTAGTGGTCCTGTAATGGCTGTAGTGGTCCTATAGTGGCTGTAGTGGTCCTATAGTGGCTGTAGTGGTCCTGTAATGGCTGTAGTGGTCCTATAGTGGCTGTAGTGGTCATGTAGTGGCTGTAGTGGTCCTGTAGTGGTCCTACAGTGGCTAGTGGTCCTGTAATGGCTGTAGTGGTCCTATAGTGGCTGTAGTGGTCATGTAGTGGCTGTAGTGGTCCTATAGTGGCTGTAGTGATGGGTTGTCAGACCACAGCTTACATCTCAGAAACAGTCCAGACTTGACCCGACATTAGGGGGGTCAAGTGTAAGGGTATCCCCCGCGGGTGCTCAAGGGTGTTACAAATCAACTAGCTCCCCTTCCCATGTCACACGGCCAACAAACATGTAAGAAGGCACCGGCCGACTCTCTCCCAATATACACAAAAACCTACACCGCAGAAGAAGTCCAGACCTGACCTCACATTAGCCAGGTCAAATGTAAGGAGACCCTTCGCCGCCCCCCCCCCCCCCCCCGATCAGCTCAACCTGACGGCTCGCCTCCCAATATATAGGACGTGCTAGTCCTCCCTCGCGAGAGACAGAGAGAGAGTGTGTCTTGTAACCAAGAAGGGCCAGCTACCACGTCCCCAGTCCTGCTCGAGAGAAGTCAGGGGCCGGAGGCAAGCCGCCTCCGGTCGCCTCCGGTCAGGAGCGAGTTGCCCTCGACACACCGGTGCCCAGCTAAGCAGTCTCTCATAGAGACAGAGAGAGAGAGAGAGAGCGCGTGTGTCTTGTAAGGAGGAAGGGCCAGCTTCTACACCACCAGGCCCGCTCGAGAGGAGTCAGAGAGGACCGGAGGCAGTCGCCTCCGGTCAGGACCGAGACTTCCCTCCGGCGCCCAGCTAAGCAGTCTCCCATAGAGACAACCCAGGACCACCTGCTAGGCCTCCCCTAGGTCACGTGAGTTTTGTCAGAGCTTTCCATGGGATGAGTTACTTACGTGGGAAGTGTATTCATTTCATGTTCGTGTCCGAGAATCAGTGTCTAGTAACGTAATACGATGTCCTAGTAACGTAAATATAATGTCCTAGTAACTTCAATAGAAGGTGTTATTAATGTGTCCATGTCATGTTCGTAATTAATAAAGAGTTGTAACGAAGCGGTGTTTGAGAAGTCGCCCTTAAGACGTAATAGATGTGTATTGACATATAAGATAAAATAAGTGTATTGACAGTGTAAATAACTATCACGGCCACGTTACCAAACTCTTCCTCTCTTTTACTCTCTTACTAAATATTCTTCCTATATATATAAATATTCTTCATGCAAGATCCGTCACATTACATGGCTGTAGTGGTCATGTAGTGGCTGTAGTGGTCATGTAGTGGCTGTAGTGGTCCTGTAGTGGCTGTAGTGGTTATGTAGTGGCTGTAGTGGTGCTATAGTGGCTTTGATTAGTAGTGGGAGAGGAGTAATGGAAAAAAGGAGATAATTTGGCCGTATTATTAGGGATGACAAGATAATGGTAGAAATATTAATGGGGTAAATGGAGGATAAGACGACCACAAGAAGGCATAGAATGAGAGGGATAGTACTAGGGAAGAAGAGGGTGGAAGGGCCAGGAGAATACAGGGACTGGACACTTGACTCGTATTGCCAGTATGGTAGAGCTCGCGTTAGAATACTATGACACCAAATTCCTTGATACCTGATGAATATGTTAAACCTCAACACTTCTTAATACTTGGTAGAATATATTATTACTTAAATCTTGTCACAACGCAGCACTTTAGATGGGGGAGATGCCAAGTTAGTAGATAGAGTATTTAATAATCTGCTCGTGGGTGTGAGACATGTTTTTGTTGGTTAAGTACCACAGTGCTGACATCTGTTGACGTCCAGATGAGCGAAATTCCCGCCAAGTCCAGTGGCTGTGCATTTTACCCCCCCCCCCCCCCCCCCCCGCCTCTCCCAGACTGCGCGTATTTATATCGAATTTTATCAGTTATACAAATGATTTGAGATTTATCCTGCCGTACAAACTGTAGTTCATTACCTACTGTGTTTCGTATCAGTTGATTGAAAATGTCCAAAGGCGGGCCACCGGACTGGTGCCAGCACTTCGGCACCTCAACTACCCTGAGAGATTAGAGCGCCTGCAATTGCCCAGCTTATACTACAGACAGGCAATGGGGGCTAATTGAGGTGTATAAACTTCTCAAAGGGCACTACTGAGTCGAGTGTCCTTACCTGGAGCTGAAGGAAGTTCGCCCCACAAGAGGTTGTAGACGCCACAAGTCCAGAAAACTGAGGGCAAACTTTTTCGGAATGAGAACTGTGAACTCTTGGAACAATCTGCCAGTGTATGTTGTGACGGCACCGAGTGTGAGCTCTTTCAAGACCAGACTTGACCAACACTGGAGCATGTTCGGGTACATTCAGGAGCCAGTGCATACCCAGTACTTGCCAACAGTGCGTAAGAGAGACGTGACCGATCGCCCAAGCAACTAAGGAGCCGATCAGTGGTGAAGAGGATAAAAGTAAAAAGTAAAAATAAACAAATGAATAGTTACTCCCTCGTGACGATCTTCAGGAGTGAAGTGCTTCCCCATCTGGAGTACTGTCACCCCATCTGGTCCCCGAGATATGCTAGGGACTGTCAGTTGGTTGAAAATGTTCAAAGGAGGGCCACCAAACTGGTGCCTGCACTTCGGCATCTCAGCTACCCTGAGAGATTGGAGCGCCTGAACTTGCCTAGCTTATACTACAGACGGGCAAGGGGGGACCTAGTTGAGGTTTATAAGCATCTCAGGGGGCACTACTCAGTTGAGTGTCCTTACTTGGAGCTGGCGGACGCTCGCCCCACAAGGGGTCACAGCTCAAGATTGAAGAAGCCGCAAGTCCAGAAAACCGTGAGGGCAAACTTTTTCGGAGTGAGGGTTGTAAACTCTTGGAACAATCTACCAGAGAGTGTTGTGACGGCACCGAGTGTGAGCTCTTTCAAGAGAAGACTTGACCAACACTGGAGCGGGTTCAGGTACATTCAGGAGCCGGTGCATGCCCAGTATTTGCCAACAGTGCGTGACAGAGACGTGACCGATCGCCCGGGCGGCTAGCGAGCCGACCTTTTGGTGAAGAATATAAAGGAAAAGAGACGTGACCGATCGCCCAAGCGGCTAACAAGCCGATCAGTGGCGAAGAGGATAAAAGTAAAATACACGAGTTTATGCTTTCAACATTTTCTTTCTTGAAAGCATCAATAAAAGTACATGACCGGAATGTGATGGTAAATTACTCTATATTCTGCCATACACCGCTATAGCAGTCTATTTTATTTATATATTATATTGAATTCGGAATTTATCATTTCAAGATGTTTAGGACAAAAATTACATTATAATCAAACGTGCCAAGGGAAGGAAGCCAGTGGCCTATGTAGGATCCCACCATTGTTCATGATAATTCTGTCAAGGACCATTTTGGAGCCCAGTGCGGTTCTTTATTGCACTGCTTGAGCTAGTAGACTAATGCACAGGTTCAATCAATGCTTAATAAATATTACTGTAACACTTACACAAAATATAAAGGCTAATGGGTTTTACTTTATAGTCAGAAAAACAACAGCTCAATGGTAGTTACCCAAACACATAGTGATCACCTGAAAATTAGGCACCCCAGCATATTACACCTTATAATTTAACGCCTAAACGCAATCTGGAGGGGTTAGGTTAAATTTGGTTAAGTTAGGTTACGTTAGAGTAGGTTACATCAGTTAGGTTAGGATGCACAAATTAATTAGACGATTTTTAAAGACATTTGAACACACATTAAGTATTACTGTGTTAGTACGGAGTTAAATTAAATATATGTTATGTTGACCCGTTATTATGTACTCTACTTATTATCCCTACTTATAAACTCCTACGATGGTCTAATAATAGATTTAAGTGTATTTTTAAGGACAAGCTGCTCCACTTATTTTCTAAAGTGGACTACAGTATATTGGTGTATATCTCATTACTTTCATCTGTAGGATAAAAATTTTGTGCAGCCCATCCTAGGAAAACCAAAATATAAGAAAAAATACGTGTGTTTACATGGCCTCGCCTTATGTTATCTGGTACTAAGGATAAGAGCTCGCATCAGCGCGTCATAACAAAGATACGAACTTCCTGTGTTAAGGCTGTGTACTGGGTCTGTTTACACACCGAGATTGATGTTATGTGATAATTTTTCGTCGTTATTGTTCACGGTTTTCTATTCAAGCAACAGTATGAGTGTCGAGGCAGATTTGTTCCTTTAGCCGTGAGCTGGAAACCTTTCGTGACTTTAAACCCTTGTGTACGATGACTTTAAACCCTTGAGTACGATGACTTTAAACCATTGAGTATGATGACTTTAAACCCTTGAGTACGATGACTTTAAACCCTTGTGTACGATGACTTTAAACCCTTGTGTACGATGACTTTAAACCCTTGAGTACAATGACTTTAAACCCTTGAGTACGATGACTTTAAACCCTTGTGCACGATAAGCTTAACCTTTTGAGTACGATATCCCGATAACCCTAAAAGCTTGAACCATTCAGGACAGTAACCTTAACTTCTAAACATATGTATGGGAAACACTGTCAGGATTTATGAAGCGTTAATTACTAGAAAGGTAAATAGAGGTATTTATTCTTATTTTTATTTCAATTACATCATAGCGGTTGTAAAGTGAACACGTTATAATTATACTTCACTGTGGCATAATACTAATGAAGCCTTTCTTTTACCATAACGTGGCCTCATATTGAACGAGAAAAACAATTTATTCTACAACATTTAAAACTAAATTCAACAATGGACAAAAAAAAAATTGCGTCATTGTACATAATCCTATTACCACAGCACAAGACGAGACAGAATAGAGAGATTACAGTTTCTACCACAAAATCAGATACAATATTACACAAATAATATATCTTATGCTGTAACATCTGATAATGATTTACATAACAAGATGTTCTGTACCACACAAGTGACACTATTAAGAAAAAATACTATGCCACACTGACTGTTTTGAATGGAGAAATCATTTATACCACATCATATATTAATGGGTAAAACATTCATGACGGCAGTATTTTAATTTTAGTTTTACATTTGCTTCGTTATTCTAAACATATCTTGAAAAACGAGTAACTGTGAATCATTTAAAGTCAACAAAAATAAATGTTCTTTTCTATTTCTATAAAGACAAAATTCTTCATCACAACCCTCACTTAATGCCAACGGTGCACCTTTACGTTAAGTGATCCAGCGACTTTGACCTTTTTAACCTCACAAGTATAATATGATCAGGTTACGCCAGGATCACCTCACATACATACACACAGACTACCTGAGGGCACACATGGATACACACCAGACAGATTACCTCGATATTGATTACGCTTCACCGGATCAATTAAAACTAAATAAAAGTCAGGATTGAAAACTAAAGTGTGAATCAGTGGTTGTAAATATTACTATTATACTTTGAAAGAAAAAATAATACTGAAAATTCTAAAAAAAATATTCACTGTAGGTTTTGAAGATCAGTTAATGACACTATTAATGTACATTTTATAACAGTGGTGACTCAATATTCTATTATGACACATTGGTGATCCTCTAGCGAGTGATTTTGCTCAGTTACTAATCAGCAGAAAAGTTTTTTTTCTTATTCATCAATCAACAGAGGCCCTTTTGACCTATCGATAGAATGAGGACTATGCGTCATCAATTGATCACAGTCATGTAATCATAATGGAAGTGATCGGAATAATAAGACGGTCAACCTGAGACCCGAGAGAGAACACTCATTGTCTCACTCTCCTGACGGTGAGGACGAGGTTATATATGCCGAGACCCACAGCCACTGTCACCCCTGCCATCAGCGCCAACAGCCACATATTGCTCATAGTGGCAGTGGAACGAGATGTGGGTGGTGACGACACCGATTCAGTCAGGGGTGAAGGAATCCCCATCACTGGTGTGAACGAGAGCTCATCTCGGCTCGCCATCACAGAGGTTGAAGGCATTAGTGTGGTGGCGTGGGTGGCAGTGCTGGTACACATGTTCACAAAGTTTTTCCACGAGTCATTCTTGAAATACTGTTTGTCGTCACAGCCAAAAGCCCACAAGGAAATCGTCTGCATTTTCAGCTGAAATTTCACAAACTCTTCACCGTCACAAACATGAATTTTCCTGTCGCTGCTGTAGACAGGCATAAGGCGTCTGTTGACATGTAGAGAGAAACCGTGGTATTTTGCTTCTGTACGAGTATAATGAATGGAAACTTCATTCCACATTCCAGTAATGAGGCTTAAATTATTTTTAGTGTAAGTTTTCACGTATCCTTTCTCCTTTAAAATACAATCTCGAATCACCTGAGCGATGGTCAGCTGAAAGTTTTCTTGAGGTAAAATAAAGAAAGTGTGGCTTCTGTCTGTAATATCTTTCACAGGTGTGTTTGGCGTCACCTGTTCACCAATACAGTGTTGTGGACACTGCCAGACCAGCTGGGCATTGGTCACCTGCAACACCTGCACCACCACCTGCCCACACACCTGCCTCACACCTGAACTTATTGAGTAAACTTGGTCCCGATGATGTGCGGACACTTGAAGAATTTGGTCAGTGGTGAAGTTAAGAAATATTTCAGTCCAAATGTCCAGGGGCAAGAAAGCCTCGGCGGGCCAGACACTTGTTGCAGGTGCTTCCCCGCCCAGAGACACAACAACCTTGTCCTTGGCCGCATGATGAGGTCGGAAGCCTAGACGCCACTCGAGGTCGGGAGCCTTGAGGGTGAAGTTCAAGGACCAGTGTTGACCTTGTGGTCTGACGATGAAGGAGGTGGGCAGAAGACTACTGAAGTCCGACCTGACCTCGTGTGGGGAGTAGGGCACACAAGGCTGCCAGGGTACCACAGTGCTCCCACCTCCCAACAGTGCCAATGCCAGCAGGAGGAAGGAAGTGATGAGTGCCATGTCTTCCAGGAACTGTAGACAGCAGGGGCTCCACTTGCCACCACACCTTGTAAGCGACTAACGCGCACCACTGTTGCCACACCCTCCTTATACAGAAACATTGCCACTACCTTGGATGATACTTCTAGAACGCAGCATTTGTTCTTTGTGCTTAAATTGTGTTGACAATCACTTTAACCACTATTATTTCAACCCATGTACTGTTGTGTACTGTACGTGTTACTTACAGTACTCTGTGGATCACAGGGAAGGAATGGTAATTTACAGTCACTTTCTAATTCTACAGTGAAGTTGATCGATGGGCTACGTTGTTAAGTAGTGGTAGAAAACGTTAAGTTCTCATTACACGGTAAAAGACATATTACATCTACATATCTAAACCAAATTGCTGAAGGTGGTAAACTATTATTAATTTCTTAAAATATTCCATATATCGGTTGCTCAACACTGGTCAATGACGATTACTCATCGCCAGGGATTCTGTGATGTACTAGAACAAATCATCAACTGGGATCTTTTTAAGCGGTGATGTTACATCAAAACTGATCAGTCTAAAATCATAATTAATGTGTAAGTTATTGAGATCACGTTTTACATGTTCTTTTGATTGTATTTGTGTCTGATGTATGTTGCTGTAGGATTCGTTTCCTTATGTTTAAACACGACTTTTTTAATACTGATATTTGTTATGTATTGCTGTAATAATACGCTTCCCTCGTCGCTCTACAACCTGTCATCATAAGGACTTATGAAACTTACACGACGGATATCTAATTAACTTAACATCGCCAACTACAGTATAATGTGTCAGCGGCGTCATTTTAAAAGTTGATCACTTAACTTCATCACTAAAGTCTTAGACGAAAACCTTCAAGAATGATAAACATAACAGAATGGATATCAATCCATAGAAAGCATACATAGGAGGATGGCAAGACTGATCCCGGGCATTAGGAACCTTGAGTACAGAGACAGGTTAAAGCATCAATTCAATTTCAATTGTTTATTCCTTGATAGAGGAAGCGGGATCCTAGTGCTGTCACTAGGTACCCCTGTACAATGACACCAGAATCATCTGGCAAGTGTGAAAAGTATATACAGTATAAATATTATAAAGGGGCTTACTAAAGCCTAAGGAAGGAAGGATGTTCCTTTAACACATAATCAATATTATTTACAAAATATCTGGCCAGTATTGGGAGGATCATCGTGTCTCCGTCAGGGGGTCGTGGAGTGGTGGTCCAGCAGGCGTCACGGAAGCGTTGTGTGTGGGGACATCTTAGGAGGTAGTGAACAAGGGTGCGGCTGTCGGATCTTCTGCATAACGCACAAGAGCGTTGCTCATGGGATGTGGGGATACCAATCTCCCAAGCAAAGTCATACCCAATGATGATACGGGCAGCAATCACGTCCCCCTTCCGCGACCCTTTCCCGTAGACGTACGAGAGGTCAGGAAGTTTACGGAGGACATCGTACCATGTGGGCGGGGAGTCCAGGGGGATGGCTGCTTCCCGAGCTTCTCTCTGTTTGCGGCGGATTTGGGTCCTAATCTGTAAGAGTGTTCGAGGAACAACGTAGTCAGGTGTGGCCTTGTTGCAGCCGGTCTTGGCAAGGCCTTCTGCAGCCTCATTCCCCAAGATACCGACATGACTGGGTATCCATAGGAATGTCACAGGGCGGCCTGCATCCTGAAGTGTGGATGTTAACCCTCGTATTCGGAGGATGAGGTCCTTATTTTCCCCAGATCCAAATGCGATCCCGTCGAGAGCAGACCTGGAATCGCAGCAGACAAGCAAGGGGCAGAAGCCATCTGCTTCTTCCTCAGCGAGAAGGGCAGCAAGGAGGGCTATTAGTTCAGCCTGAGTGGAGGATGCCCCGTCAGATACTCTGAGAGACAGTTTGATAGGCTCAGGGGCAGGAGGACGGGAGATGTAGACACCAGCCCCGGCCCTACTTGTAGCGGGGTCAACAGAACCATCAGTGGAGAGGACAACCCTACCTGGGGACCAGTGAGCGATCCTGGAGAGGTGGTATTTGCAGAGAATAACAGGGTTCACCTGGGATTTCGGGAGCGGTCCACCGAGGGCAATCACTTCAGGTTGAAAATCCAGCCAGGGAGAAGGAGACGAACCAACAGCAGGGGTGACAACAATATCAGGCAGGAGGTCGTGTTCCTGAAGGGCTCGGATGAGTGACCCTCGCCACTGTCTTCTAGATGGAGGTCGGTCTCGAACAGCAGTAGTCAAGTTGGTTTGGACATAGTTGCCCCTAGGATCCCGTAGAATGGAAACGGCAGTTTTTAGGTAAAACTCCTGGACACGATCCTGTAAGGGGGAAAGACCAAGTTCGTTATATAGAGAAGTAGAGCGTGTCCACTGAGGAGCCCCAAGGATGATACGAGCAGCTTTCCTCTGGATAACTTCGAGACTGTTGACAGCAGTCCGACTAATGTTGACGAGGGCAGGGGCGGCGTAGTCGACGCAGGAACGGACAAAGGAGTTGTACATGGTGAGAAGCACAGGGATGGTGGCACCAAGGGAACCCCTGCACATGGTAGAGAGGGGAGCGAGACGCCGAAAACATATGTCTCGAAGATAGCGGACTTCAGGGATCTGACAACGTGTGCGAGTTACATACACACCCAGGTATTTTGTCTCATTAACCCAGTCCAAGGGCGTTCCTGATAAGAGAAGGGGTGGAGGTACAACACGACCGTGCCACATGGCTTTTGTTTTCGCAGTTGAAAAAAGGAAACCAAGTGAATCACACTCTCTGGAGACCAGATCAAGGGCTTCCTGCATGCTGAGGTAGTCAGGGGCTTGGAGGAGGACATCGTCGGCATATCCTGAGTGGACAACTTCTGTCGGCCACGGGAGTGTTGCAATGGAGTGCATGAGAGTGTTAAACAAGGTGGGACTCAGGACTCCCCCTTGAGGGGTGCCGAGGTTCATTTCTTGAACAGGAGACATAGAGCTTTCAACGCGAACCCGGGCCTGACGTCCAGTGAGGTAAGAGGCGATCCATTGTAGAAGTCTCCCTTTAACCCCTAACCGCGCAAGTTCAGCTAAAATGAGGGCAGGCTGAGCCGTATCAAAGGCTCCCTTGATATGAAGGAAGACGGAGACGCGGGCAGTCTGATTGCAATAAAAGGAAGCAATGGAGTGTGCTGTGCCGCGATGTTGAATGAAACCATTGAGGGAGTTGTGGAAGCCGCCTTTGGTGTGAAGAAGGCGACGATGGAGTATCCTCTCCATCATCTTGCAAACACAGGAGGTTAGACTAATGGGTCGATATTTCCCAGGATCTCCCGGCTTAGGGATGGGGATAATAGTGGCATTTTTCCAGTTGGCCGGGAGAACCCCATGCTCATAAGACATATTGTAGAGAGCAAGCAAGGGGCCGTTAGGAATATTAGTACAGACGTTGAGGACGGAGTAGGTTATCTGATCATCCCCAGGAGAGGTGTCTTTTCTAGAGCGACGAGCACTGTCAAGCTCGAACTGTGTGATGGGATGATCAGTGGGGGCAGGGGAGGTAAGAGCAGCACGAACAACAGGCTCAGACGCATCGATGCGGGCCTGCACTGCCTCCTGCATTGGATCTGGAAGTGCCTCGGGGGAGGAAGCTCGTGCCCAGTCCTCCATTAAAGAGCAGGCAAGGGAGGCGGGGTCAGGGTGGGGAGGAGGCCTCCGTCGAGTACCCCGTATAGCATTAATCCGATTCCATACATAAGAGGGTGACGACTGGAACGATAGAGACCCCGTGAAGGATAGCCAGTCCGCCTCACGTATCCGACGGCGCTCCTGAGTTGCAAAGGAGCACCAATTTTTGAAGTCTTCCCAGTCCTCTGGAGACCGAGACCTCCGTATGGCAGAGTGGAGATCACGGGTTACCTGCCGGAGATGTCTCATGGCAGGGATACGATACCAGTAGTTGGTGGCACTTCTGGGGTGACGGGGAGGGCGTGGAGGGGTAGCGCGATTGACAGAGTCATACACGGCATCAACAAAATCAGCGCTGTAAGAGTCAAGGGACTGGGGGGCAACATAGGAATCCGCCCAGGTAGAAAGGTATTGGGTAAAGGAAGGAACAGCATCTTGTGTGAGACGAAGGCGAGGGGATCGATAAGGAGTTGATGTCGGGGCAGAGAAGGAGAGCCTGAGATGGGTGGTAACGGCAAGATGGTCACTATACAGAGCAGGCTCGGTGCAGACGGTAGGATGAAAGGAGGTATGACCGTTCAATAGTAAGCCAACATCAAGGAAACTATGGGGGAGGCGAGTAGGATCGTCAGGACAAAGAAAGCGAACATCATCATCCCCATTAAGAAACTGTGAGAGATGTGATCCGTTAAGGGTACATGGAGTGGGATGATCCGGAGTAAGAGTGGGATGGCGGGCATTAAAGTCGCCAAGAACAATAGTGGGAATCCCATCATGGAGGTCGTGAAGAACCTGGGGGTCCAGAGAATCACTCTTGAAATGAACATTGACTACACGAAGGGTCCGGTCACCAAGAGTAAGGGAGACAGAAAGTAATTCAGACGGGGGTCCATGCGAGTCAGGTGAAGGGAGACGAACAGATGGAATGGTGTTACGCACAAGGGTGAGGAGGCCACGAGCCTGCCCACGGTACCGAGGCAGGGTGTAAACAGTATAGCCAGAGAGGCGGAGTGGAGTAACATCGTCTGTGATGGTTTCCTGAAGTAGAGCAACATCTACTTGATGGGAGAGCACAAGCTGGGCGAGGTCTGTCCGGCGAGGTCTAAGTCCCTGGATGTTCCATTGTAAGAAGAGGAGGGAACGGCCTCCGGTGTGAGAGGAGTCGGAGGGGCTAGACAGGGCTCCAGAGGAGGTACCAAATTCTGTTGAGAGAAATGGAGAGGGAGGAGTGGGAGAGCGAGGGATGGATCCTCCATCTCGGGAGATGGAAGGAGGCGGGTCATCAGGGCTTGCAAAATGCGCCCCTGTTGGGTCAGGGTGTCCAGAATGAGTTGTTGTTGCTTCTGCAATGTCGCAGTTGTTTTCACAAACAAGTCGAGTTGGGCAGAGAGAAGGTTGATTTGCTTGGAGTGGCGATCCAGACGGAGAGTGATTGTTTCCATAGAACCAACTTGGTGTACCTGTGCAGGAGCTGGAGGTGGCGGCGAGGATTGCCGAGGACCCGACTGGGCAGGTGGTGGTGGTGGTTGCGACGAGAGGGACGGTGAGGGTTCAGTTGAGTAAGAGGTGGTGGTGCTGGTGAGAGACAGCGGGGGTCCGGGTGGGCAGGAGATGGTGGTGACTGTGTGGCAGGGCCGGCAACGACCTTGTTCCAAGAACGGTAAGGAGAGGGAGGGAGGGGAGAAAGGAAGGGTGGTAGGGGTGATAGGGGGGATGGCAGAGGAGATCAATGGGAAATCCTTGGTGGATGGAAGAGGCGGTGGTGGATAGGATTGAGGTTTGGTTGACAGGGGCTTCGTCAGAGACGAGGGCGGTGGTACAAGGTAAGTTTTCCCCCGGCGAGTGCCAGGACGCTGTGGGCAATTGGCATTCCAGGCGTGGTGACTGCCATGGCAATTGACGCACCGTGGAATAACTGGGATTTTGTTCTGAATTTTCGATTTGCATTCCACTGTGTCGTGAGGACCTGCACAGAAACCGCAGGCGACCATCCTCGTGCACTCCCAGGTGCGGTGTTTCCACGATTGGCAACGACCACAGATTTTCGGGGTTCCGATAAATCGGTCGAGAGGACAGTTGTGAATTGGTCCTACATTCACCTTCGGAGGGAGGGGGCCCACCCACCAGCCGATGAGTTCGTTGGATGGACGTTTGGAGACCGGGTTGATGCGGCGTTCCATGTCCAGTAGTTGTGGGAGAAGAGGGCGAAGATCGTCGATAGGGATCTCCCAGGGTACGTGGCGAACCATTACCTTGGTACGACGAGTTTCTGGGGTGATGATGGTGAACTTCAGCATCACCTCCCCCTGTGGAGCAGGAAAGCCCACCTGAGTGAGCAGGTGTACCGTCTCGTCCATTTGTGTGGTGACTATCACGGCTGTAGGACCTCGGCGGAGGCGAAGTGTTGAGTCCTGAAGTGGAGAGCAGTGACGGAAGAACTAGGTCGTCCGTATGCTCAGAGGCAAGTCCCGAGGGAAGGCGAGACGACGAAGGCGCGACGGGGCAGGGAGACAAAGGGAATCCCCTTTGTCCATCGTCGGCGGAGGGTCGGTCATTGAGCCACCAGGAGGCTCACTTGGGGACCCCGATGACAGGAGTCCACCCTCTACAGCCCCAGAAGGGGTGCAAGGGGGAGCCGTGGCCCCTGCTGGAGACCCTGACTTCTGAGGTTTCTGCTTCTTCTTTGATGTGTCTTCAAGAAGAAAGTCGTCAGCATCACTGTCACCTACTGCCGCCGTTTCCAACGAACGGGAGCGTTTAACGGCGGGCATAGGGCACGTTGGCAACACTGCAGTCAGGTGGAGTGGTAATGACGTCACTGCTACGTCACACTATCACATTGCGCATGCGCAAACTTGAAAAACTTTGCTCAGAGGGATCGGGTGGTAGGACCAGATGTTTTATCCCCAAAAAATGACAACGTCCAAAAGTAACAAAAAAATATATGCCACTGTGCTAATAACTGGGTCTTAATATAGTTGTCTGCACAGGCTGGGATTGGCAGACTCGCTGAATTCGTCAGAAATACGAATTTTAAGGAGCAGTCTCTTACAGCCTTTGTTGACACTACGCACGCATGCGCGTTCCCCGGTTAAAGCATCTTAATCTGCACTCCCTTGAGAGCCGTAGAGTGAAGGGCGATATGATCGAGGTGTATAAATGGAAGTCAGGGCTAAACAAAGGTGATATAACAAAGGCACTCAAACTATCCAACCAGGAACGAACTTGCAGCAATGGTTTTAAATTAGACAAATTTAGATTTAGGCGCAAGATAGGTAAACATTGGTTTGGAAATAGGGTAATGGATGAGTGGAACAAGTTACCAAATATCATCATTAAATCGAACACGCTGGATAGTTTCAAATATAGGTTTGATGACGGATATATGAGCGATAGTGGTTAGGTGTAAACGGGACTGCCCAGTATGGGCTACTAGGCCGGCTGCAGTTTCCTCCATTCTTATGTTCTTACATCATGACCTGGACAACAGACTAATACGGTTATGGCACTGGAGCATAAGTCAACAAATGTTACCAGATGGAGAACTGACTGAACCTGTTGTGTTTCTCATGAAGATTATCGGTAGACGAGGACTCATACAACAGGAAAGTTAACCGATGCACCTGTGTTACTCGGAGAAATGATCAGCCAGCCAGTCAAGCGCCTCGTAGATACCGGAGGAGGTGTCGTGTAAGGACCAGGGCTGCTGTTTTTGGTTGAGGTTGAGAGCGTCAATGACCTCGGCAAAAGAGGTGGCTTGTGGAATGTCCTGCTTGTTGGCCAATACGAGCAGTGGACACTCCGCGGCCCCCTCTCCCTGCAGCTGTGGAGGATCAGTGGACACTCCGCGGCCCCCTCTCCCTGCAGCTGTGGAAGATCACTGATATATTAAAGGATCCTAAATAATCACACACGAGACTTTACACGTTATATCCAACAGCAAATGTAACGCTTATACAATGTTATGGCAGCACTTATAATCAAAGTTCCTGTTATTCTCAGTTCAGGTCACTTACAATTCGCCTGGAAATTCTACAAGTTTCCACAAATCAGAGGAATCGACTGATGTTTAACTTGGGTCATAGTAGACTGTCAATTTACACCCATGTATCTACACGGGTCACTTAGGCTGGCTGACTCAGCAATACAGAGTCGATTATCTGGCTTTGGGTTTATGTTTTGTCACTACTACGCATTCGCTAAACTCAGACAGTTTCGGTCTGGTTCACACAAAATAAACCTTGTCTAACTTACGCAAGTGGAACTTGTAGGGCTTCTTATTCTGTAGCAGTGAACTGATATGACTCAAGATAAGTCCCATGTGTTCCTCTTCTTGTGTAAGTCACTTTTCTTCTTCACTTTTTGTACCAACAAAGTGTCTTGGTCACGTCACTGTGTCACACTGTCAAGAGAGATATGTACCTTGATTAGCATAAGTTTGGTGATCATATGAGGTAATTCTGTTTACTTTATGAATGAGAAGGTGAGGCAGTGGAGTCTGGGATGTAAATGGTGAGGGCTGAGACTGTCCCATGAGAAGGTGAGGCCGTGGAGTCTGGGATGTAAATGGTGAGGGCTGAGACTGTCCCTGCATTACATTATATAGGGGCTAACAGTCCACGTTGTTTGACCACGCTCTCTAGTCCACGCTGACTGTGAGGTGTGTAGTGCCGCGGCCTAACAAAACATCACTTGACATCATCCAAACATCAACATACTCAAGTTCTTATCAGACACAGATGTTTAGTTATCAGTTATTTTGTTATCAAGGTGCCAGATATAACACGAGTACATCCACGATCTCTCTTTCCCTCAAATACGAATGCTTCAATAGCACAATTAATGGTCCATGAAATATAGAAATAGAATTAAACTCTTAGTGTGGTGGGTCGATCTGTTATTAAATGGTTATATTTTTACTTTAAAATTTGGGTTTCGCTTAATATAAAGGACACACACACACACACACACACACACACACACTGTTACGCCGTCTCTTAATTTACTTAAATATCTAAATTAAAAGGGAATAAAAATAAATAAAGTAAACCTTTAAGAATTTAATTGATTAAATATTAATAAAATAAAGAGCCTCGTAGGCTGTCACAACAAATTGATTCACCATCGAAACTTTTAAGACACAAATGATACAAAACATCGAAACATTAAAAGAATAAAAATAAAGCATTGGATTACGTTAACACTGCATAAACATATAAAAACTAACACTGAAATTAACTAACGTGAAACAACACTGAATTACATAAATGTAACTAAGCAAATACTGATGGACATAAATAGAGACAAATAGATACTCACATAGATATACCACATTGGTGGCGACAGGAACAACACAAATAAATTAAATATAAGTAACAGGTGACGAGTGTCACTCAAAGGATGTGGACTGTATGACAAGAGGACTGAACTAGCTCCGTCAGTCGGTGGGTCCTATATATAAGGTCGGCTCCCGCCACGCGACCCGCCGGTGGGTCGTTTAACGATGCAGATGGTCGTTAGAGAACAAAGAATGCTTGTTACAATACAAAATGAGTTTGAACAAATAATAACAGTTAAAACCTTAACAGCACAGGGTAAGGTGACTAGATTATATAATAGTGAATACAACACATCATTACAGGAATAATATGGAGCAACATGGAAGCAGGTTATACAAAAAAAAAATAGAAAAATACGACACGGTCGTAACAACACACACACACACACACACACACGCCTTAGATCTAATGGCAAATAAAATACAATTAAATACCACACTATGTACACTCGCTAACAAAAGTCCTGTCGCCTCACCAGCCTCTTCGTGAACCCAGAGATTCAGAAACTTTCTAAGATGAACAACAGGAGATACATCTTCCTCAGGTCACCGCTCCTTACCCTGCACCTCTGTGTCTATGTAACAAAAACACCAAATGTTCCCTTAAACCATCCATATGTACGTCTTTGTTTTGTTCTGGTCCTTCCGGTGAGAAAGTTAATACCTCTACTCCACGTCTGGTGTGTGCACGAGAGACGCAGACTTATAATTTTCCTTTTAAACAGCCTTACGGTATGCGGTAAAGTGAAAGGTGATTAACTCTTAAATTTTGGATATGGATAATCCCGGTTTGAATCCTGGATATGTATTTTTAGTTTTAATATTGGATACTATTACTAATTTGAGCTATAAATATTTACTCTTAGTTGTTATCTTATAATAGATATTCTCAGTATTATTCAGGTCAAACATGAGATACAAGTGAGAATAGAGAGATGTATTAAACGATTAAGAAACAACATTATCGATGGTGATGAATTAACCTGTCTATGTCCTCAGCAAAGTTGTTTGTCTCCTCTTATTTAAGTTATGATAGAGAAACAAAGACTCCAAATTATTCTCATTTTATTTCAATATTTTCTATTAAGGCAGAAGAACAGTTGTGAGTGGTGGAGGAAGCTTATTAATATATCAGGTTCTATATCATGTTAAAAGTTGCACCATCTGAAGTTTGTTGTCTGAATATAAAACTTGGTTCAATACAATACGAGAACTAGAGATAAAATACAAGCTTTAAACGCGTGGTGAGAAGTGAGGGTTGGCCCCATGCACCCAAGCTTCGCGAGTGGGGGGTGTGGATAACACTCTGGGACAACACTGCACTCTGAGGTCTTTCTCTTCCCCAACAGACAAATAAGGCATCCATTTTGCAGCTGGGTTGACTGGGGGCGCCGCATCCAGTGGCCGGCTGCAAAACTCGAACTCGAGATCTTTGGGTCACAAGACGATTGCTATATCTACTTAGCCATCGTCTCACTTTAGCAAGCAACAGTATCATAATGATGCTGGTGAACTAATCTGGGTATGAACAGGTGTATCCAAAAGATACCTGAAGCTGTGAAAAACCATCCTATCCCGATTATTTATTTTATCATTAATTTCTAATCAGTGTCCGAGGTCAACAAAGGCAGGCGGTGTCTAGCTCCATAGACCAATAACAAAGAAATTTCGAACTTCATCAATTCAAAACTTTGCTCAAGGTAATAAAGTTACATGAGTGTTACTTAATATCACACAGTCACCTTGGATATTTACTGTGACTGTCATCACTTGGGTACGTGGTCAAGCAGCCAGTCAAGTCCTTCTTGAATGCCAAAAGGTTTGATGGCACAAGTTGGCTGCACGAACCAGAGTCGGTCCAAGTGACGGAGCTGCAAGATGTCAGTGACCTTCTCGACGGAGGCCGCTTGAGGCAGGTCCTGTTTGTTAGCCAACACCAGGAGTGGATATCCAGCAAGCTCGTCACTTTTCAACTGGAGAGAAAAGGTAAACAAAGAACGCTGAGCATCATAGGTACCCATAAGGTAAGAGTATACAGACAGTGAAAATGATAGGGCTAATCCCCGCCGTGTTCTTTAAAGCTTTCTCCTTGGGGGAGGGGGGGGAGTAACCATGACAGATAAAATCCTACTCACAGTATTATACGCTTAGATTATACATTACTCCTTACTCTCTTCAGTGCTATCAACGCTTACGGATTTCATTCAGCTCGAGACAACCTTCGGCACTGAGTTGTATAATAAACAAATAATGGTGTCACTGTGCCAGGCCATTGTATGAAATATGAGTTGCAAAATATAAAAAAACCTTTTGGGTGAGGCACTTGGTCACTATTGTTCCTAAATTTTGCTCGAACAAGCAAGTGAGCGAGCAGGAAAACAAACACACACACAAAAAAGCAGTAATCAATAAGTATCCCCGTGGAGCACACGCTTCGCGCGTCACCTGGAGACGGAATGGAAGGAGAAGAGGTGTACACAAAAACTAACGTGGTTGTCGTGACCATAGTTCCAGTTAACAGCACAGGGGACTTACCAACTCCTTTAGCCTTGACCGAGACTCGACCAGCCCCTTCGGGTCGTTGCTGTCGATGACGAAGATGATGCCGACAGCTTCAGGGTAGTAGTGCCGCCACAGTGGCATCATTTTACTCGGAGTGCCAATGTACCAGGACAAGAAAGAGAATTTGTCGTATTCCACGACCTCCACATCGAAACCTGATGAGAAATACTACCAGGGCAAACCAACGCGGATAACATGATCTGTTTACAACTGTTGCAAAATCATTTGTATTTATTTTTTAGAATTTATGTTCATCAGTATATTCCATGTTATCAATCACTTACTTGACAATCAAAAAGATAAATTAATAACATATTTTAAAATAATTGTATTATTTGTTTACCAACAGTTGGCGTCAGTGTGAGGACCTCGCCCAGCTGCAGGTTATGAAGCACCGTGGTGATCCCGGAGCCGTGCAGGCCAACTGAACATGAGAGAGAAAACCAAGTAATGTTAATGGGAGACTGAAGAATGTTGTGCGGGTAAAACCACTGTTTTTTATGACTTATTTGCTTATAAAAGTTATATTAAATATCGTTATATATTTATACAGTATGTAGTCCTATATGTTACACTATAGTGGGGATATTTACTGGTTAACGATAACTTGTAGGTATTTCTTTTTAATTTCTGACTAACCACAGGCAACAATGTTAATAATCATAACGCATATACTGTAGATGAGTGACTTCATCCTAACCTAACCTAAACTTACTGAACGTCTTAAATTACACAAATTGTTTTAATATGTACGATTTAATTTCCATTAACTTATAGGAATTTAAAAAGTTTGAAATATTTAACAAACTCGTCTGTCGTTACGTAAATCTTAATGAGCCATCACCCCCTACTTAGCGCGCTAGAGTGAAATATTGAGTGAGTGACACCATAGTATTGTATTCCAACACTCATCAGATTAATAAAGTAAGTAATTCTTCAGAGACAACCCACCTCAGGCAGGGTCAAGAAGGTCATTAGCACCAGCCTCTGTTCACACTAGAGACCGGCAGAATGTCATTAAGAGGGCTTGTTTTTACCGGTCTCTGGTGCTCACACTCACACCTTTGTCTATATAGAAATAATTTTTATGTATCATAGTGTTCTAAAAACAAAAACCACTCAGATGCTTTTAAGAAAATCCCGACCACTTAACAATGGCAGATAAGGTTAACCAATACAAGATAACTAAGATCACTTTTATCCTCTTCGCCACTGATCGGCTTGTTAGCCGCTTGGGCGATCGGTCACGTCTCTTTTCCTTTATACTCTTCACCAAAAGGTCGGCTCGCTAGCCGCCCGGGCGATCGGTCACGTCTCTGTCACGCACTGTTGGCAAATACTGGGCATGCACCGGCTCCTGAATGTACCTGAACCCGCTCCAGTGTTGGTCAAGTCTTCTCTTGAAAGAGCTCACACTCGGTGCCGTCACAACACTCTCTGGTAGATTGTTCCAAGAGTTTACAACCCTCACTCCGAAAAAGTTTGCCCTCACGGTTTTCTGGACTTGCGGCTTCTTCAATCTTGAGCTGTGACCCCTTGTGGGGCGAGCGTCCGCCAGCTCCAAGTTAGGACACTCAACTGAGTAGTGCCCCCTGAGATGCTTATAAACCTCAACTAGGTCCCCCCTTGCCCGTCTGTAGTATAAGCTAGGCAAGTTCAGGCGCTCCAATCTCTCAGGGTAGCTGAGATGCCGAAGTGCAGGCACCAGTTTGGTGGCCTTCCTTTGAACATTTTCAACCAACTGACAGTCCCTAGCATATCTCGGGGACCAGATGGGGTGACAGTACTCCAGATGGGGAAGCACTTCACTCCTGAAGATCGTCACATGCGTATAGGCAAACAGCAATTCGACACTGGGTGACTGGTTGGGAGTATAACCACATGAGCTTCAGTTATAGTGTCTATAAAGTCCGTGTACAGCTTAAAATTGTTAATAACCACATTTCTATAGGAGATAAAAGCATTCTGTAAAATGTAATAAAGAAATAATTTATTCCAGTTTTAACACGAACAAAGAAATTTGTTTATTCCATTTTTTCTTTAAGATAATCGACCCAACACTAAACGAAATGGCTTTAAAGTTGTATTCTGCTTTGTATCCGTACGGATGACGGAGATGTTGAAGATTAAAATACTAATATTATAGTTGTTAAAACTTTAATAAATTGACATTATTGCATTTTACAGATTGCTTTAATCTCCTATAGAACTGAAGTTACTCATATTTTAAACTACACACGGACTTTATACACTCCCTGTATATTTATATTGTGAACTGACAAGATTCTGTTTCGTTGTTGAATCATTGTATTTAAGAGATTATCATTTTTACTCATGGAGTTAAGTCATTGTAGACAAGGAGTTGTCAGCATTACTCGAGGAGTTTAGTCATCACAATCAAGGGGTTTAGCCATCGTGCTAAAAGTACTAAGTCATCGTGCTCAAGGGTATGTCATCGTAATTAATGTGCATAGTCATCGTATTCAAGGATTAATTCATCGTATTGACATCCTACTCAAGGTCTTTAACCATCAATATCAGTATAATGAGGTATGACGTGGGAAGGGCTGTGAAGTCATGAAGCTGGTAGCGTGGTTGTGTGTATCAATGATCATGGTGTTGGGGTAACTAAGGGCAAGTACTACACGTTCTTTATTAGTTGACTGATAAAACATGGAAATTACTCATTATAGATGGATATTCACAAGATCATTACTATGTTATTACTAGAGCACAGATTACACCTATGGTTATGGCAGACAAGTTACCACAAAGCATGGATTATCAAACAGGGCGTACTGCCACTACTTCCCTTGAGGATCTAGGAACCTTTCTGCACAAACGAATCAACTCACGACTGCGATACTCAGAGAGAGAGAGAGAGCGAGGCCTCCAACTCTGTGCCCAAGACTCTGTTCTTCTGACTGACTTTACCCACAATGTTTTCTTACATTAACGTGAAGAAAATGTAGAAACATGACTCATATGTAGGCAAGTCCGGCTCATCTTACGCATCAACCATGGGGTAATATTGTCCTGAGTACCTTAATGGCTTTGGTCACCTCCCTCAGAATTGGGTCGCTTATTCCTCAGTACTGTGCTATACTTCTTGTCTGTTCACTAGATAAAACTGAGGTCCTATTGTACTCAAGAGGTTAAGTTATCAGAATCGAGAGGCAAAGTCATCACACACAAGGTGCTAATTCATTTTATACTGAAGGGGTTATCATCGTACACAAGGGGTTATCATCGTACACAAGGGGTTAAGTCACCACAATCAGAGGTTCACTTCATGGTGCTCTTATCTTCAATAATGATCAGACAGATTATGCAACTTACGTGTAAGAATCCTGCAGCGCTTCTTGCTCTGCTTCAGTCCCATGTTGATGTGTTTTCGTCAGCTCTCTCCCTTAATGCTCAGTGACTTAGTTTCTTGTTCGCGTCACTGCATCACACTGTAAAGAAGAATACCCTATTTAAGACATGTATAGTTAGGGCAAGATAATGTTTCTGATTATATGAAGTGATTGTTGTTACAGTCACTAGTGCGTTTACAGCGACTCGTTACATAAAAATTCCACAAATCATTTACTTTGAATTTTTTTTTGTAACATTGTTTTAAATTGGTTCCATAGTATGTTTATTATTGAGAGTTTCTTTCTGTCGAATGTTAACAGACACAGGGTTGCCACGCTGCACAAATCCTGACCAGCCCCTGTAAACGCACTAATGAAGGGGGGGATTGTACTTTGTGAATGAGAGGGTGAGCCCTTGAAGCTCCGGGGGTGAGAGGTAAAATCCTAAAGCCGTCCGTAGTGTCCACCATCCAAAGCGTTGACAGGCCACTTGTAATTTCTATATTTGCCCAAGTTAGGTTAGGTTAGGTTAGGTTAGGTTAGGTTAGGTCAGGTCAGGTCAGGTTCTGATTAATAAGCAGTTCTCTGTCTTGTAAGTAAAGTTATTATTGGCCAAATATCAATACCATTCTTACGATGACGTCTAGTCGTAGATGTTTACTATATTACCCCCACCTAAATAATGATATAAACTAATACAACAATAAATCCTAGCAATAAATCCTTCCTTTAGCTGCCGGGAGGATGGATTTGTCTACCATATTTATCTCAGTTGACTTCCTGCCGAAATAATGGTCTTCGGTTTAGGGTCTTGATCTGACACAGGTATATCATATAGGCTCATTTATCTGTGTCAATATCTTAAAACTAACAAAAGGAACAATAGTAATGGATTAGCCAGATGGGAAGGACATGGGGTTTAGTTTCCCCTTAAAATTATCAACAATAACAAAACGAATAATCAAAGAAAATGTAAAATTATGGGTAAACTTGAAAATATTTGTTAACCCCATTTAAATAGGTAGATAAATCGATAGAAATTCAGTAAAATTTCCATATATACAAGTTTATATTGACATAAATATATATATAAACAATGCAGGTATACAGTTCAACATGTATATAGGCAGTGCAGGTATACAGTTCCGCATGTATAGAGACAGATTGTCAAGCCTAATTGTTCATACATCGCCGGATTTTTCAACAATCGTGTTTTTTGTTTTTCCTGGTCACACAAAGCGAATTACTTGGTTATAGATTGTCCTGTAACATATTGTTGATACTCTCACACTGGCCATCGACAAGTGAAAATTACAAGTTTTATCTCTTCAATTCGGGAGTGTTCTTCGTATCTCCCGCGCCAATCACTGGACAAAATATATTGACAAATATCATGTGACGTTAAAAGCTAAAAAAAAAAAAAAACTACAGAAATAAAGACATCGTGCACATCCCGTTGGTCATTAATATAATCACGAGAAAGAGTCAAAATCTCTTTATTTGGTTTTCATTTGTTTTAAAGGCAGACGACAACAAAGAAGTTCAGACGACTACAGACACGTGTTTTTTTCTGTTAAATTGTTAGAGTTGTTTTATCAGATCTTCATATCACTCCTCGTATGTTATTTTGTTTATCAGTTCCCTTAATTAGGTCTCGTTAACAGATCCAGGAGACACTTGGCACAAATTAAGCTGTCACTCGGTGGCTTCCGGTGAGACAGACCTTTCCTAAGTTGGCATGCAATCAACACATTGCTCGAATCCCGCGTCACTGCCTGAGTTTCAACGTGTCGAATTTTAATACATTTTTTATTAAATATGTAATGCCTTTTGAAGTATAGACAACAGTGTGCTTAATAAATATACGATATGGCGAACAGGAGATCCATCCGTTATTGTTCATAAGTTATGGAAATAAATGATATTGGTAGGAAATAACCGCACTATAATAATTTTAGTTGGTTGGCATCGTCTCTCTTAGCACTACCGATCCCAAGGTCAGGGAGCAAGCTTGTCCCTGGAGTAAATGAGAGAGAGAGAGAGAGAGAGAGAGGTAATATCGATGACAGATCACAACTGCCTGTGTACCTGCGACTCGTGACAGCTATACAGGTCACTAACCTCCTTCCCCCGTCGTGGCCGCCTATAGGTGGGGTGGCACATGGTCTAAATATTTAATCCATGGAGGGGCACTTGAGGTAAATCCGATAGGTAGGTAAAACAGTGGCGTCACATCACTCCGGCGGCACAAACCACAGAAGCGCGGATATTGATTCCGTTCAGATGACGGTGCAGTTAATCCCGGATATTAGAGAGCTTGAATACAGTTACTTTTAAGAAACCTGAATTTACACGTTCTTGAGAGACGTAGAGTAAGGGGCGAGATGATTAAAGTGCACAAATGACAGGTCGGATTAAATACGGTACCTAAACAATTAAACCTGGAGTGAACACGTAGTAATGATTTTAAATTGGGAACATTTAGATTTAGAGGGAAATTAGATAAATATTGGTTTGGCAGTAGAGTCTAGGACGAGTGAGACTAGTCATCAAATACCACCATAAGTGATCAAAATCGCTGGGAAACTTCAAATATACAGTAGGTTGAAAAGGCAAGTGAGTAACGGGGTTGGGCGTCAACAGTAGAGGGAAGCCGAGTACAGTTTTCTCATGCGGGGAAGACATATTATGAATAGGACTGAAAAAAAAACATACATATACTTTGTGTTTGTATTGTATTGAAATATGTAATGTTTCTAAACTTGGCTGTAACCCAAAGCTCAGTTTGTGATCAAATGCGGTGATACCATTGTCAACTAGGCTGTTAGTGCCTGTGGTAACTTAGTGATGGTAATTAGTTTAATGAGTCTAGGGCCTCAGATGTTACCATTATGTTCTCACTTAACCATGGCGCCCTGTTGCACCTCGTATCATATTTATCACTCCAGGAACTCATCATGTTAATATACCGGACACTTCACTCCAGGAGCTCATCATGTTAATATACCGGACACTTCACTCCAGGAACTCATCATGTTAATATACCGGACACTTCACTCCAGAAGCTCATCATGTTAATATACCGGACACTTCACTCCAGGAACTCATCATGTTAATATACCGGACACTTCACTCCAGGAGCTCATCATGTTAATATACCGGACACTTCACTCCAGGAGCTCATCATGTTAATATACCGGACACTTCACTCCAGGAACTCATCATGTTAATATACCGGACACTTCACTCCAGAAGCTCATCATGTTAATATACCAGACACTTCACTCCAGGAACTCATCATGTTAATATACCGGACACTTCACTCCAGGAGCTCATCATGTTAATATACCAGACACTTCACTCCAGGAACTCATCATGTTAATATACCGGACACTTCACTCCAGGAGCTCATCATGTTAATATACCGGACACTTCACTCCAGGAACTCATCATGTTAATATACCGGACACTTCACCCCACAAACCCATCGAGTTATTGTGTTGATTGGGGCTGAAGGTGGTCCCAGTATTACAATATTTTCCCCCGTGTTGAGTGTATTTCCTCAGCTTGTTATCTAGTTGAAGGATTTATCAGCTTTAAAATACTAGTATGAGTCAACAATGATCCCTGACATCGCCAGAGTATATGTGGTGACGTGAGCAACGATGTCAATGGTATGTTTGTGGTGGTGTGCTGTTGTGAGGCCTATATCTGTCAAGACGCCATGATGTATCGCCTACTGGAAAGCAAAATGCAGAGCTGTACTTAAAAACAAATGGCTGATTATATAAACATCGGATAATAATCATTTTGAATTTATTGATAAATTTGTAGACATACATGTTTACACCCACCAAAGGAAGAAGGTTACATTAAGGTTCATATAGAAGATAAAATAAGATGATATATTTTCGTCGATTGTAGATGTAAAAATAAATATGTCAATATTACTACAGTGGTTCTATGTAGTAACTGTTATAATAAAACAGAACCAATGCAGTAAGAATATAGGTTCCCCTTCACATCATCTTCAATATATCACAGCATCTTCACTAAATTACATCTTCAGGATATCCACTTCATCTTCACTAAATTACGTTATCTTCAGTACATCACATCATCTTCAGTACATCACGTCATCTTCAGTACATCACATCATCTTCAGTACATCACGTCATCTTCAGTACATCACGTCATCATGTCTAGGGGTCGCCGTCACTGGTATCTTCAAGTATTTCTGGAACTTATTATTATTATTATCAATATGTTTGTGCTTTTTTTTGCACCACCTTTTTAACATATAACTAAAATTTAAAAGGATTATGTAATAGAAGGTAGAGCCTGAAATTTGGTATACTTATGCTTAAGTTAACTTTACTTCGATCAAACAAACACAGACAACATGAGGGATATTAGACAGTGTTGAGTTTTATTGAATTGTTCAATCAGACCAACCCCGTCATTGTGTTTGGTGTGTATTTTTAAGTTAAAGAATTTGTTTTTTTAATATATAGTTTTATCAATAGTCTACCTGTTCAATTGTTCATTAATGCTGTGATACTCACCTTGATGCTGCACAAGGGTAATGTTATCAAGGGTGTTCTTATGAGCCTGTAAATATGCTATTTGTTTATCCCTAAAGCATTTTTCTTCCTTCAGATCAGAAACTTGTGTATTCCGTCTGGCCAGTTCAGAGTACAGACACTCTTCCGTTGTCCTCTTCCTCTGCCTCATCCTCTTGGCATAAACAGCACGTTGTCTCCGTTCTTCCAAACAGGGGTCCGCTTGTGGCGGCATCTGATGCCATTTGATCTTCTTCCCAGGAACTGACGAGGTGTCTGAAGGGCCTGTTGATGAGTGGCTGGCGTCGCTCAAGGATGGGACCATGGACGAACCACCAGTTGCTGACGCCTGTGTGACCGCTGTGTTCCAGATGACGGTCCCGAAGAGGTCTTGTCCAGATGGGACACCTGCGTCAGTCGATCCAAATGTCCTGTAGTCATGACCCTCGAATTCATATGCGTGTCTTGAAACAGAATGTGTACCACCGTAGGGCGGGAGGTACGAAGGTCCTGCACCATTCTCTGTACCACCGTAGGGCGGGAGGTACGAAGGTCCTGCACCAGTCTCTGTACCACCGTAGGGCGGGAGGTACGAAGGTCCTGCACCAGTCTCTGTACCACCGTAGGGCGGGAGGTACGAAGGTCCTGCACCATTCTCTGTACCACCGTAGGGCGGGAGGTACGACGGTCCTGCACCAGTCTCTGTACCACCGTAGGGCGGGAGGTACGAAGGTCCTGCACCAGTCTCTGTACCACCGTAGGGCGGGAGGTACGAAGGTCCTGCATCATTCTCTGTACCACCGTAGGGCGGGAGGTACGAAGGTCCTGCATCATTCTCTGTACCACCGTAGGGCGGGAGGTACGAAGGTCCTGCATCATTCTCTGTACCACCGTAGGGCGGGAGGTACGAAGGTCCTGCACCATTCTCTGTACCACTGTCGGAGGAGTGGAACAAGGGTTGCACAGCAGGATCTAGACTACTATGACAGGGTGGTGAGGTAAGGAGATGATCACTTGTGGCCGGCGGGAGACAAGAGACACTCTGGGGGTCGGGGAGGTCTTGGGGATCAGTCGGTTGTCCAGAGTAGGGAAACATGTTGTGGCGGTGTTAGTACTGCACTAGTCACTGGGCGGCAGTTGGTACAGTTCTGCGATAACTTGTGTAACGAAAGCACTTAAGATTTCTCCCTTATATACCATCACGTGCTGGTCATTAGTCGGGATATCCTGAAGCTCATTATAACGTTCCAATTCCTTAGTTGTTTAACTTATAAAAACATTTCCTATAAAAAATAAACCCTCGGGGGTGGATGGCACACTTCGAGGTACTGTGGCTCCACGAGGAAATTTTATGTAATTTTCATGGAAGAACCGTACAAAAATCACTTTAATTATAATTAATAATTACCGATGACACCAACTAGAATTTTTGTGCTAAAATTTTCGTTCAGCTTAAGATTTAGTTAATGAACCGAATGAAGGTATTTTGGGTGTTTAATTATTTGAGATGTTTAACACGACTAGGGAGTATTTTACTACTCTAGGAACACATTCTAGGACAATCTCCTTATGTCTTTGTTCACAAATTTTGTTTTGTCTGCCTCTCCCTCTCTCTCTCTCTGTCTCTCCTGCCATCCGATAATAATTTCTTGATGAGTTGTATAACAAGTTCGTCTCATCTGTGTGTCACTCATAGACAGTTTATTATATATATATGAGTTTCTTTTGATTTTTAATGTTGTTAGCTCCTGTGCTGATGTGCGTTTGTGGGGGGGGGGGATGATTTTCTCCACAGGGTGGTGTAGTGCATCTAGTGTGACAGCATTATGTTAGTGTTAAAATGCTTGCATTACTTGCTTCCTCTTACTTTCAATTACTGCTACTGACTAGCCCTCGTGGTGTACAGGGAGACAGCTTTGCATAATATATCAAGATTCCTACTGTGCCTCCTCGTGGCAATACACGGTAACTGGGTGCCTTGCGGCCCGATGTTAAATCAGCAGGGAATCTCGGAGCAGCAGCATGTGGACACGCCCTGGCCCCTACCGACCACAGCCCCGCTGCCGTGTACATTAACTTTTAGAGGTATAAGGCTGCGGGAGTAAACCCCAAACGAAAAATCTGCGGTGGAGCCCCGCATCAGGCAGACATGCTTTCAGAGCTCCAACAAGAACCCAATGGTAGAAGAGGTGGAAGAGGTGACCATGGGAACCCAACGACTGCATCAGCAGATGAAGGCAATGCAAGATGGACAGGCTACTTAGGCGAAACCCAACAAATTGGTCTATCGACAGTCCATTGCAACTCTCCCTCTCCCCAGTTGTTGCAGCTGCCTGCACCACTGGATCAGCAAAGGGAGAGTCAAGATGTGTGGTTGCCGCCTGCACTCCTGCCTCACCACACAAATCAACTCACCACAGCCATCATCCAGCTCATCATACTGTACTCACCATCGTCATCTGAAGCCCTAAACCAACGGTGACAGACGAGTAGCGACGAGGATAGGCAGAGATGACTGCCGGGAGTCTCAAGTCATAACTCGGCACATGGGCCGCATAGATAAGATGATGCAATCCGGTTCTGTCTGTGCGACTCAGCAGCCCTTCTCAGGACCCACTCTACACACCCCACAAGGGGAGGGGGTTAGAAAAGGTGACCCTAAACATAGCCTGCCTAAAAAAAAGGAAAAAACTGACTTGGCAACCGCACCCAGTAAGCGTCATCCTTATGCTTTCGAAAACATAATCACAGATCAAATAAAAAACAAAATATCCAACCTCTTATGGCTACTGCAGGGAATGTCGGAACCCTTCTCCACTCATCCGATGGTAAATCCCTAATTAAACACGAATAAGTCATTCTTCAGCGCTGGAAAGAGCACTACCATTCGCTGCTCAACCGAAACACCGATGTGGATGTCCTGACTACCCAGCAGGTTCCTCAGCACCCGAAACTAAAGCACCTCAGCTATCCTCAATCCCTGGATGAGGTAATTACTGCCATCAAGCGGATGAAAAATAACAAAGCCTCAGGGCCTGATTGAGTCCCAGCTGAAGTGTGTGAGGCAGGAGGACCTCTGCTTACCAGCCGTCTCCACTCTCTCCTGTAGAATATATGAGAGGAGAAAATCCCCCAAGCTCTTAAAAGACGCCTCCGTCGTCAATATTTATAAGAACAAGGGAGACCGGTCAGACTGTGGCTGCTACTACGTGATCTTGCTGCTATCCGTATCTGGCAAGATAATCGCCCGAGTCCTCCTAAAACTTCCTCCCAGAATCTCAAAGTGACTTTAGACCATCACGTGGCACCACTGACATGAATTTTGCTTCTGCACGAAAGGTGCAGAGAACAGCATTATAACCTGTACATGGCCTTCCTTGACCTAACCAAAGCCTTCGGCTAGGTCAGCAGGGAAGCCCTTTGGCGGACCCTCTGCCGTTTTGGTTGCCCATCAAAATTCATCGCCATTGTAAGGCAACTCTACGATGGCATGAACTGCAGTGCCCTGTACAATGGCACACAGTCTGAGTTCTTCACCATCCAAACGGGAGTAAAACAAGGATGTGTACTGGCACCAACTCTCTTTTCCATTTTCTTAACTGCCTTCCTTACTTGTGCCAGTGCCAATTTAGCCTGCGGGGTGGACATCCAGTACCGGATGAAGAGGCTTTTCAACATAAGACGACTCCAGGCAGTAATAAAGGAGTTGGCCACTTCCATCACTGAACTTCAGTCTGCAGACGACCTCATCCTTGTCGCTCACACTGAACGCGACCTACAGGAGATTCTGAACACTTACATAGATGCGTATGCACACTTCGGCCTTGAGGTGAATGTATGTAAGACTCTGATTCTCTTTCAACCTGCCCCTGGTTCAGCCACACCTTCACCATCCATCCAGCTAAACGGTACTACCCTCTCTAATGTTACCCACTTTCAGTATCTCGGCTCCCACCCGTCCACCACCGCGGATATCGATGAAGAGATTCAACATAGGATCAGCTGTAGGGAGCTGAAATTATCTACAAAGTTGCACATATATTGTGCAGTGGTTCTGCCCACCCTGCTATATGGCAGTGAGACATGGGTCACATCCAGGAGGCACTTCAAGGCACTTAAAAATTTTCACCAACGGAGGATGGAGAGCCTCCGAGTTCGCTGGGAAGACAAGAGAACAAATACCGGTATTCTTGCTGACACCAACTGTAGAAGCTTTAACACTCATGTTGGTATTTTTTCCTTATTAGAAACATCTATGTGTGTATTGTTTATACTGAGTGTAAATTCCAACACCTATTTATGTCAAGTGAAATTACATCTAGGAATATTTTCCACCAATCAGCTCCATCGTTACAATACAACTACGGGTTCATTCATAAGTTTACTTTAGTATCGCCACCCTGCCACATAGTCACAGACGTCATCAAGAGGATAAAGGAACTCTCTGAGGCAACTGTACATGTATGTATTGGCTCCTGTGGTATTAGCTTAGTGTAGAACTATAACACATAATATATATTGTGTCAAAATAAAGTGGGAACAAGTTAATTTCCATTGACCTCTATAATAATAATTAACCTGAGTTCTCCCAGACCCCAATGGACGAAGTTATATATAATACTTTATTAAGGAAGACAGAGGTAGAGTGAGATTATTGAAGACAAAATATTCCGATGGCTATAATGTTGAATGTAAGCAATAGGCAGAAGTTACATCACACAAAGAGAGAGAGAGAGAGAGAGAGAGAGAAGGAGAGAAAGAGAGGAGGGGGAGAAATCAATGGGAAGAGAGAACTAAAGAGATAAAATGGCAGAGATGAACAGAAACCCTTGTGGATTCAGCATCTGTTTTCTTTATTCTAATTAGGAAGTTAAATAATAGATTCCAATTGTACAAAAATATATATTTATTTAAGCAATTTTTCAATAACATAATAATACTTGGTATATTAACACACACACAACACACACACACACACACACACACTGGTTAGTCTTTGTTATTTTTCTTCCTTTAACAAACAGCAAACAATTAATTTGTAGCTTTGTGTTCTTAGATCCTTGTTCCAATACTCCCTGATGATTTATTCTTTACTTCTCTTCTAAGTTGCTCTTTGTTCATAATTTTATAACTCAAGAGCATAAAGTTGGCACAATTTTAGTTCATATGAGACAATGGGAAGGTATAGAGTGTACGTATATGTTAATTATATTACATATTTAAATCAGGTTTCACTGTAGTAATCTCATAGTTCAGCAAAATTATTAACTTAACAGAAATTTCATGCACGTATTTGTTTTTTTCATTTCTCTGCGGAGTTGTGTTCAATTGAATTACAGTAGTTCAGTTGGCCTTGTCGACAATCTGCCATCTTAATGTTCCACCACCAAGAGTTTAAACGTGTTTGTAGACCGATTATCACACTCCTGGGTTGTTAGGTTAGGTTAGGTTAGTAGTGAATAGGCGGCCGTGGAAGTCCTCCTCACTCAGTCTTTCCCGTCAATCGAACAAACCTGCTGGGCACAAAAAGTAGTTTTCACAGTTTTTATTTCTTTTAAATTTAATGTTGAACTGCCATAAAAAAAATCATTATTATGAAAGTAATCTAAATTGGGCTCGAATCATCATGAATACATTCAATGATGAACAATTTTTATCAAGAGAAGTCTAGATTTTTTTCCCTGCAGCTAAAAAAATTATCACAGAAAAATAAACATATGTGTCTCAATCAAAACAATAGATATGTTCTTAATACGTTACCATTTAATTTTGAAGAGGAGACTTTAGCACAGGAAGGGGTTCATACTAGTGGGCTCCCTCTGTAACATATCAACCTGGGCCTCTAGTTGTGTCACCAGTTGCTCCCGTTTATGCTTCTCTACCGTGAGTGTACTTATCTCATTGTCCAAGTTGTTGAGGATCTTTTGGAGGTTATCTTCTTGTTGACTGACCCTCCTTCGGTTATTGAAGGCCTTTATCGCCCGTATCCTCTTCTTCTCCAGCTTGGGGTCACTCTGGGGCGGCCATTCATATACCTTCAGCTTCCGATCAGTGGGAGTCCTCGTGTTCCTGCCAATTGGTGAGTGATCAGCGTCACTTGGCCAGGGAAACATGGGTTGGTCTGGACCTATAGTAGGCCAGCTTTCTGTATCAGTTGCCTGCGCTGGATGAATGCTTGTGGAATCACATATATACAAGTCGGTGAGGAGTGAACCCGCCGTACCTTCTTGGCCTGTAGTGAAGGGTTGAGATACACACTCACCGTACTGAATGCCAATTTGGTTTGTCTCATTAATATCGTGACTGTGTTGGTTCTGGGGCCAGGACACTGTTGCTGCAGAGGGAGGCTGAGGCTCGCTGGGGTATAGCTGTAACGCTTCTTGATTTTGATATTGGTCATAATATTTGTAACTTTGATCATGGAGGTTCTTGTGTGAAGAACTCAATAGATCTGACCCTTCTGAGTCAGCAAATCTACCTAAGGCAAACATTTACACCGAGTTCTATGATTAGCGAGCGAAGGTCCTGTCACACGCCGGTACTAGATGAGTGAAGCGAAGGTTCTACTGTCGACTGTTTTTATACCATTTACAGGCAGACGTGTAGGGGGATTTTTTGAGGGGAAGATTAACTAAAAAAAAAAAATTCCCGTCTCACTTATAGTATACCTAACGAACTGAAAACGGATGTGGTGTAAGCATTCCCTGGGCAGCGCGCTGGTACGGGTAATTTCCCAGTGTTTTGGTTCTCACAGCGACACTCTTCTCGCATCCTGGTTGAACCTCAGGCTGTTTAGGTGACGTGCTCATCCTGTCAACCTTTCCCTTTCTCTTTTCCTCCCCCTGGCCCTCCCTAGCTCACCAATGGGTGCATACATTACATTCAGTCTATTCCTTTTTTCTTTCATCGGAATCGCTTCGAAATGCCATGTGATTATTAGTTATTTAGCTTTTTTTTATAGATTTTTAGAAAGTCTTTATTGGTTTTAAGGTGAAATGGCCGATTAAAAACCTTAAAACTGAATTATAATATCGATTCTCGTACAATAATTGCAGCTTGTAAGCAACGATCACCTTCAGTAGCACGCTGGTTAATGGTAGAGGAAAGTCTTTACTGTGTACAAAGTTACTAATGCTATGAACGTATAATACTGATTTTCTCGTCTTGAATCTAAAGTCCAACAACAGTCCTCACGAAACTACATTATAATTTCGTTTTAAAGGCGACTAATGGTTCCAGTTTAAAAATATTGGTCAGTAACACGATACAATTTTATTTCAGTTGGGTTAAAGGAAACACTGTACTGGGAATTTGGTTTCCACACTATATCTCCAATGTCTGTGCACCAACTTTAAGATGCAGTAACAGTTTTGTTCATAACTAGAGGAAGTAGTCTGGGGGGGGGGAGGGTATGAGGTTGTTAATACCAGCTGTAGTTTCACAACGAAATGAAGCAGTTTTTTTTTATTCAGAGCCTCATGGTTATCTCAACTCGGCTCATTTAAAACAAACCTTTGATTGATTTTTTTTTTTTTACCATTACCTATGAACATTACATTATTACTTCTGGGTTGCCACTGCTACCGACGGGTTTTCACTGAAGGTATCTGACGACGACAAGTTTAAATCAGTTGGTAAATTTTATATTTTTCAGTATTTTTATGTCTAGAAAATATGACCCAGAGTTTGGATAGATAATATAAAATAAAACACTGCCGGAGTGTTAGTGTTGAAGGGGTCGAGCTTCTTGTGGGTCGAGCTTCTTGTGGGTCGAGCTTCTTATGGCATTATGTTCTTGTGTTGTTGTAATGAGAATTATAAGTTTAGATGAATTAACTTTGAGCATGTAGAGAGGCTTCATTATCTCTCTTTTGCTAGACACAACGGGTCCTTCCGGTGTCTGTGCTCAGGTTTAAGTAAAATCGCCGTGGCTTAAGTTCAGAATAGTTCTACATATAGGACAGTGATTCTTAACCAGTTTTAGATCATTAGCACCTTGGCGGTAACTAAACTGCCTCGTGGTATAGGGGGGAAAGGTCATCTGGGACAAACAACTTTTGCCTTCCAGTATATACAGTACAGTTGTGGCGAAGATTAATCCCATACGTAGTATTCTGCCACCCACTTCTTCGGCAGCGCTTCATGTTGCTTATTGATCAACGTCACCAACGCTTTACTGATGGCTATTTTAACCAATCATCGCTCATCCAAAGGTGATAAATAAACAAGTCATTGATTCACTGTAAAGAAAACGGAACAGAAAACAACACAGCAGTGACTCAAGTATTCTGTATTTTTAACAACATCGTCAACCACTGTAAGAATAGGGAATAATTACTTTTATATCAACTTATAAAATTTATTAATATTTACTAACATTCGGCGACCACCATGCCGGGAGCCAGACCTGCCCTGTAGCAGCTGGGAACCCCTGTTGGTCTGATGTTATCCTTGCTGTATCACAACACCGTCCCCCGCGTAAACAGTTCGGGTTTAACAGATACGACGTTAGTTTGTGTGGGGTACTGTGTTACTAATGCCCACCAGGGAACGAGGTAATAAACACTACCATGAGACAACACTAGTACTAGGCTGTGATACCTATGGCGGCTGGACTAGAGAATGAGAAGACGCCCTTAATAATAATAAAAATTTCACTACAAGTAAAATGATTCTTAACTATCCTTGACGCAGGAGAAGGACAACTCGGCCCCAGGTATCCAATAACAACACCGAGAAAGGAAGAATTGCCCATCATTGCAGCAAGATTATGATGACATGTTTCTATTACTGCTATATGATTTTTTACAACCTTTTCATAACCTTACAATGTTCACAGGACGTTTACAACTTCCCTACAACCTTGCATGAGGTAACGGAACTTACATATTTAAAAGCTGATAATGATATATTGGAAGACATAACAGTAACTAATTAAGTAGCAGAGGTAACATATATTCAATAAGACTCCGATGTTCCTCAAATGTTTATCTGACAGCAAACAGCGGGGTATCTCTCACCAGCGTGCAAGTCCTGCCTGGCCCGTACACAAGTGACCCAACCAAACATCACAGGAAATGTACTAAGTGGCACTGACGTATTTAAAGGGAATCAACACCAAAAAAACTTCATCGCGTTCTGGAGACTTTTATGAAGCTGAGTATGATGTGCCACACTCGACCATACTAGAGACACTTTCTGATGCTTCACCACCCATAGGTCAGTCTCCTATCTGCAGAAGGATGGTAGTCTAGCTCTGGTACCTTCGTGGGGAGTGAAGACAGGGCCCCGGCGGTGACGTCCTGGGCATCGGCTGAAGTGACGTCACCACATCGACGCCGGTGCAGCAACTTTTACTTTTACTTTTATCCTCTTCGCCACTGATCGGCTTGTTAGCCGCTCGGGCGATCGGTCACGTCTCTTTTCCTTTATATTCTTCACCAAAAGGTCGGCTCGCTAGCCGCCCGGGCGATCGGTCACGTCTCTGTCACGCACTGTTGGCAAATACTGGGCATGCACCGGCTCCTGAATGTACCTGAACCCGCTCCAGTGTTGGTCAAGTCTTCTCTTGAAAGAGCTCACACTCGGTGCCGTCACAACACTCTCTGGTAGATTCTTCCAAGAGTTTACAACCCTCACTCCGAAAAAGTTTGCCCTCACGGTTTTCTGGACCTGCGGCTTCTTCAATCTTGAGCTGTGACCCCTTGTGGGGCGAGCGTCCGCCAGCTCCGAGTAAGGACACTCAACTGAGTAGTGCCCCCTGAGATGCTTATAAACCTCAACTAGGTCCCCCCTTGCCCGTCTGTAGTATAAGCTAGGCAAGTTCAGGCGCTCCAATCTCTCAGGGTAGCTGAGGTGCCGAAGTGCAGGCACCAGTTTGGTGGCCCTCCTTTGAACGTTTTCAACCAACTGACAGTCCCTAGCATATCTCGGGGACCAGATGGGGTGACAGTACTCCAGATGGGGAAGCACTTCACTCCTGAAGATCGTCACGAGGGACGGACCGTCTAGATATCTGAACGACCTTCTTATAAGACCCAATAATTTATTTGCCTGATTTACCTTCTTCTCACAATGGCCCGAGAACTTCAGCTCATTGTCAACATACACACCTAGGTCCTTCTCACACACAGTCTCAACTAGTACATTTTCTTCATCCCGTTGGGACATATGATACGCCTCCTTACCGTTGGTACGCCCCAGGTGCATCCTCTTACACTTCGTGACATTGAATCTCAGCAGCCATTCCTTCGACCATTCCTGGAGCCCACAGAGGTCCTTCTGCAGCTCTTCACAGTCCGCTTGGTTCTTAATTTCCCGAAATAACTTGCCATCATCGGCAAACATTTGTATGGAGGAGTGTACAACGTCAGGCATATCATTTATGAAACAAACAAACAACAGCGGGCCCAATACACTACCCTGCGGTACCCCACTTGTTACAGGTACAGATGACGATTTCATGCCATTTATCACCACACACTGCTTGCGGTCATGTAAACTTTGTGTCTCTGATATACTTTATCCTCTTCGCCACTGTCCGGCCTCACACGCCCGTATTGTTAAACAGCATCTTCCCTTGAAGAGGGTCGTCGTGTTTCAACCCGAGTTTTAAACTAAATGAGTCCTGAGGGACACCGCAGTACAGTACTTACCGGGGTGGTGTGACGGTAAAATGAACTAATTCCAATATGGATGATGTAATTTCGGTAACATTTAGATACGTGAAAAATATGACTCTAGTAATGTGTGTGTTCATTTATATGTTACATACCTCGTGTATTCAACAGTAATATAGAAAACATAGCTTTTGGTTACATAATTATAAAACATATATCATTACCCAATACTTTTATTGATAATTTACAATAGGAACTGGTTTACTACTTTATGCAGAACATGAGTGACGGCTGACCACATAATCTCAACTGAACTGATCGACAGTGATTCCTTCAGCACATAAATATGAATGATTCAATTTAGGGGTAGTGGCTGGTTCATGGAATATTAGCGATAATTGAAAACTGGAGTACAAAATATTCATAACTGATCTAATACTTGATCCTAACATATTTACAGAAAATCACTAACAGAATCAGTTCAGGGGTACAGCAGTAAATCAAAGCTGGATTCATTGATGATGAGTTTGTCATAACGCACAGTGAATAATTCTTGTTTACACTTCAACTGGGTATATTGAATACCTAATTATATCTAGTTTCACATAGACGATCTAATGACAGTCTCTAGAATTCTAGGTAGTTGTGTCTTTGACCTGATGAAGATCTGATGCCAGTTATCAGGTCTCATCAAGATATACAGAAAGGCCAGCAAATTGTCATGATAGAACTATCTAAAGATCCAAGTATCGGTAATCAGAGAGCCATACTAGACTTACCCAAAATTTATACGTGAGAGTCATCAGGTGTTGATGTGTGGACGTATATGCGTCAGTTGAGACTTAAGTAAGATAATCTTTTGGTCGAGCACTCTTATATCTTCTCTCAGTTGTTGTTTTTCATTATTCTTATGGACGATACTTGTGTAAACTTCAGCCATGTTCTGGGATTTATTTTCTCTGCTATTTTTGGCTCGTTGTGAACGGAGTCTCTTCATCTCCAACTGAGGGTCGTCCTGGGGCGTCCACTGGTACATCTTCATACTGCGTCCAGTAGGCAGCTTCAACAGCTGCGGCAAGATGACCACCTGTCCACTCTTGCTAAACCAGTCTCTTTTTCCCTCAGCTGTAGTCGTTAGACATACACCACTGGGTGTGGGGGCATGGGAGGAATGAAAAGACGTCATCAAACTCCCACTGCTGGACGTCGATGTGTGGGGGACGTCAATCGTTGTCATCAAACTCACACTACTGGACGTCGATGTGTAGGGGACGTCAAATGTGTTCATCAAACTCCCATCACTGGACGTCGATGTGTGGGGGACGTCAAATGTGGTCATCAAACTCCCATCACTGGACGTCGATGTGTGGGGGACGTCAAATGTGGTCATCAAACTCCCGCAACTGGTCGTGGGAGTGTGGGGAACATCAGCCGTGGTCGTCAAACTGTTAACATTGGTCATGGTTGTATATAGGCCGTCACTCATCGTGTCCTCACAATACTTCTGGTCTTCTCTGATGGTTCTTGGTATCCCCGTGTTCATGTCCTCGAAAATTACAAATTCGTCATTATTTTTACAATGGAAAATTCCAGCAGGAGATGAAGGTGTTGGTAGTAGTAGAGAACTGTGCGTCCCATAGTTCTCTGATCTTGTTCCATTATCAAACAGATCTAGATCTAGTTCATTAAGAATATCGTTGTCATTATATGACATAGTTGACCGATCTGTAAACATTGATGAGTTCCCTCCACCTGAAGTCATGGTCGTCACTCCGTGATGAATTGAGCAAAAAATCTGGAGTGATCACACTGTAGTCGGGAAGCTAACTGACCACCTTCTTCATTCATGGTCTATTATATATTCCCTTGCTCGAATCAGCCATCACAACACTCAGTGGGGAATTCGTTTTTTCTACTATGAAATATATAAATAATAATGTTCCCGAGGCAGTGTGCGGGGAATTGATTTTTCCCGACTACTGTACTAGCGCGCAACGTGACGTGCTGGGCCCCAGTGTATGACCTGACTTTGGCGTTCCTAGGGGGAGTTTTACTCCACACCCCAAATAAATTTATACTCACTGCTAGATCCAAACAGTAGTAGAGGCATTGTAATTGTCCCAGGTACCGTTACCTCTCCTCTGTTATATACATACATGATAACAATATACAAGATGACGCTCGTGCTATAACGTAGGGGAAGTGGTGCGTCACACCCACGGGCCGCCACTCCTTAATGCTCCCATCACAGATTCTTCCAGTAATAGTATCAGAGTGGCATTAACATACCTGAGGATGTACAGTCAGCCAAACATTCGTCGACCCCCACCCTGGCACTCGCAATTTTATCTGGCAATACTTGGTAAAGGAAGGCTGTATGTACTGGGGATTGTGATTGGTGGATCTGTTTTCGGCTGCATCACTATCAGGATAAAAAATAAATAATCCAAAGGTAGAATTTTTATAATAATAAGCTTTTCATCATTATTTAAGATCGTGATAATTTTCCAAATGTTCGAATATTTGCTTAAATAATTATGAAAATTGTTTAATGAAGTGGCAACTCAACTTCACCAAAAGCTGCCACAAGATGCTTGCTTAGTCACAAAACCAACAACAGCAGAAACAAAAAGAGAAAACAGCGACAAAGGCTACAACAAAAACAACAACAAAAACAACAACACAAAAAAATAAAAATGAATAAATTAATAACACTGTATAAGACTCAAACATTGTTAGTACCAACAACAACAGTAACAGCTGTAGCACCTTTAACAATAACACCACCACCAATAACACCACCACCACCACCAATAACACCACCACCACCACCAACAACAACAGTAACAGCTGTAGCACCTTTAACACCACCACCACCACCACCACCACCACCAATAACACCACCACCACCACCAATAACACCACCACCACCACCAACAACAACAGTAACAGCTGTAGCACCTTTAACAATAACACCACCACCACCACCAATAACACCACCACCACCACCAACAACAACAGTAACAGCTGTAGCACCTTTAACACCACCACCAATAACACCACCACCACCACCAATAACACCACCACCACCACCAACAACAACAGTAACAGCTGTAGCACCTTTAACAATAACACCACCACCAATAACACCACCACCAACAACACCACCACCACCACCAATAACACCACCACCACCACCAACAACAACAGTAACAGCTGTAGCACCTTTAACAATAACACCACCACCACCACCAACAACAACAGTAACAGCTGTAGCACCTTTAACAATAACACCACCACCACCACCAATAACACCACCACCACCACCAATAACACCACCACCACCACCAATAACACCACCACCACCACCACCAATAACACCACCACCAACACCAATAACACCACCACCAACACCAATAACACCACCATCAACAATAACACCACCACCAACAATAACACCACCACCACCACCACCAATAACACCACCACCACCACCAATAACACCACCACCAACAATAACACCACCACCAACACCAATAACACCACCATCAACAATAACACCACCACCAACAATAACACCACCACCAACAATAACACCACCACCACCAATACCACCACCACCACCAATAACACCACCACCAACAATAACACCACCACCAATAACACCACCATCAACAATAACACCACCACCAACAATAACACCACCACCAACAATAACACCACCACCACCACCACCAATAACACCACCACCAACACCAATAACACCACCACCACCACCAATAACACCACCATCAACAATAACACCACCACCAACAATAACACCACCACCACCACCACCAATAACACCACCACCAACACCAATAACACCACCACCACCACCAATAACACCACCACCAACAATAACACCACCACCAACACCAATAACACCACCACCACCACCAATAACACCACCACCAACACCAATAACACCACCACCACCAATAACACCACCACCACCACCAATAACACCACCACCAACACCAATAACACCACCATCAACAATAACACCACCACCAACAATAACACCACCACCACCACCACCAATAACACCACCACCAACACCAATAACACCACCACCACCACCAATAACACCACCACCAACAATAACACCACCACCAACAATAACACCACCACCACCAATAACACCACCATCAACAATAACACCACCACCAACAATAACACCACCACCACCACCACCAATAACACCACCACCAACACCAATAACACCACCACCAACAATAACACCACCACCAACACCAATAACACCACCATCAACAATAACACCACCACCAACAATAACACCACCATCAACAATAACACCACCACCAACAATAACACCACCACCACCACCACCAATAACACCACCACCAACACCAATAACACCACCACCACCACCAATAACACCACCACCAACAATAACACCACCACCACCAATAACACCACCATCAACAATAACACCACCACCAACAATAACACCACCACCACCACCACCAATAACACCACCACCAACACCAATAACACCACCACCAACAATAACACCACCACCAACACCAATAACACCACCATCAACAATAACACCATCACCACCAATAACACCACCACCAACAATAACACCACCACCACCACCACCAATAACACCACCACCACCAATAACACCGCCACCACCAATAACACCACCACCACCACCAATAACACCACCACCACCAATAACACCGCCACCACCAATAACACCACCACCACCACCAATAACACCACCACCACCAATAACACCACCACCAATAACACCACCACCACCACCAATAACACCACCACCACCAATAACACCACCACCACCAATAACACCACCACCACCACCAATAACACCACCACCACCAATAACACCGCCACCACCAATAACACCACCACCACCAATAACACCACCACCACCACCACCACCACCAATAACACCACCACCACCAATAACACCGCCACCACCAATAACACCACCACCACCACCACCAATAACACCACCACCACCAATAACACCACCACCACCACCAATAACACCACCACCACCAATAACACCACCACCAATAACACCACAACCTGGCGGAAATTTAAAAAAAAATTTGCTTCTTTAAAATTGTTTACCTAATTACTAGTAGGTCAGGTTTATCTATAGGCTTACCCTTTTCACTGTTACAAATTCTAGCCTAACCTAACCTAACCTAACCTACTCAAGGAAAATATAAGAACATAAGAATGAAGGAAACTTCAGCGGACCTATTGGCCCATTCTGCACAGTCCCGTTTACACCCAACCCCTATTACTTATATATCCATCTAACCTATGTTTGAAGCTATCCAGCGTATTCGAATTAATGATGATATTTGTTAACTTGTTCCACTCATCTACTACTCTATTTCCAAACCAATGTTTACCTATCTCGCGCCTAAATCTAAATTTGTCTTATTTAAAACCATTGCTACGAGTTCGTTCCTGGTTGGATAGTTTGAGTACCTTTGTTATATCACCTTTGTTTAGCCCTGACTTCCATCTATACACCTCGATCATAAAGCCCCTCACTCTACGTCTCCCGAGGGAGTGCAAATTAAGATGCTTTAACCTGTCTCTGTACTCAAGGTTCATAATGCCCGGGATCAGTCTTGTCAGTCTATATCCATTCTGCAGTACGGCGACCAGAACTAAACCGCGTACTTCAAGTGACGTCTCACAAGCACAAGATATAGTTTTAACATAACCTCGCTAGCCAACTTAATATTTCCGAGAATCACTGTGCTGATTAGCCTTTAAAGTTAGGGTCATGAGAGATGAGGCTTACTTTCTAGTTTCTAATGTTTGACCTTTATGTAATCGGATCATTCTGCGAGCTGATTGCATGTACCACACTATGTTGCACATCGCTCTCAAGCTGGCATTCATCCTAATTTATCCGATCATTTCTTGATTTTTAAATATGTGAATAATCAGATAATATAGCAACCACGAAGCAGTAAGCAGGTATAGTTGGGTCGACGTCTAGTACAGGAGAACAAGCTGCTATCGGTGTTTGTCGTGTGATATCATCCAAGTGAACCCATGCATCTGCTACCTTGTGTCCGCGCCTTAAAAATCATTCCCAAGATTAATAGTTATACAAATTAATTAAATCTTTATAGTTATATTACGAGTAACACCTACGGTAATAAGCAACACTGCCTCACAGTAACATTGTTTATTTAAACATTACACAAACTATGGCCAACATCTGAACAATTACCTGAGAGTATTTATTTTATTATACTTAATTTCTAATTATTTTAAATTTAATTGGTACACTAATCAATTAATTATAACCCCATCTACTGTGTTTATTATGACAAGAATCATCAGGCGTAATAGGCCTAATGCTTGCTTGTCAAAATCTGGACATCAGCAACAAACAGAACATCAACTTCAGTGAAACCACTATAAATAACATCAATAACGGCAATACTTTAACCAGCAGCACCAATACTAAAATATTAATGAGGGCCACATTAACAGTATCAGCTATGACAACAACAGAATTAAGTCACTGTCACACCAAACGTTGCGTGACCTTTTCGTGGCGTGACGTCCCGGGTTTGACACTCTGGGATTCAGCCACTCAGGGGAATTACATTAGTTTAATAACGTACCCCATTAATGTAGAGCTTAGTATATTACTAAATTTTTTGGCGTATATTTACGAAGGAATATTTCTGAAAAATCCATCAAGACAGTCTCGTGAAAATATTTATAGATGAACCTACACGAGGGATTAATATAGTCGACCTTGATTTGTCAAATAGAGAAAATTTGCTAAGTAACGTTGAAATGGAGAGCAAGTGAAGTAAGAAAGATTCTAAGATCTGACATAAATGAAGAGAAACAGAGTAAATATACCAACAAAGTCCCAGATTTTTCAAGAGCGGAATATAAAGGACTAGGAAGAGACTTAGGAGTAGTGTGTCGGCCTCTGTTACGAATAGGTGAGCTGATCTCACCTGGAGCTCTGGGTGTGTAGTGAGAGGCTACTAGACTGGGTAACGAGACAATACAAGAGAGACCTGGCTATAGCGGGTGATCTGATATCGCGATACATAATAGACGAAGATCACACCATTTTCAGAGGTGTTTTGTTTGAAGCCCAAGACTTAAGTATACTTTATAGATAACTAAGAGCAATTAAAGATTACATAATATAGATGAATAAGCTTCTAAAACATGTTATTGAGCAAAACAAAGGCCATATACAGAAGAATCACACAGCGACGCTCACCTTCAAAATAATATTAATAAATTAACCAGAAGAGTCAAGAAAAATACAAGTAGAGCAAAAAGACACTATGAGGCTACGGTAGCTTAGGAGGTAGAGATAAAGCCTGAAGCAAGGGTTCCCAACTTTTATCTTCATTTTAATTACACATTTTTAGAAATTTGTCATTACTGACAATAAATTCACAAAAAATATGTTTTTTTATAATAGAAAAACTTTCATATATTTATATTGATAGAAAGCCAGAACAACAACAACAACAACAACAACAATAATAATAATAATAATAATAATAATAATAATAATTATTCAACATTCAGTAATAAAACATCATTTATATTACAACACTTGGGCACACAACATGAGTGACTACAATACTGAAACAGATAAAAGTTATCAGATGGTACCTAAATATCACAAACATCCTGTGAGGGACCACCGACAACCTCAAGTGCCTGCCGTTAATTAAATAATTTTACTAATACAATTGTTAAATCAGGAGAGGGTCATCACTTAATCACTCATGAACTACTTATGTTCAGATGAAAGTCATCAGATAATCTTACTAGGAACACCTAGATGATTTAGGTGATTGTCGTCAGGTGGTGATGTATGGGTGAGAGGAACGCAACTTGTTCAGTTGAGACTTAAGTAAGATAATCTTTTGGTCGAGCACTCTCATATCTTCTCTCAGGTGTTGTTTTTCATTATTCTTATGGACGATACTTGTGTAAACCTTAGCCATATTCTGGGATTTTTTTTCTCTGTTGTTTTTGGCTCGTAGTGAACGAACTCGCTGACTCTCTAATACAGGGTCGGGTTGGGGCGGCAACTCGTACATCTTGGTGTTGTAAATCTTTGGCAGCTTCAGCAGTTGTGGCAAGATGACCACCCGACTTTTCTGATCACACAAGTCTTCTTCAGATCCAGCTGTAGTGACTAAACCTTCAACACTGGTAAAGGTATTCATCAAACTCCCATCACTAGACGTCGATGTGTGGGGGACGTCAAATGTGTTCATCAAACTCCCATCACTAGACGTCAATGTGTGGGGGACGTCAAATGTGTTCATCAAACTCCCATCACTAGACGTCGATGTGTGGGGGACGTCAAATGTGTTCGTCAAACTCCCATCACTAGACGTCAATGTGTGGGGGACGTCAAATGTGTTCATCAAACTCCCATCACTAGACGTCAATGTGTGGGGGACGTCAAATGTGTTCGTCAAACTCCCATCACTAGACGTCAATGTGTGGGGGACGTCAAATGTGGTCATCAAACTCCTGCCACTGGTCGTGGGAGTGTGGGGAACATCAGCCGTGGTCGTCAAACTGTTAACATTGGTCATGGTTGTATATAGGCCGTCACTCATCGTGTCCTCACAATACTTCTGGTCTTCTCTGATGGTTCTTGGTATCCCCGTGTTCATGTCCTCGAAAATTACAAATTCCTCATTATTTTTACAATGGAAAATTCCAGCAGGAGATGAAGGTGTTGGTAGTAGTAGAGAACTGTGCGTCCCATAGTTCTCTGATCTTGTTCCATTATCAAACAGATCTAGATCTAGTTCATTAAGAATATCGTTGTCATTATATGACATAGTTGACCGATCTGTAAACATTGATGAGTTCCCTCCACCTGAAGTCATGGTCGCCACTCTCTGTAATGTATTTGAGTAAAAACTTTGGACTGACTGAACTGTTGTCGTGATACATTGTATATATATATCCCTTTATTCGAATAACCCATCAAAGCCCTCAGAAAAATTCGTTTATGTTTCATTAAAAACAATTTAAATCGTAATCTACAGTAGATCCCGTGAAGGTCATTCGGATTTTCCCGACTACTGTCAACACAACGTAGTGTAGGTTTCTCACGGACGTAGTTCTGCCGTGACATAAACAGGAAATTTCACCCGAAAAACCACGTATGGATCTCATGTACAGTTTATGCGGTTTACGTTTATCATTGCAGCTGGATATTATTAGAGGAATGAACATACATATGATTTACACTTCATAAATAAATGTGTATTTGATTGTGCTATGTTTTCATTTATATGCATTTGACTGGACAACCTGTAACTGTCCAGTAAAAATAGCACAAGTAACAGTAACAATAACAGGAGTAACAACAACAATAGCAGAAGTAACAACAATAATAACAGTATTAACATTAATAACATAAATAACACTAGTTACAACAACTATTATAACAACAAGAATTACAATAGCAGTTACTATGATAACAGAAGCTGCGGACATAACAAAGACAACAGCAGCAAGAACAACAATGATAACAGCAATATATCAACGATATACAATATAAGGCTTTATCAACAACCAACACAGGATTAACAATAATATCACCAACAATAACAACAACAAAACAAAATATTTTGTACAAAATTATTCATATGAAAAAAATACTCACAGCAACGCAATTACATTATATATAATGACGTTTATGTGTTGAAGTTTATTTACGTCACAGAACACGTGTGAGGTAACGTATGCCACACCTCATTCTTGTGGCGCCCCGGGGCAGGAGGAACAACAAACTATGACGTATCCCGTTGAGACAAAGTTGCTTATGTATGTACTATATACGAGTATATTATGTCTCACTGTTAAACCTATTTTCACATGTAACAAAATTAATGGAAAAAAGTGCTTTATCTGCAGACACATTACTTGGGTAGTGAAACTTTGAGTTTTATTAAGTATATGATAAGTATACGTGTGGGTCAGTGGGCCACCAACATACACTAAATTTAAGTAAAGAGCGAAACGAAGACATCCGGTCAACATTCAACCTTGTGTGAGTTACATCTGGGACATACGTACAATTATTTTATAAATCCGAGTTATAATGTAGCTGTAGTTACATATAGTTAATAGATCTGTCAGTATCATGTCAGAAAGAAGAAGGCTCTCCTCAAGTCAATTTGTCTAAGGTTTGAAGTCAAACACAGTCATCATGTTTCCCGGAAGTCAAGAAAAACAAAGAAGGGTCCAGGCAATAAATTCTTCCGAGGAATACCTCAAGTGGAGGCCGACCACAGAAGATTTGTTGGACGCATTTGACTTAACCCTGTTTGACGAAGACCACAACTCCTTAACTGTCAACACAGTTGATTCTTCAGGATCCAACGAGCTGTGTACCTCGTTGTCAACTCTATGTGCAGTTAATAGTAATTATCATCGTACATCCACAAGCCTGTGTGCAAGAAACACGGGCCACTATCAACTATCCACACGCTCATGTGCAGAAAACACGGGCCACTATCAACTATCCACAAGCTCATGTGCAGAAAACACGGGCCACTATCAACTATCCACAAGCTCATGTGCAGGAAACACGGGCCACTATCAACTATCCACAAGCTCATGTGCAGGAAACACGGGCCACTATCAACTATCCACAAGCCTGTGTCCAGGAAACACTGGTGACTCTCAGTCATTCATAAGCTCATGTGCAGGAAACACTGACGAGGCGGCTAACAACTTCAGCAACTTGTGGACAGAAGGAGAAATTGACGGTGGCTCAGAACTCTCAATGTCGAACTTGGGGAACACTACGAATACTGACTCAACGATGACAACTGCTACAACAGCCTGTCTTCCTGCAGGTCAAAACCAAATGATGCGTCCGTGGACAATTGGTCACTCGACAATTGGTAGACAGATGAGGTCCCTCACTGGAAAGATGCTGAAGGCATACGAGTTACTACCCCAAAGTGACCCCGAGAAGGAGAAGAAGAGGAAACGGGCGTTAAAGGCCAAGGAAAACCGATTGCGACATAACGAGTGGCAGACGGAGCAGTACTTGAAGCTAAACATCTTCACCCAGGAGGTGTTGCAACTCAAGATGGAGAAGAATGTTCGTCAGCAGCGCATCGCAGCCTTGGAATCGCAACAAAGTCACCTGGCGGCATCATCCGCTCCCACCACTCAGGTAGGTCTTTCTATAGTCTAATCGGTCTTGAATTACACAATTAATGACTGTCCAGCTTATGATATTCTTTGTATAAAGTATATTAACAACATGTTTCTCTTGGCACAGGTGACCCCTGGTGATAGATCAAGATGGACATCCTCATGTGGGTTATTGACGAAGGTAATCACTCGTGGATGTTGGTGAACCACATCATCACTTACCAAGATCATGTAACCTGATACTGTGTGCTGGATCATGTGACCTGATACTGTATGTGCTGGATCATGTGACCTGATACTGTATGTGCTGGATCATGTGGCCTGATACTGTGTGTTGGATCATGTGACCTGATAATATGTGTGAAGGATCATGTCCGAGGTGACTCTGGCAAAAATATATATCAAGTAATTTCATAGATGACACCATTAGCACCAAAACCTCAGTAGCAAGCAATTAGTAATGAAGTGGCAAAATATTCCTACAGTTTTGTAATCTTTCCTAATTTACCAGAACTCATCTAAAATATATAAATTATTTCCCAATTTATTCTCCTAAAGTAAAACAAAATTCCTTTCGGCAAAAACGACCAATTTCTACAGTGTCAGCCTTTGACTAGTATATTACCAAAAAAAAAGTAAAAATACTCACTGGTGGTATTGCTGGTGGTATCATCCCAAGGTCCTTAAGTATCACTTATTTTCACTTAACCGAGATCACTTATGTTGGTTAATATCAAGAATAATTAAACCATGGAACTCTATGTTTATTTCTATATAGAGAGATAGAATAAAATAAAATAGTATACTTTACTGTTATAGCCAATTCATCGGAAATTTATATCTTTCGAGTTTTTCTGACTTTTAAATTTCAAGTTTTTTTCTTAAGTTCCTTTGTGTTGTCTTTTGTTTTGTTGGGTTAGGTCACGTTTGCACACAGGAAGGCCCAATGGGGCAGAGCCCCTCTGGCTATGAGGTTAGGTCAGGTCACACATTCTCTCTAACCCTCTCACGATGAACGGTTACGAGTTCGATAACGTGGCGCGGATTCGTCCGGACACGCCGACCTGCCCCAAGCAACTAAATCTCCTAGTTCTCCAGAAGTTCTTTGTAGCTAATGGGATCTTGGGAGTCACCAAGGTGGAGCGTCTAAAGCTCCATGGAGACATCAGGATCACCTTCGCCGAAAAGGGCATGCCCGCCCAGCTCGCGGAGATTCCTGACATCAACGGCATCCCATTCAAAATGATTGCCTACATGTGGGACAACTTGAAGCTGGGAGTTATCTCCCACGCCGAAATTGCCCACATGGACCAAGACGAACTAAGCGAGCTCCTCCAGGGGCAGCTCCAAGTTGTAAAGATGCTGTCCGACACCACTGCCCTTGTCGGACACCACACCACCTTACCCGAAGAGGCTCAACTGGCGTGGGTAACTGTGCCAGTGAAGCCCTACTGCAGACCGAATCGGTGTTACAAGTGCCAACACTATGGACACACTGTAAATAAGTGTGAGGCGCAGGAGGACACCTGCTCCAAGTGTGGCAGCCCTGGACACCGCTACACGGTCTGCCCCAACGAAGAAAAGAAATGCGCTGCTTGTGGTGGCCCACACTCCTCCGCCGACCGGAACTGCCCCAGATGGAAGGAGGAGTGCAGGGTAGCCAAAGTTCGCCTCGAGAAAAAAATGAGCTACAAAGAGGCCCTCCTTGCTGTACGCTCTCAAGAAAAGAAAAAACCAGCACAAAAGAAAAACCAAAAAAAGAAAAACCAAGAAAAGAAAACTGTCGAGAAGACGCCCACCGCACAAAACCAAGATCACCACGTGGCCCGTGAAGCTGAAGCCCACGTGGTCAACCTCACCGCCTCTGACTTCTTCCACACCTTTGAGAGCCCATCTCTCGTGGAAGATGAACAACAAGACCCAAACACAAACGAATGGACATTCCAAGAAAGCAAGAAGAGGAGAAGAGAGAGAAGAAAATCGACCCCAAGCTAAGAAGACCAAGACATCTTCTCCACACAAGAAACCAAAACTCATTCAAGCCGCCCAAGCACTGAACATCCATTGCCCAACCCAACCGCGCTGCACCTGACGCGTGACCAATCGCCGGCCTGGCCTTGTCTTGTCGCCTCCCAGCTGCCCCCACCCCTGAACCCCTCACGCAAGCGGTGTCTAGCCACCGCATCTGTTCTCTCCTTCTAAAATTCACTTCCATCCTCTCTTTATTCTTCCTCTGAACCTCCTTCCCCCCTGTCACTAGCATTTTTCTGATTCTGATTCTGGTCAGGTCCTTCTGGTTTCTCTGGTTAGGTTAGATGGGACAACTATGCTAATAACAGAGCGGTTAGGTTTAGTCCTTGAATTTTCTGGGGCAAAAATGTGTTTCGTCAGCCATTTTTGGGATGTTCTTGATAAACTGAAGAACCTTTCTTCTTTTGAAAAGTTTCCTAAGTGAGCTCCTTTACCCGGGCATTTATTCTTAAGTGTTACATTGTTTAAGTTTTCTGTGATATTTAGGTTAGCTTAGGGACAGTTCCGTTCTTTAAATTTTTCTGTAATAGTTAGGTTAGATTTTAATCACACAAAGTGAGTAGGAAAATATGAGTAAAAATATGCACAAAAAAAAAAAAAAAAAAAAATGACGAAACCTAACCTAACCGAACCGAAACATTTCAGAAAACTGTAAATTTAATAATAATTTCTGAACAGGTGTCCAGGTTAAGGAGCCAAGTGAGGAAACTTATCCCAAGAAGAAAAGTTTTCAGTTTATCAAGAACATCCCAATATATTGTAGAGGAAATAAATTTTTGGCATAAAAAAATTATCAGTTTACATGTCTAACCTAACCTAACCTAACCTAATCTAACCTAGCCTAATCTAACCCAACCCAACAAGTAGAAAGAAAAAAACCTGAAGAACCAAACCTGCAATCGAGAAAAGAGAAAAAACTACAAATCAATAAATTTCCAACGAAATTGTCAGAGTAAAGTTTTCTTTTTCTTTACTTTGTCTCCTTCATAAGCTAATCATTATCGAGTTCCGTGAGTGACCTTTTCCGAATCTGTAATGAGATCACTTGTGTTCAATTAACTTAGATCACTTATGTTCACTTAACTGAGATCACTTGTGTTCAATTAACTGAGATCAGTTATGTTCACTTAACTGAGATCATTTATGTTCACTTAACTAAGATCATTTATGTTCACTTAACTGAGATCATCTATGTTCACTTAACTGAGGTCATTTATTTTCCCTAAACCAAGACCACCAATTATTTTCTAAGTCACACAAACAATCATTAAATATCTCAAAACAATATCACTCACTCTCTTATCACTTAACACACTGAAGATATTATTGACATTATCAATATTTTTACCAATAGATATTTAAATCCGTTTGAGAAAAGTTTGTTTACATAACACTTGTTAATGTTGGCATAACACAATATACCTTCTTAACCTTCCACACCATAGAGTTGATCTTAGATGTTTGTAGCGCCATTATTCAGGTCATGTTTTATAAAGTAAATATGGGAATTAGTACAAGACAGTAGGCTGTGTGGGAGAGAGTAAACGCTGTCGTCTACTGTATGGCGAGCGCAGGTTGGTGGCTGATAGGCGGTGATGTCAACAGGGAGCATTCGTTGTCTTGATAAATTTGTCAATACTGTATTTTATCATCTCAAGTTTGTGTTCCGTTGTATATGAAAACAAATATTGATAAAATTTATGTAAATGGATGATTGAAAGAAATTACCCGTTGTCTTATAATAATAAATATTTAATAACTTTTAGGAAAATTATGGGTACAAATTCAACCTGCTTAGCAAGTTATTATTTAACAGTTCATAAAAAACTTTTTGTGTTTTTATAATGTACTGCAATATGACAAAGACTATTATTTTTTTTTAATATCAAGAGTTAAATCCATATTTTAGGAAACGGAGTTCCAGTGCTGTAACCAGGTACCCCTGTACAGTGTTACCAGTAGCATGTGGGAGGAGTCTCAAGCACATATAAATTACACAATATAAAGGTGCTTATTAAAGCCTAAGGAAGGAAGGATATTCCTTCAAAATAACCTCAATGCTATTTATGAAATACCTGGTCACTATGGTCAGCATGTGGGGACACCTCAGATCTCAGGATGTAGTGGATGAGTGTGTGGCTGTCTGCTCTCTTGCTTAATACACATGCACGTTGCTCGGGGGAGGTGGGATACCAATCTTACAAGCAAAACCGTATTCTTGAAGAGCTCGGCTAAGCGACCCACGCCTCTGCCTCCTAGATGAAGGTCGTCTCCAGGGAGCCGGAGTCAAGGAGGCTTGGACAACGTTGCCTGGGGGATCTCGTAGAAAAGAAACGGCGGCATTTAGGTAGGGTTCCTGGACACAATCCTGTGAGGAAGAAAGTTCAAGTTGGGCACAAAGTGAAGTAGTGCGTGTCCAATGAAGTGCCCCAAGGATGATACAAGCAGCTTTCCTCTGGATAACATGTTCATTCCTCAACTGATGCCGAGCTGACCTGAGGATAATCATTTGAGTCAAATTCTTTCTTGAAGTCACGGCAGAATTACGTCGGTACAAACCATACACTACGTTGTGTTTCCAACTGTCAGGAAAAGCTGAATTTCCATCAAGAAATCTCAGATAGATTACAATTTAAATTTTATCTAATAACAATAATAATAAAAAACATGCGACCTCCCTTACGAGGCTTGAGACAACTAAGTCGTATAAGTGATATATCATATACGATAAATCAAGAAGTTGGTCAGTTAGTTTTACGACAAGAGTTGGATCACTGCAGATTTTTTATCCATCTGGTGTTAGTTTGATGACCACGGGTGACGTCCCAAACACATTGACGTGCACCACAGGTGGCGTCCCCAACACATCAACAGTATAATAAAAAGCAGATGAGGGAATTTCACCATGTAATATGTCTAGTAAGACAACAGAAATTCAATAAACAAATTAACACCGACCAACAGAACAATAAAATGGTCGCTTTACGCTATGAGTGAATAATTATCATTAATTAAGAAATCATATTTTCACGGTCGTTCGTCTCTCTCTAGTATTTTAATTTTCCCAGATAAACAAATATACACTTTTATTACCAATATAATTACTATTAAATCAGAGGTAGGTGTGACAGTTAGGAAGAAGATCCACAATTCGTATCATAATGCCTGTCAACTTAAACGGGGTTGTCCCTCCTGTACGGTGGCGGACATCCTCTGCTGCCAGTAAAGTATTCCTATACTGTAAGTGTGAAGGTAACATACAGCGGTGAATACCCTAAGGTTAGTCACATATATTCATCCTGTTTATAAAAATAAACACGTATTTGTTCTCTATAAAAAGACAGAGGAGACAAAATAAGCTCACAAATGGTAGATCCTCCGAACAGTGTAGTTGTCTGAGGTCCTTGAGCAACAGACAAAATGTTTCCTGTAGGACAAGAAACTTACGAGAAAGTACAAACGACACAGTCTTCATGTGGGGGATATTTCAAGTGTTACCCGACCAGTGACGATATTTTGGATGCCTTTGATGTCTCCATGTTTGGCGGGGAACACTGTGGATCACCTATCAACTGTACAGACTATTCACCACTCACTGACACCTATCAACCATATGGAGGAAACACTGACCAGGTAACTAACACTCAAGACTTTGGCAACAACTACAACAAGATGTGGACAACAGGAGGAGCTACAAGTAGTCTAGATTTCTGCAGGTCAAATCTTACCAACTCCCATCCATCGCAGGCAACTGCAAGTCAGGATCAGCCCATGTTTCCCTGGCCGAGTGATGCTTGTCACTCAGCAGTTGGTGAACAGATGGCGTCACTCACTGGACGGAAGGTGAAAGTATATGAATGGCCACCCCAGAGTGACCCCGAACTGGAGAAGAAGAGAAAACGAGCGATAAAGGCCTTCAAAAACCGGATGAGAGACAGCCAGCAGGAGGAAGAGCAGTACATGAAGCTGGACACCCTCACCCAGGAGGTGTCACACCTCCAGAAGGAGAAGAACACACACCAACAGACCGTAGCAGCCATGCAAGCCTACATCAATCACCTGGCGGCTTCATCCGCTCCCCAATACAATGGTAAGTCCTAAGATTCTGGTAGGATTTGATGTACTATGATCCCTCACAGTCACCAGGAGACATGGATATATTTTCCCCAACACTGATATGACGTCCCCAAATGTCTGTTAAATATTGATATACAGTCCAACATATGATTTTTTTCCATAAAGTATATTAATAACATGTTTCTCTTGGCACAGGTGACCCCTGGTGATAGATCAAGATGGACATCCTCATGTGGGTTCTTGACGAAGATAATCACTCGTGGATGTTGGTGAACCACATCATCACTTGCCAAGATCATCTGACCTGATACTGTATGTGCTGGATCATGTGACCTGATACTGTTTATGCTGGATCATGTGACCTGATACTGTATGTGCTGGATCATGTGACCTGATACTGTGTGCTGGTTCATGTGACCTGAGACTCTATGTGACGATTCTGGCGACCTGACACTATAAGTTCTTGAACTTGTCACCTGATACTATAAGTGCTGAATCATATGTCACGAGACTATTTGTTCTGGATGGCGTGTTCTCATCCTGCATATGCACTATCAAGTGACATTCAGTATTTGTAGTGCCCTGATAGATCACGGTATCAAGTGACCAGACACTGTATTGGCTGGAACTTCTCTGCAGCTTTGGTAGGATAGATGATGCAGAACAGACGTGTCCTGGTACTTATGAAAAGTTGTCCATCGCAGCACCTGCTGATGACCCAAGATATGTAACTAAAATGAGATTGTATGTATGAGTGTCCGTGTACAACTGATGGTGGGTTAAATAAGGTGACAAAGAGATCAGACACGTGTTAGTGAACATAACGATGCAACACTGGAGATTAATGAGTAGGTGTTGTGTTCAAATCATTAAAGAAGCTAGCAGTACAAGATGTGTGTGTGTGTGTGTGTGTAAGTGTTTGTAGATGATTTATAAACATTTTCCAAAATAAAGAGATTTCAGAAAGTAAAGTTCATTTCTTATTTATTTTCCTGATGACAAGAAAAACTAGTCCTTCAGTCCCTGTTCTGAGGGACTGGTATTATGTTTAATCTCGATCAAACCAGAGGCTGAACAATGATTAAATTTCAGTGGTGTTATGATGAACTGTTTCCTCAGTTTGTTTAGGGAAGACTATGGTCACAAGATGACACTGGCCATCAGTCAGTCTGGGGTATAACTGGCCCGTCTTACCATAGTATGTGGAGCCTTGTGATTGGTCCTGATCGGGAGGTGGAAAATCTGGTGTGCTCCAGAGTGACATGGTCTACCACCCACGAAACATAATATTTCACCCGACACTGGTATTGGCCAATAATTATTTATCGGCACAATATTATTTTTCGGAAAAGATGGCGTGAGGAGGGGAGGTGTATAGAGGGCTCAGCAGGATGGCGGTTCTCTTGCCTCGCAGGTGTACACTCAAGACACTCGCTGTTCTTTACCACACATGAAGAACATTTCTCCTGCAAAATTACATTTATATACTGCACTGTATTATGTACCTTTATCACACAAATAATGTTAACATTCAGCTTCGTTTTTCTTAATGATTGAATTTGATTTCTTAGAACTGTCATTATATTAAGAACATCCTTGAGATTAACATTATCTAACTGAATCCATCCACAACTCCTATTTCAGAAGAAAAACAAAAATCCTCTCTGAATTTGCTTCAGATGTCAACCTGCTAACATACCCCTCCCATATGTGCAGTACATTTGACCCACTGCAGCTAAGAACATATTTTACCTTAACTCAATTCTCTGGTTATGAAAAAATGTGTTCTGGTAAAATTGTTTTTTCCATTCATGATGTCTGGTGCATAACTTTGCTACACTGACCGCCACTGCCCGCGTTACGTTAAATTGTAGCATAAATTTACATGGGAAATATACCACAGTAAAAATGGTTAAGTACACACTAAGAAGGCTAACCCGTTTTATTCTGTGCTAAAATGTATACAGTATACAATGCGAGTGAATTAAAGTAAGACTAAAGTGAAAAATACAGGTCTGACTTGAAGTAAAGCGATCACGAGAGGCAGTGTTGTACTCGACTGTAGTCCCCTCAATGATCTACCTGTGGCCCAGCAGAGATGGAATTAGTCATCAATATAATTCATGAAGAAGGAACAATAATAATTCACACAATTCTGTTCAAGCTTGACGAGGCGATCAAGTGTCTATGGTCAGTGAAACAATGTCTGCACTCATGTACGATCTCTTATGCCCCAACGTAAATCCCAATAAGTAGACCGACTACCGAGGCCTAGACTATTACTCCCGCCTTGCTGCCCACCCAGCTTGGTGACGCCCCTGGTGCCGTTCAAGTGCCAAGGGGGGCAGGCGGGAGTCTATTCGGAATTTTCGCATTATTTGAATAAAAGACCATTAATTTTACCATACGGTATTTAAATTCCTTTGATTTAAGGGAATAGGAACAAAAAATTATCCCTTTTTCGGTATAAACTTCCATTAATTTATTAAATATTGTGGTAAATATTGTTTCTCAGCTGAATATCACTCTAAGGGCAACAGACATAACAGAAAAAAAAATTATTATCGCTATAATGTGACAAGACTTCAGTATATACGAGACATAAAGCATTATACGTAAAACAAAATATTCCATCAGCACGTTTGCGTCTTATCCAGACAATTGAGTTCAGTAAAGCATGTTCGTAGCATCAGTGGGTCAAGTAGACATGTGGGAATGGGACATTTTAGTAAGCTGACATTTGAAGGAAACTTATGGGAAAAAATATATTATAAGGTTTGTCAGGAAACCCATCTGTTCATGCATACCTTCCCACCATGTTATTTTTATCTTTTTTTAGTAATGTGGAGCGATTATCAGTTATTTGCTACCACCAGTGATGGATCCAAGAATATCTTTCGTAGTTTGGACGATCCGTGAGATGTAATGATGGATCTGCCTCTGGCTGGAGATCAACTTAAATATAATTAGGAGTACTAATTCTTCTTGTCTTCAGGAGCATTAGTAAGAAAGAAACTTCAGTTATTTTAATGTATTTATTTACGTAAAGTGTCTTCGTTAAACATTCGAACACAACACATACTCATTAAACGCCAGTGTTGCAACATAGTATTTACTAACACGTGTCTCATGTTTGGTGTGCATGCACTTATGCACACACAACAGCTCATTAATACGTCTGAACTATTAACAGGTGGAAAAATGTTCGTACGGTTCACTTCTTGGGCCAATAACAAGTGCTGCGATGGAGGTATGGTGATATTTTTCAGAAGTTCCTGGACATCTCTGTACTTCATCATTTGTCCCACCAAGACTGTACACAAATACCGTCAAACGTAGTGTCTGGCCTCTTCGTCCACCGCATATAGAATGAGATATCGTGAAGTACAGTTTATGAATATCACTTGATCCAAAATATGTTGGCTGAGGACATGTGATCCATACCATACAGTATCAGGTCACATGATCCAGCACATAGAGTAGCAGGTCACATGATTCATCACATACAGTATCAGGTCACATGATCCAGCACATACAGTATCAGGTCACATGATCCAGCACATGCAGTATCAGGTCACATGATCTTGGTAAGTGATTATGTGGTTCACCAACATCCACGAGTGATTACCTTCGTCAATAACCCACATGAGGATGTCCATCTTGATCTATCACCAGGGGTCACCTGTGCCAAGAGAAACATGTTGTTAATATACTTTATACAAAGAATATCATAAGCTGGACAGTGATTAATTATATATATCAATACTTAACAAGCGTTTGAGAAGAAGATATCAGTGTTGGGGAAAATACACTAATATCTCCTAGTGAGTTAGAGGGAATACATTGGGAAGAATGTCAAGACTTACGATTGTATTGGGGGGCGGATGAAGCCGCCAGGTGATTGATGTAGGCTTGCATGGCTGCTACGGTCTGTTGGTGTGTGTTCTTCTCCCTCTGGAGGTGTGACACCTCCTGGGTGAGGGTGTCCAGCTTCGTGTACTGCTCTTCCTCCTGCTGGCTGTCTCTCATCCGGTTTTTGAAGGCCTTTATCGCTCGTTTTCTCTTCTTCTCCAGTTCGGGGTCACTCTGGGGTGGCCATTCATATACTTTCACCTTCCGTCCAGTGAGTGACGCCATCTGTTCACCAACTGCTGAGTGACAAGCATCACTCGGCCAGGGAAACAAGGGCTGATCTTGACTTGCAGTTGCCTGCGGTGGATGGGAGTTGGTAAGATTTGATCTGGAGAAATCTAGACTACTTGTAGCTCCTCCTGTTGTCCACAACTTGTTGTAGTTGTTGCCAAAGTCTTGAGTGTTAGTTACCTGGTCAGTGTTTCCTCCATATGGTTGATAGGTGTCAGTGAGTGGTGAATAGTCTGTACAGTTGATAGGTGATCCACAGTGTTCCCCGCCAAACATGGAGACATCAAAGGCATCCAAAATATCGTCACTGGTCGGGTAACACTTGAAATATCCCCCACATGAAGACTGTGTCGTTTGTACTTTCTCGTAAGTTTCTTGTCCTACAGGAAACATTTTGTATGTTGCTCAAGGACCTCAGACAACTACACTGTTCGGAGGATCTACAAACTGTGATTATATGTCGTCTCCTTCAGCTTTTTATAGAGAGCTAATTCGTTTTTTATATAAATATAGAGGATACATATACGTGAAAAGGGTATTCACCGCCGTAAGTTACCGAAAGCTTTCATACGTGGAAAGTGATGTCCGTCACTGTTCTGGCCCGGCTAATCGCGCGTCGGGTGACTCATAATACTCGTGGTGATTTCTCCCATGCTTTTAATTGTGGAAATTGATAGTAAAATAATTATTTAAAACAATAGATTTTGAATCGAAGGAGAAAAATCTTACAACGACGCAATAACTTTATATGGATAGGAGAGAGAGGATGACTCATCCATGGCAAGACTGATGCATCTTTATATACTGCCAGCTTCCGTATATTATTTACACTGTTTATGTACAGTAGTGAACTGATTATGCTACCAACTGCTCCTAATTAAGTATAATGTTATTGTCGTGAACATTGTATATCAGCTGCAGTTTATATTGTTACTGAAGATAATGGAATACAGAACAATAATACATTATTAACAATAATTCAAAACAAATAGTCACAGAACATCAGTAAATGTGGCAACACTTAGGTGTACAACCTTACTGACTGCAGTACTGTATCAGAGAAGGTCCTCGGGTGGTCTCTTTAGTATCACAAACATCCTGAGATAGACCACTTAAATGTTCAGATGAACGACATTAGACAAGATAATCTTACTAGGAACACCTAGATGATTTAGGTGATTGTCGTCAGGTGGTGATGTATGGGTGAGAGGAACGCAACTTGTTCAGTTGAGACTTAAGTAAGATAATCTTTTGGTCGAGCGCTCTTATATCTTCTCTCAGGTGTTGTTTTTCATTATTCTTATGGACGATACTTGTGTAAACTTTAGCCATGTTCTGGGATTTTTTTTCTCTGTTGTTTTTGGCTCGTAGTGAACGAACTCGCTGACTCTCTAATACAGGGTCGGGTTGGGGCGGCAACTCGTACATCTTGGTGTTGTGAATCTTTGGCAGCTTCAGCAGTTGTGGCAAGATGACCACCCGACTTTTCTGATCACACAAGTCTTCTTCAGATCCAGCTGTAGTGACTAAACCTTCAACACTGGTAAAGGTATTCATCAAACTCCCATCACTAGACGTCGATGTGTGGGGGACGTCAAATGTGTTCATCAAACTCCCATCACTAGACGTCAATGTGTGGGGGACGTCAAATGTGGTCATCAAACTCCCATCACTGGACGTCGATGTGTAGGGGACGTCAAATGTGTTCATCAAACTCCCATCACTAGACGTCAATGTGTAGGGGACGTCAAATGTGTTCGTCAAACTCCCATCACTGGACGTCGATGTGTGGGGGACGTCAAATGTGTTCATCAAACTCCCATCACTAGACGTCGATGTGTAGGGGACGTCAAATGTGTTCATCAAACTCCCATCACTAGACGTCAATGTGTAGGGGACGTCAAATGTGTTCGTCAAACTCCCATCACTGGACGTCGATGTGTGGGGGGCGTCAAATGTGTTCGTCAAACTCCCATCACTGGACGTCGATGTGTGGGGGACGTCAAATGTGGTCATCAAACTCCCATCACTAGACGTCAATGTGTAGGGGACGTCAAATGTGTTCGTCAAACTCCCATCACTGGACGTCGATGTGTAGGGGACGTCAAATGTGGTCATCAAACTCCTGCCACTGGTCGTGGGAGTGTAGGGAACATCAGCCGTGGTCGTCAAACTGTTAACATTGGTCATGGTTGTATATAGGCCGTCACTCATCGTGTCCTCACAATACTTCTGGTCTTCTCTGATGGTTCTTGGTATCCCCGTGTTCATGTCGTCGGAAATTACAAATTCGTCATTATTTTTACAATGGAAAATTCCAGCAGGAGATGAAGGTGTTGGTAGTAGTAGAGAACTGTGCGTCCCATAGTTCTCTGATCTTGTTCCATTATCAAACAGATCTAGATCTAGTTCATTAAGAATATCGTTGTCATTATATGACATAGTTGACCGATCTGTAAACATTGATGAGTTCCCTCCACCTGAAGTCATGGTCGCCACTCTGTGATGAATTGAACTAAAAATCTGGAGTGATCCAACCTGTTATCGAGAAGCTAACTGATCACCTTCTTCATTCATGGTCTCTTATATATCACATCGAATAAGCCATCACAGCCCTCAGAGGGAATTCGTAAATCGTATTCTGCCCGAGATGTGATGAGAATTCAGCTTTTCCCCACTACTGGCAACACAACGTACTGTATGGTTCTTACGTACGCAGTTCTGCTGTCACATTAACAGGGAATTTCACCCAAATGACTACGTATAAATGTCATTCATATACGACTTTATAATCACCAGTGAGGCTAGACATTAATAGAGAAATGAACGCGAAGAGTAATCATATTTTTGAAGTCAATGAGCATTTTGCAGTTGAATTTGTGAATCAATATGTGTGTGATCACTAGACAGTATACTTTTAAAATTCATATGTATTTGGGGTAACTATTTAGAGACTGACTGCTTCTAGTTTGTTCAATATTTGATGCTTCATGCAATGGAGATCGTCTATTCTCGTCAGCGGGGAATGATTTCCCTTGTGCAGAATGACAACTTCCATCTCAAAATGGAAGAATTTAACTGTATTTTTGTTGCCAAAGAGACGTTTTTGCCATATCTGTAATTTAGTTAATTATAAGAGTGACTAAGATCTCAATTACAAAAAATGAACGTATGAATATTATAAAAAGTTTATCCGTTCGTCTTGGTTCGTTAATGCAGTAAGTTCTCCCTGTCACCAGTGAACGTCAGGGAACGTTTTATTGTTTTCACTCGTAAATGATCACCATAACTACGTAAAGGCGATGACTTGTGTGTGTTTTGTGTATAGGTTATAGGGAAACAATAGTTCTTGCTATTTTGTCCCCTATATATTCATTTATTGGTTAACACACACTCACACACACATACTTTTATTTTTAAATTTCGTGGCCTCCAGCCTCCCCCAATAGCCACACCTTCACAGCCATTTTATTACCTTAATATTAAACATGGGTAACTATCCTAGCCTTGTTGAATAAATTGAGCCGCAGATCTATGCGTAATTTAGTGACTGTAGCCTCATAGTAAATATCTGCAGCTGTTGTCGGCTTTGGAGCCGAAGCTCTCGTTTCCCTGAGGTAGAGCAAAGCCGACCGAAGGAGAGAGAAGGGCAGTCGACATCTCATCACACACACATACTACTACTACTATTACTACTTCGCTGGCACCTGGAATCGAGTATAACGATTCTCCTAACTATGATAAAATTATATGAATAATTAAGAATGTCACCTTCGTTGGTGAGCTCTGAGGTGATTAGAGTGGCCAATACGGGACTGGCATGGTAGTCCACAGATGTTGCATGCACGTCTGGAGGACCACATCTATTGTGGGAGGGGCGGCGGCAGCGTCCTTGGGCGTTGGCACTTGTCTGCCTCGGTGTGCAGTCGGGCTAATTCGAAAGTATTGACACCTTCTTGTGTGGTGCTCCTCCAAGCATTACGGTGTGGAGTAATCGTCTCCCAGGTGAGGGGGTCGATTTGGCAAATTTTCAGGTTTGTCTTATGACTATCCTTATATATTTTCAGTTGCCCGCCAGCGTTAAGTTTACTATTCGTTAGGTGACTGTAAAGTAGCTGCTTTGGCAGTCTACTGTCGTCCATGGGGGTAACATGGCCAGTCCAACGTTGTTGTTCATGGATAATGGTAGCCTCGATGCTCCTACAGTTGGTGTTAGCAAGAATACCGGTATTTGATCACTTGTCTTCCCAGCTAAATAGGAGGATGGAACGTAGACTACTTACGGGACCCATGTCTAACTGCCACATAGCAGGGTGTGGAGGACCACTGCTTCATATAAGTGCAACTTTCTAGATAATTTCAGCTCCCAACAGCTGAAGACAACAGGTACGGAGTCTGCCAAAGCCTTAAGATACACACACACACACACACACACACACTGAAACAGCCTAACAAAATACTGTGACGGGGTTGCCTGGTGTTCATTTCTTTACCAAGCTCCAGTGAACTCTGCCGCTCACCGTCCTATCTACCACTCCCTCTGTCTATAAGGAGTAAATACGAATTGGTCGCCTCGGTCTCCCCAAAGACTAGCGACCTAGTGAAGTCAGCCCCCATTTGGTACCAAGTAGTTACCTACTCTGCACGACGATGTTGTCTCAGGAATCATGAAGTTATTTAATATTGTCAGTTTATCTGTTTTCTTTTATGGATCAGTAGAGTTGATACGTAAAGTGCGGCAGCCGAGACCCAGACAGCAGGAGCCACTGTAACCTTACAACTGTAAATATAATAAATAATTTGAGTTGAGAAGAATACAAAAAAGAGTAACTGTGACCCGATAGTAATACAGGAAGGATGTAACAGACAACAAAAGTAAAAGTTAAAGTAGAAGAAAAGACCAGCAAGCAATGTACCGTATTACATTATCTTCAGTAACAATATAAACTACAAATGGCAGTGCAACATGTTCACTACATAAACAGCTGACAATGTATAAAAATGTCCCTGTTTTATCATGGATGAGTCATCACCCTCTCTCTACATCCATAGATAGTTATCATGGATTTGTGTTACGATTTTTCTTCTTCGATTCATAAATTATTCTTTTAATATTATTGATTTTACAATCCACCCCGTAACGTAAAATAGTGAATGTTATGACCACGAAGATTTGTTATTCGTATGATTATGAAAGTCACCAGAGCTGTGATTAGCCGCGCCAGTAGAGTGACGAACATCCTCTTACTGCACGTACGTTGGTGAATACTCTATTTACGTTTCTATATTCTCTATATTTCCATACAAAACGAATGAGCCCTCTATAAAAAGCTGAAGGAGACGACATATAATCACATTTTGTAGATCCTCCGAACAGTGTAGTTGTCTGAGGTCCTTGAGCAACATACAAAATGTTTCCTGTAGGACAAGAAACTTACGAGAAAGTACAAACGACACAGTCTTCATGTGGGGGATATTTCAAGTGTTACCCGACCAGTGACGATATTTTGGATGCCTTTGATGTCTCCATGTTTGGCGGGGAACACTGTGGATCACTTATCAACTGTACAGACTATTCACCACTCACTGACACCTATCAACCATATGGAGGAAACACTGACCAGGTAACTAACACTCAAGACTTTGGCAACAACTACAACAAGATGTGGACAACAGGAGGAGCTACAAGTAGTCTAGATTTCTGCAGGTCAAATCTTACCGACTCCCATCCATCGCAGGCAACCGCAAGCCAAGATCAGCCCATGTTTCCCTGGCCGAGTGATGCTTGTCACTCAGCAGTTGGTGAACAGATGGCGTCACTTACTGGACGGAAGGTGAAAGTATATGAATGGCCACCCCAGAGTGACCCCGAACTGGAGAAGAAGAGAATACGCGCGATAGGGGCCTTCAAAACCCGGATGAGAGACAGCCAGCAGGAGGAAGAGCAGTACATGAAGCTGGACACCCTCACCCAGGAGGTGTCACACCTCCAGAGGGAGAAGAAGGCTCGGGAACAGACCGTAGCAGCCATGCAAGCCTACATCAATCACCTGGCGGCTTCATCCGCCCCCCAATACAATCGTAAGTCTTGACATTCTTCCCAATGTATTCCCTCTAACTCACTAGGAGATATTAATGTATTTTCCCCAACACTGATATCTTCTTCTCAAACGCTTGTTAAGTCTTGAATTACACAATTAATGACTGTCCAGCTTATGATATTCTTTGTATAAAGTATATTACCAACATGTTTCTCTTGGCACAGGTGACCCCTGGTGATAGATCAAGATGGACATCCTCATGTGGGTTATTGACGAAGGTAATCACTCGTGGATGTTGGTGAACCACATCATCACTTACCAAGATCATCTGACCTGATACTGTATGTGCTGGATCATGTGGCCTGATACTGTATGTGCTGGATCATGTGGCCTGATACTGTATGTTATGGATCACATATCCTCAGCCAACATATTTTGGATCAAGTGATATTCATAAACTGTACTTCACGATATCTCATTCTATATGCGGTGGACGAAGAGGCCAGACACTACGTTTGACGGTATTTGTGTACAGTCTTGGTGGGACAAATGATGAAGTACAGAGATGTCCAGGAACTTCTGAAAAATATCACCATACCTCCATCGCAGCACTTGTTATTGGCCCAAGAAGTGAACCGTACGAACATTTTTCCACCTGTTAATAGTTCAGACGTATTAATGAGCTGTTGTGTGTGTATAAGTGCATGCACACCAAACATGAGACACGTGTTAGTAAATACTATGTTGCAACACTGGCGTTTAATGAGTATGTGTTGTGTTCGAATGTTTAACGAAGCTACAGGGTGTGTGTGTGTGTTTGTTTGTGTAGATGACATAAGACACTTTACGTAAATAAATACATTAAAATAACTGAAGTTTATTTCTTACTAATGCTCCTGAAGACAAGAAGAATTAGTACTCCTAATTATATTTAAGTTGATCTCCAGCCAGAGGCAGATCCATCATTACATCTCACGGATCGTCCAAACTACGAAAGATATTCTTGGATCCATCACTGGTGGTAGCAAATAACTGATAATCGCTCCACATTACTAAAAAAAGATAAAAATAACATGGTGGGAAGGTATGCATGAACAGATGGGTTTCCTGACAAACCTTATAATATATTTTTTCCCATAAGTTTCCTTCAAATGTCAGCTTACTAAAATGTCCCATTCCCACATGTCTACTTGACCCACTGATGCTACGAACATGCTTTACTGAACTCAATTGTCTGGATAAGAAGCAAACGTGCTGATGGAATATTTTGTTTTACGTATAATGCTTTATGTCTCGTATATACTGAAGTCTTGTCACATTATAGCGATAATAATTTTTTTTTCTGTTATGTCTGTTACCCTTAGAGTGATATTCAGCTGAGAAACAATATTTACCACAATATCTAATAAATTAATGGAAGTTTATACCTAAAAACGGATAATTTTTTGTTCCTATTCCCTTAAATCAAAGGAATTTAAATACCGTATGGTAAAATTTATGGTCTTTTATTTAAATAATGCGAAAATTCCGAATAGACTCCCGCCTGCCCCCCTTGGCACTTGAACGGCACCAGGGGCGTCACCAAGCTGGGTGGGCAGCAAGGTGGGAGTAATAGTCTAGGCCTCGGTAGTCGGTCTACTTATTGGGATTTACGTTGGGGCATAAGAGATCGTACATGAGTGCAGACATTGTTTCACTGACCATAGACACTTGATCGCCTCGTCAAGCTTGAACAGAATTGTGTGAATTATTATTGTTCCTTCTTCATGAATTATATTTGTGACTAATTCCATCTCTGCTGGGCCACAGGTAGATCATTGAGGGGACTACAGTCGAGTACAACACTGCCTCTCGTGATCGCTTTACTTCAAGTCAGACCTGTATTTTTCACTTTAGTCTTACTTTAATTCACTCGCATTGTATACTGTATACATTTTAGCACATAATAAAACGGGTTAGCCTTCTTAGTGCGTAATTAACCATTTTTACTGTGTATTTTCTGAAGTTCAGTCCCAGTGGTATATTTCCCATGTAAATTTATGCTACAATTTAACGTAACGCGGGCAATGGCGGTCAGTGTAGCAAAGTTATGTACCAGACATCATGAATGGAAAAAACAATTTTACCAGAACACATTTTTTCATAACCAGAGAATTGAGTTAAGGTAAAATATGTTCTTAGCTGCAGTGGGTCAAATGTACTGCGCATATGGGAGGGGTATGTTAGCAGGTTGACATCTGAAGCAAATTCAGAGAGGATTTTTGTTTTTCTTCTGAAATAGGAGTTGTGGATGGATTCAGTTAGATAATGTTAATCTCAAGGATGTTCTTAATATAATGACAGTTCTAAGAAATCAAATTCAATCATTAAGAAAAACGAAGCTGAATGTTAACATTATTTGTGTGATAAAGGTACATAATACAGTGCAGTATATAAATGTAATTTTGCAGGAGAAATGTTCTTCATGTGTGGTAAAGAACAGCGAGTGTCTTGAGTGTACACCTGCGAGGCAAGAGAACCGCCATCCTGCTGAGCCCTCTATACATCTCCCCTCCTCACGCCATCTTTTCCGAAAAATAATATTGTGCCGATAAATAATTATTGGCCAATACCAGTGTCGGGTGAAATATTATGTTTCGTGGGTGGTAGACCATGTCACTCTGGAGCACACCAGATTTTCCACCTCCCGACCAGGACCAATCACAAGGCTCCACATACTATGGTAAGACGGGCCAGTTATACCCCAGACTGACTGATGGCCAGTGTCATCTTGTGACCATAGTCTTCCCTAAACAAACTGAGGAAACAGTTCATCATAACACCGCTGAAATTTAATCATTGTTCAGCCTCTGGTTTGATCGAGATTAAACATAATACCAGTCCCTCAGAACAGGGACTGAAGGACTAGTTTTTCTTGTCATCAGGAAAATAAATATGAAATGAACTTTACTTTCTGTAATCTCTTTATTTTGGATAATGTTTATAAATCATCTACAAACACTTAAACACACACACACACACACACACACACTCTTGTACTGCTAGCTTCTTTAATGATTTGAACACAACACCTACTCATTAATCTCCAGTGTTGCATCGTTATGTTCATTAACACGTGTCTGATCTCTTTGTCACCTTATTTAACCCACCATCAGTTGTACACGGACACTCATACATACAATCTCCTTTTAGTTACATATCTTGGGTCATCAGCAGGTGCTGCGATGGACAACTTTTCATAAGTACCAGGACACGTCTGTTCTGCATCATCTATCCTACCAAAGCTGTAGAGAAGTTCCAGCCAATACAGTGTCTGGTCACTTGATACCGTGATCTATCAGGGCACTACAAATACTGAATGTCACTTGATCCTGCATATGCAGGATGAGAACACGCCATCCAGAACAAATAGTCTCGTGACATATGATTCAGCACTTATAGTATCAGGTGACAAGTTCAAGAACTTATAGTGTCAGGTCGCCAGAATCGTCACATAGAGTCTCAGGTCACATGAACCAGCACACAGTATCAGGTCACATGATCCACCACATACAGTATCAGGTCACATGATCCACCACATACAGTATCAGGTCACATGATCCACCACATACAGTATCAGGTCACATGATCCAGCACATACAGTATCAGGTCACATGATCCAGCACACAGTATCAGGTCACATGATCCAGCACATACAGTATCAGGTCACATGATCCCTCACATACAGGATCAGGTCACATGATCCCTCACATACAGGATCAGGTCACATGATCCCTCACATACAGGATCAGTTCACATGATCCGGCACATACAGTATCAGATCACATGATCCAGCACATACAGTATCAGGTCAGATGATCTTGGTAAGTGATGATGTGGTTCACCAACATCCACGAGCGATTACCTTCGTCAATAACCCACATGAGGATGTCCATCTTGATCTATCACCAGGGGTCACCTGTGCCAAGAGAAACATGTTGTTAATATACTTTATACAAAGAATATCATAAGCTGGACAGTCATTAATTAAATATATTAAGTCCTAATAGTAATGGGGAGACTGCATTAATTTACCAGTGCTGGGGGAATATATCAAGACCCACCATTGTTGGGAAGAAAATAGTAAGATATTCTTTATCTTGGTGGGGAAAATATTTAATATTATACTGGGGAGAAAAATCAAGACTTACCTGAGTGCTGGGAAGCGGTTGATGCCGTCAGGTGACTTAGTTGTGTTTCCAAGGCTGCGATGCGCTGCTGACGAACATTCTTCTCCATCTTCAGTTGCAACACCTCCTGGGTGAAGGTGTTTAGCTTCGAGTACTGCTCCGTCTGGCACTCGTTGTGTCGCATTCGGTTTTCCTTGGCCTTTAACGCCCGTTTCCTCTTCTTCTCCTTCTCGGGGTCACTTTGGGGTAGTAACTCGTATGCCTTCAGCTTCTTTCCAGTGAAGGACCTCATCTGTCTACCAGTTGTCGAGTGACCAATTGTCCACGGACGCATCATTTGGTTTTGACCTGCAGGAAGCCAGGCTGTTGTAGCAGTTGTCATCGTTGAGTCAGTATTCGTAGTGTTCCCCAAGTTCGACATTGAGAGTTCTGAGCCACCGTCAATTTCTCCTTCTGTCCACAAGTTGCTGAAGTTTTCAGCCGCCTCGTCAGTGTTTCCTGCACATGAGCTCATGAATGACTGAGAGTCACCAGTGTTTCCTGGACACAGGCTTGTGGATAGTTGATAGTGGCCCGTGTTTCCTGCACATGAGCTTGTGGATAGTTGGTAGTGGCCCGTGTTTCCTGCACATGAGCTTGTGGATAGTTGATAGTGGCCCGTGTTTCCTGCACATGAACTTGTGGATGTACGATGATAATTACTATTAACTGCACATAGAGTTGACAACGAGGTACACAGCTCGTTGGATCCTGAAGAATCAACTGTGTTGACAGTTAAGGAGTTGTGGTCTTCGTCAAACAGGGTTAAGTCAAATGCGTCCAACATATCTTCTGTGGTCGGCCTCCACTTGAGGTATTCCTCGGAAGAATTTATTGCCTGGACCCTTCTTTGTTTTTCTTGACTTCCGGGAAACATGATGACTGTGTTTGACTTCAAACCTTAGACAAATTGACTTGAGGAGAACCTTCTTCTTTCTGACATGATACTGACAGATCTATTAATTATATGTAACTACAGCTACGTTATAACTCGGATTTATAAAATAATTGTACGTATGTCCCAGATGTAACTCACACAAGGTTGAATGTTGACCGGATGCCTTCGTTTCGCTCTTTACTTAAATTTAGTGTATGTTGGTGGGCCACTGACCCACACGTATACTTATCATATACTTAATAAAACTCAAAGTTTCACTACCCAAGTAATGTGTCTGCAGATAAAGCACTTTTTTCCATTAATTTTGTTACATGTGAAAATAGGTTTAACAGTGAGACATAATATATTCGTATATATATATACATAAGCAACTTTGTCCCAACGGGATACGTCATAGTTTGTTGTTCCTCCTGCCCCGGGGCGCCACAAGAATGAGGTGTGGCATACGTTACCTCACACGTGTTCTGTGACGTAAATAAACTTCAACACATAAACGTCATTATATATAATGTAATTGCGTTGCTGTGAGTATTTTTTTCATATGAATAATTTTGTACAAAATATTTTGTTTTGTTGTTGTTATTGTTGGTGATATTATTGTTAATCCTGTGTTGGTTGTTGATAAAGCCTTATATTGTATATCGTTGATATATTGCTGTTATCATTGTTGTTCTTGTTGCTGTTGTCCTTGTTATGTCCGCAGCTTCTGTTATCATAGTAACTGCTTTTGTGATTCTTGTTATTATAATAGTTGTCGTAACTAGTGTTATTTATGTTATTAATGTTAATACTGTTATTATTGTTGTTACTTCTGCTATTGTTGTTGTTACTCCTGTTATTGTTACTGTTACTTGTGCTATTTTTACTGGACAGTTACAGGTTGTCCTGTCAAATGCATATAAATGAAAACATAGCACAATCAAATACACATTTATTTATGAAGTGTAAATCATATATATGTTCATTCCTCTAATAATATCCAGCTGCAATGATGAACGTAAACCGCATAAACTGTACATGAGATCCATACGTGGTTTTTCGGGTGAAATTTCCTGTTTATGTCACGGCAGAACTACGTCCGTGAGAAACCTACACTACGTTGTGTTGACAGTAGTCGGGAAAATCCGAATGACCTTCACGGGATCTACTGTAGATTACGATTTAAATTGTTTTTAATGAAACATAAACGAATTTTTCTGAGGGCTTTGATGGGTTATTCGAATAAAGGGATATATATATACAATGTATCACGACAACAGTTCAGTCAGTCCAAAGTTTTTACTCAAATACATTACAGAGAGTGGCGACCATGACTTCAGGTGGAGGGAACTCATCAATGTTTACAGATCGGTCAACTATGTCATATAATGACAACGATATTCTTAATGAACTAGATCTAGATCTGTTTGATAATGGAACAAGATCAGAGAACTATGGGACGCACAGTTCTCTACTACTACCAACACCTTCATCTCCTGCTGGAATTTTCCATTGTAAAAATAATGAGGAATTTGTAATTTTCGACGACATGAACACGGGGATACCAAGAACCATCAGAGAAGACCAGAAGTATTGTGAGGACACGATGAGTGACGGCCTATATACAACCATGACCAATGTTAACAGTTTGACGACCACAGCTGATGTTCCCTACACTCCCACGACCAGTGGCAGGAGTTTGATGACCACATTTGACGTCCCCCACACATTGACGTCTAGTGATGGGAGTTTGATGACCACATTTGACGTCCCCCACACATTGACGTCTAGTGATGGGAGTTTGATGAATACCTTTACCAGTGTTGAAGGTTTAGTCACTACAGCTGGATCTGAAGAAGACTTGTGTGACCAGAAAAGTCGGGTGGTCATCTTGCCACAACTGCTGAAGCTGCCGAAGATTCACAACACCAAGATGTACGAGTTGCCGCCCCAACCCGACCCTGTATTAGAGAGTCAGCGAGTTCGTTCACTACGAGCCAAAAACAACAGAGAAAAAAAATCCCAGAACATGGCTAAAGTTTACACAAGTATCGTCCATAAGAATAATGAAAAACAACACCTGAGAGAAGATATAAGAGCGCTCGACCAAAAGATTATCTTACTTAAGTCTCAACTGAACAAGTTGCGTTCCTCTCACCCATACATCACCACCTGACGACAATCACCTAAATCATCTAGGTGTTCCTAGTAAGATTATCTTGTCTAATGTCGTTCATCTGAACATTTAAGTGGTCTATCTCAGGATGTTTGTGATACTAAAGAGACCACCCGAGGACCTTCTCTGATACAGTACTGCAGTCAGTAAGGTTGTACACCTAAGTGTTGCCACATTTACTGATGTTCTGTGACTATTTGTTGAATTATCATTATTAATTTATTATTATTCTGTATTGCATGAATCATATGAGTCTTGTATATCATAAAAAAAACAAGTTTTTATCAGTTTCTGGTCAGTAAATACAACCAATTTCTAGACATTTTTAAATAAAATACAGATAAAAGATTTATTTGTTTTTCTTCCCCTAAGATAATGATATTTTTAACCAGTGTGTCTTGTACACGCTAATCCGCTACTTGTTCTGCACTGCTTTTAGTGATGTTGATACTGAAGGTATGAATTACCTGAGCAATCTAGGTGACTGTATTTTGTAGTAAAATATATATATATATATATATATATATATATATATATATATATATATATATATATATATATATATATATATATATATATATGCAAGTAAATCACTGTAGGTGCGCGTGATCTAGGTATAGGCTGATAACCACAAGGAAAGAAGAAAACACGAAGTTCCCAAGCGCTTTCGTGTAATTCACATCTTCAGGGGTTGTACACCTAAGTGTTGCCACATTTACTGATGTTCTGTGACTATTTGTTGAATTATCATTATTAATTTATTATTATTCTGTATTGCATGAATCATATGAGTCTTGTATATCATAAAAAAAACAAGTTTTTATCAGTTTCTGGTCAGTAAATACAATCAATTTCCAGTGAAATAGCATATATATATATATATATATATATATATATATATATATATATATTTATATATATATATATATATATATATATATATATATATATATATATATATATATTTGCTATTTCACTTACTTTGGGGAAGACTATGAGAACATAAGGCACTCAATTTGTTATATCTGGCCAGAGAAAAGCCTTAGCCTTACGAGTATTCTAAAAACATACACAAGACAATCAAACATCAACCAAGAAAAGGCTGTCACCATCGTGTCAGCAGAAGACGCGTGTTCGCTAGCGCAACGTCATTGAACGGGACGGAGCTGAAGTTTATGACGTTACAGAGTTCTATCCTTACACTTTATATTCCTTGGCACAGACCAAGTACCGGATTAACGTGTAAAAGACATATTGGTTAAAAATATCATTATCTCAAGCGAAAGAAAACACAAATAAATCTTTATTTCTATTTTATTTAAAAAATTCTGGAAATTGATTGTATATACTGACCAGAAACTGATAAAAACTATTTTTATGATATACAAGACTCATATGATTCATGCAATACAGAATAATAATAAATTAATAATGATAATTCAACAAATAGTCACAGAACATCAGTAAATGTGGCAACACTTAGGTGTACAACCTTACTGACTGCAGTACTGTATCAGAGAAGGTCATCGGGTGGTCTCTTTAGTATCACAAACATCCTGAGATAGACCACTTAAATGTTCAGATGAACGACATTAGACAAGATAATCTTACTAGGAACACCTAGATGATTTAGGTGATTGTCGTCAGGTGGTGATGTATGGGTGAGAGGAACGCAACTTGTTCAGTTGAGACTTAAGTAAGATAATCTTTTGGTCGAGCGCTCTTATATCTTCTCTCAGGTGTTGTTTTTCATTATTCTTATGGACGATACTTGTGTAAACCTTAGCCATGTTCTGGGATTTTTTTTCTCTGTTGTTTTTGGCTCGTAGTGAACGAAGTCGCTGACTCTCTAATACAGGGTCGGGTTGGGGCGGCAACTCGTACATCTTAGTGTTGTGAATCTTTGGCAGCTTCAGCAGTTGTGGCAAGATGACCACCCGACCATTCTGGCCACACGAGTGTTCTTCACCTCCAGCTAAACCTTCAACACTGGTCGTGGGAGTGTGGGGAACATCAGCCGTGGTCGTTAAACTGTTAACATTGGTCATGGTTGTATATAGGCCGTCACTCATCGTGTCCTCACAATACTTCTGGTCTTCTCTGATGGTTCTTGGTATCCCCGTGTTCATGTCGTCGAAAATTACAAATTCCTCATTATTTTTACAATGGAAAATTCCAGCAGGAGATGAAGGTGTTGGTAGTAGTAGAGAACTGTGCGTCCCATAGTTCTCTGATCTTGTTCCATTATCAAACAGATCTAGATCTAGTTCATTAAGAATATCGTTGTCATTATATGACATAGTTGACCGATCTGTAAACATTGATGAGTTCCCTCCACCTGAAGTCATGGTCGTCACTCTGTGATGAATTGAACTAAAAATCTGGAGTGATCCAACCTGTTGTCGAGAAGCTAACTGATCACCTTCTTCTTTCATGGTATATTATATATCACATCGAATAAGCCATCACAGCCCTCAGACGGAATTCGTAAATCGTATTCTGCCCGAGATATGATGAGAATTCAGCTTTTCCCCACTACTGGCAACACAACGTACTGTATGGTTCTTACGTACGCAGTTCTGCCGTCACATTAACAGGGAATTTCACCCAAATGACAACGTATAAATCTCAATTATATACGACTGTATATTCATCAGTGAAGCTAGACATTAATGCAGGAATTATCGTAGAGATTAAACACACTTTAGAAATCAATATGCATATTACAGTAGAACTAATGAATCAATATGTGTGAGATCACACTGTTTCTAGTTTGGCGAACAATTTTGGTCCCATTTTGCTTAATATTTGATGCTTCATGCAATGGAGATCGTCTATTCTCGTCAGCGGGGAATGATTTCCCTTGTGCAGAATGACAACTTCCATCTCAAAATGGAAGAATTTAACTGTATTTTTGTTGCCAAAGAGACGTTTTTGCCATATCTGTAATTTAGTTAATTATAAGTGTGACTAAGTTCGCAATTACAAAATAATAAACGTATAAATATTATAAAAAGTTTATCCGTTCGTCTTGGTTCGTTGATGCAGTAAGTTCTCCCTGTCACCAGTGAACGTCAGGGAACGTTTTATTGTTTTCACTTGTAAATGATCACCATAACTACGTAAAGGCGATGACTTGTGTGTGTTTTGTGTATTGGCTATAGGGAACCAAAAGTTCTTCTCATTTTTTCCCCTATATATTCATTTATTGGTTAACACACACACACACACACACACCCAACAACGTCAGCTAGAGAAGGTACAGAAAAGGGCCTGCAGAATCATGCTCGGCGCAGAATACTCGGGCTACACCAACGCTCTCTCCACCCTGGAAATGCCATCCCTCAGTGACCTCCACCACCAAGCACTGGAAAGGTTTGGCCGTGGACTACTGCACCACCCTCGCCACCTCCTGCCACCTGCAGCCCCCCACCCAACTCGCGCAGTCCGCCACTACAACAAAATTCAGCCCATAAGAGCCCGCACAGATAGATATAAAAACAGCACCATCCCATCTATTGTTAAAATAATAAACAACTCCTGATTTATGTACTGCACAGCCCTGTAAATGTATTCAATGCAAATTTTATCATTATGTCTAAATCTAATGTAAGTCTGTATATTTTCAGCCACCGGCTGCAACTCTAAAAATAAACCGTTTATTATTATTATTATTATTATTATTATTATTATTATAACACACACACACACACACCATTATGTTTTCCGTACTTTCTCAAAACTCGGGACTAGTCCCAACCGTTTCTGTCCTACTCTCGACACTACAGGCTTGGGTTTTGTACTCATAGAATGTGACTTTTGTCTTATATTTCTGGGCAGGTAAAGATAAGTATAATCTTACATACTTTAGATGGGACTTTTAAATTCCGATGCTTGTTATAATTATTTAGTAATGTTGCACATAATTTATGTAATACACAGTACAGGATACTTTATTACCCTTATAAAAGTTTATATTACCAAGTAAATTTAAGGATTCTTATACATCATTCACTAAATTACAACATTCATTATTTACCAAAACAACATCAATAAAGCTAAAGATATTAGCCCAATAAGATATCTACATTAATGAGAGCCCCGAACCGGAAACACATAACAATGTAAATAAAAGTAGCTTTCTGTAGCACCTCAGAGTTCACTGGCAGGATATTTTGGACCCCTCTTAACCCGCGTTACGCCGTCTCTTAATTTACTTAAATATCCAGGTTCTAGGCGTAACCAAACAAAAAGTGAAGTAAATTAAAAGAGAATAAAAATAAATAAAGTAAACCTTTAAGAATTTAATTAATTAAATATTAACACATTAAAGAGCCTCGTAGGCTGTCACAACAAATTGATTCACCATCGAAACTTTTAAGACACAAATGATACAAAACATCGAAAGAATAAAAATAAACCATTGGATTACGTTAACACTGCATAAACATATAAAAACTATCACTGAAATTAACTAACGTGAAACACTGAATTACTTGAATACAACTAAGCAAATACTGATGGACACAAACAGAGACATAAATAGGTACTCACATAGATATACCACATTGGTGGCGACAGGAACAACACAAATAAATTAAGTACAAGTAACAAGTGACACTCAAAGGATGTGGACTGTATGACAAGAGGACTGAAATGACTCAAGTCAGTTGGTGGGTCCTATATATAAGGTCGGCTCCCGCCACGCGACCCGCCGTTGGGTCGTTTAACGATGCAGATGGTCGTTAGAGAACAAAGAATGCTGGTTACAATACAAAATAAAGAAATAAGATGGGCTTGAACAAATAATGACAGTTAAAACCTTAACAGCACAGGGTGAGGTGACTAGAATATATAATAGTAAATTTAACACATCATTACAGGAATAATATGGAACATGGGAGCAAGTTATATATAAAAAAAATAGAAAAAATACGACACGGTCGTAACACCCGCCACAAACTGATTCATCTGGGTCCAAAGCCCCTTATTAGGTATTTACTGATACCTTCACCTGTGAGGACTGAAACAGCCTAACAAAATACTGTGACGGGGTTGCCTGGTGTTCATTTCTTTACCAAGCTCCAGTGAACTCTGCCGCTCACCGTCCTATCTACCACTCCCTCTGTCTATAAGGAGTAAATACGAATTGGTCGCCTCGGTCTCCCCAAAGACTAGCGACCTAGTGAAGTCAGCCCCCATTTGGTACCAAGTAGTTACCTACTCTGCACGACGATGTTGTCTCAGGAATCATGAAGTTATTTAATATTGTCAGTTTATCTGTTTTCTTTTATGGATCAGTAGAGTTGATACGTAAAGTGCGGCAGCCGAGACCCAGACAGCAGGAGCCACTGTAACCTTACAACTGTAAATATAATAAATAATTTGAGTTGAGAAGAATACAAAAAAGAGTAACTGTGACCCGATAGTAATACAGGAAGGATGTAACAGACAACAAAAGTAAAAGTTAAAGTAGAAGAAAAGACCAGCAAGCAATGTACCGTATTACATTATCTTCAGTAACAATATAAACTACAAATGGCAGTGCAACATGTTCACGACAATAACATTATACTTAATTAGGAGCAGTTGGTAGTATAATCAGTTCACTACTGTACATAAACAGTGTAAATAATATACGGAAGCTGGCAGTATATAAAGATGCCTCAGTCTTGCCATGGATGAGTCATCCTCTCTCTCCTATCCATATAAAGTTATTGTGTCGTTGTGAGATTTTTCTAGTTCGATTCATAATCTATTGTTTTAAATACTTCTTTTACTATCAATTTCCACAATTAAAAACATGGGAGAAATCACCACGAGTATTATGAGTCACCCGACGCGCGATTAGCCGGGCCAGAACAGTGACGGACATCCTCTCTTTCCACGTATGAAAGCTTTCGGTAACTTACGGCGGTGAATACCCTTTTCACGTATATGTATCCTCTATATTTATATAAAAAACGAATTAGCTCTCTATAAAAAGCTGAAGGAGACGACATATGATCACAGTTTGTAGATCCTCCGAACAGTGTAGTTGTCTGAGGTCCTTGAGCAACATACAAAATGTTTCCTGTAGGACAAGAAACTTACGAGAAAGTACAAACGACACAGTCTTCATGTGGGGGATATTTCAAGTGTTACCCGACCAGTGACGATATTTTGGATGCCTTTGATGTCTCCATGTTTGGCGGGGAACACTGTGGATCACCTATCAACTGTACAGACTATTCACCACTCACTGACACCTATCAACCATATGGAGGAAACACTGACCAGGTAACTAACACTCAAGACTTTGGCAACAACTACAACAAGTTGTGGACAACAGGAGGAGCTACAGGTAGTCTAGATTTCTCCAGATCAAATCTTACCAACTCCCATCCATCGCAGGCAACTGCAAGCCAAGATCAGCCCATGTTTCCCTGGCCGAGTGATGCTTGTCACTCAGCAGTTGGTGAACAGATGGCGTCACTCACTGGACGGAAGGTGAAAGTATATGAATGGCCACCCCAGAGTGACCCCGAACTGGAGAAGAAGAGAAAACGAGCGATAAAGGCCTTCAAAAACCGGATGAGAGACAGCCAGCAGGAGGAAGAGCAGTACATGAAGCTGGACACCCTCACCCAGGAGGTGTCACACCTCCAAAAGAAGAAGAACACACACCAACAGACCGTAGCAGCCATGCAAGCCTACATCAATCACCTGGCGGCTTCATCCGCTCCCCAATACAATCGTAAGTCTTGACATTCTTCCCAATGTATTCCCTCTAACTCACTAGGAGATATTAATGTATTTTCCCCAACACTGATATCTTCTTCTCAAACGCTTGTTAAGTATTGATATATATAATTAATGACTGTCCAGCTTATGATATTCTTTGTATAAAGTATATTAACAACATGTTTCTCTTGGCACAGGTGACCCCTGGTGATAGATCAAGATGGACATCCTCATGTGGGTTATTGACGAAGGTAATCACTCGTGGATGTTGGTGAACCACATCATCACTTACCAAGATCATCTGACCTGATACTGTATGTGCTGGATCATGTGACCTGATACTGCATGTGCTGGATCATGTGACCTCATACTGTATGTGCTGGTTCATGTAACTTGATGCTGTATGTGCTGGATCATGTGACCTGATACTGTATGTGCTGGATCATGTGACCTGATGCTGTATGTGCTGGATCATGTGACCCGATACTGTGTGCTGGATCATGTGACCTCATACTGTGTGCTGGATCATGTGACCTCATACTGTGTGCTGGATCATGTGACATGATACTGTATGTGCTGGTTCATGTGAACTGATACTGTATGTGCTGGTTCATGTGACCTGATACTGTATGTGCTGGTTCATGTGACCTGATACTGTATGTGCTGGATCATGTGACCTGATACTGTATGTGCTGGATCATGTGACCTGATACTGTATGTGCTGGATCATGTGACCTGATGCTGTATGTGCTGGATCATGTGACCTGATACTGTATGTGCTGGATCATGTGACCTGATACTGTATGTGCTGGATCATGTGACCTGATACTGTATGGGCTGGATCACATATCCTCATCCTGTATATGAACGATTAAGTGATATACTGCCCCGTATAGATCATGTCTTCGCATGCTATGTGTTGGATCAAGTGACCAGCCACTGTGTTATCGATACTTCCATCTCAACACCTGTTGGTGGCACATGAAATGTAACTGAGCGGAGATGATATATGTGAGTGTGTGTGTGCGTGCAACTGCTTGTGGATCAATTAGTGGACTGGAATGATCAATCCGAGAATTTTTCCATCTGTCAACAGGTCAGATATATTTCTGAGCTGTTATACATGTAACAGGTGTATGCACACCAACCATCAGACACGTGTTAGCAAAGACCTTGATACAACACGAGTAAGTGTCTTGGTTGAATGTTTAGCGAAGCTACCAAATGTGTGTGTGTGTGTATGTGTGTGTGTGTGTGTGTGTGTGTAGTTTGTAGACGGTTTGAAAACATTATCCAAAATAAAGAGATTACAGCAACTAAAGTTTATTTCTTATTTATTTTCCTGATGACAAGAAAAACTAGTCCTTCAGTCCCTGTTCTGAGGGACTGGTATTATGTTTAATCTTGATCAAACCAGAGGCTGAACAATGATTATATATCAGGTTTTTCCCACCCACGACAGGGGGGTGGGGGTAACAATGACCCAAGTAGAAGGCCTGGCTGACAGACGGTTCTCACACTTAGGCACTATAGCTGTTCCTACATCACAAATGAAGGAAAATTACCCTTGTCAAACATAACTATATACTGTACTGTGTAATATTCTTTTCTTACAAATATATTAACGTTTTATTACTGGGCAAGTATATTAAGGACATTTATGAAATTAAAATTATCTTCCTTCACCCACAACTCCTATATCCGACAAAAATTTCTCTCCAAATTTGCTTCAGATGCCAATTTACTAACTTGCCCTTCTTCACCCTCTCCCATACCTACATGACCCACTCCTGCTACAAACTTCATTTATCTCGACAAAGTTCTCTGCTTACGAAACAAAAGTGCTCATATAATATAAGGGTTTGAATGCATTATGTCTTGTAAATGCTGTTATGACACAAACAAACTTTTGGTATATTTTAGAAGCTTATTCATCTATAATATGTAATCTTTAATTGCTCTTAGTTATCTATAAAGTATACTAAAGTCTTGGGCTTCAAACAAAACACCTCTGAAAATGGTGTGATCTTCGTCTATTATGTATCGCGATATCAGATCACCCGCTATAGCCAGGTCTCTCTTGTATTGTCTCGTTACCCAGTCTAGTAGCCTCTCACTACACACCCAGAGCTCCAGGTGAGATCAGTTCACCTATTCGTAACAGAGGCCGACACACTACTCCTAAGTCTCTTCCTAGTCCTTTATATTCCGCTCTTGAAAAATCTGGGACTTTGTTGGTATATTTACTCTGTTTCTCTTCATTTATGTCAGATCTTAGAATCTTTATTACTTCACTTGCTCTCCATTTCAACGTTACTTAGCAAAATTTCAACATTTAACAAATCAAGGTCGACTATATCAATCCCCCATATACGGTAGATTTATCTACTGCATAAATATGTTGAGGAAACAGGTGCGTTAAAAAAGGGTACTTATATGATGCTCTGTCTATATGGGATAAGTGTAGTCCACTGGGAGCTTAATCCCAGAAGACGTCACGGCGCGGTTCTGTGACGTCACCAAAAGGCCCTGAAACGTTTAGTGTGACGGCGACCAACTTATGTTAGTCTAGCAGTCGGTATTATTGTTGTTGTACTGAATAATTGTATAGTTCTTGTTGCTGTTGTATATGTTTTTGTTGTTATTGCAGGTGTTATTCTTGTTAATGTTATTGTTTTATTTGTTTTGTTGTTGGTCCTGCTGGTATTGTTGTTCTTGTTTTGTTATTGCTTAATTTCTTGCTCTAGTTGTTATTGATACTACAGTTATTGTTTTTGCTGTTGTTGTTTGTTTGTTCCTATTCTTCAAGGTTCAGCTGCTGTTATTCTTATTGTTTTTGCTGCTGATTAAGTTATTTGTCACTGATGTAGTGTACTTTTCTTACTGCTGTTAAGAACATAAGAACATAAGAAAATAAGGAGTCTGCAATAGGCCGGTTGGCCTGTGCATGGCAGCTCCTGTCGAGAGTTACTACCACTCTCTATCATCCATGAATCTATCTAGCCTCCTTTTGAAACTTTCCAGAGTTCCCGCACTTACTACAAAGTTGCTAAGCTTGTTCCACTCGTCCACCACCCTATTTACATAACATAAGAACATAAGAAAGTGGGATACTGCAGGAGGCCGACTGGCCCATACAGGGCAGATCCCTTTCACACCCATCCCAGCACTTCCATGTGCCTATCCAACTTCGTCTTGAAGCTCCCTAGCGTCCCCGATCCTACTATAGCACTCGGTAGCCTTTTCCACATATCCACAACTCTATTACCAAACCAGTGCTTGCCTATATCCTTTCTGAATCGGAATTTATCTAATTTAAAGCCATTTGTTCTAGTTATTTCGTTATTACTGAGCTTCAGAACATCTTCCATTTTACCCTTGTTAATCCCACTTACCCACTTGTACACCTCTATCATATCTCCCCTAACTCTACGCCTCTCTAATGAATGTAAGCCTAAGCTTTTCAGTCTTTCTTCATATGGAAGGTTTCTAATATTATGGATCATTTTTGTCATTCTTCTTTGTACTCTCTCCAAAGAATCTATGTCCATTCTATAATAAGGACACCAGAACTGAACCGCATAATCCATGTGTGGCCTCACTAATGTTAGGTAAAGTTTCAAGATAACGTCAGCAGTTCTGTTACTCACAGACCTAGATATGAACCCAAGAATCCTGTTTGCCTTGTTGCGAACGCTAATACATTGTTTTCTAGGTTTCAAGTCGTTGCTAACAAATACACCTAGATCTTTTTCACAAACTGAGTTTTCTATTTCCGTGTTACCTAGTTTATACTTAACGTTTGTATTCGTCTTCCCTATCTGTAGTACCTTGCATTTATCAGTATTAAAATTCATTTGCCAGTCTACTGACCACTCATGTAAGGTATCTAGATCTCTTTGAAGGTGTTCAAAGTCACTGTCTGAATTTATCACTCTCCCCATTTTGGTATCATCTGCAAATTTACTAATCCTACTAGTTATGCCTAAATCAAGATCATTAATGAATATAACAAACAGCAGAGGGCCTAATACAGATCCCTGGGGAACTCCGCTTTTGACCGCACCCCAGTCTGACTTTAATCCATTTATGCTGACTCTTTGTTTCCTACCAGTTAACCATGACCTAATCCATTTTAATAATGATCCACCTATTCCATGTGCTTCTACCTTCCTTATCAATCTCTCATGAGGGACTCTATCGAATGCTTTACTGAAATCTAAATAAATTATATCATATGACTTATCATTATCTACCGCTTCATATACTTCTGAGAAAAAGCTAAGCAAATTTGTGAGACAAGAACGTCCCTGGGTGAACCAGTGCTGAGAAGAATGAATTAAGTTGAATGTTTCAAGGTGGCTTCTGATTTTTGCAGCAATAATTGACTCTAGCAACTTGCCTATGATTGACGTGAGACTAATGGGACGGTAATTTGATGCAATTGATTTATCACCCTTTTTGAAAATCGGAACTACATTTGCAAGTTTCCAAGCTTCTGGCACTAGGCCCGATTCTAATGACTTATTAAATAAAACTGCTAATGGATTACTCAACTCATCTCTACATTCTTTTAATATTCTAGCATATACCTCGTCTGGACCAGGCGATTTATGAGGCTTCAGTTTGTTAATTACTTTAAGCACATCGTTACTAGTAATATTGATATTCATCAACATATTTTCTATACTGTCGTTATATACCTTATGAACTTCTGGAAACTGTGCTAGGTTTTCATTTGTGAATACGGAGCGAAAATGACTATTTAACGTACTACACATTTCTAACTCATCATCAGTCATTTCTCCTGTCGTAGTTTTAAGGGGACCTATTGTATCTCTAACCTTTGATTTATACAGTTGATAAAAAGCTTTGGGGTTATTTTTCGATTCGTTTGCTACCTTGATTTCATAATTTCTCTTTGCTTTCCTAATTTCTGTTTTTACCTGTCTTGTTAGGTTCTGATAGGAACCAAGTAAGTGATTTTCGCCTTTCTTAACTTTTCTATATACTCCTTTCTTTTTCCCTAGAAGATCTAAGAGTCTATTATTCATCCATTTTGGTTGGTTCCGTATCGATCTGAATTTTCTTTTAGGGATGTGTTTATTTTGAGCATTATTGAATGTTGCAATAAATTGTTCATAAGTAGCTGCTAAATTAAATTCGGGGTTATCCCGTCCTAAGTTGACAGTTTCCGGAGGTGTGGGGGGGATTAATCTTTTGACCATAGGGTCATCCCTTAGGTCTCTCCTTAAGCTACCGTAATTAGCCTTCCTAAAATCCGGGATCAAGGCCGAATTTTCCTTCTTCCTGCCATCCCATATTATGTTAAAATATATGGCTTTATGATCACTGTTTCCTAGTTCGTCTCCAATCCCAACATCTTTTACTAGATTTTCATTATTACTGAGAACTAAATCGAGGATATTATTTCCTCTAGTGGGCGAGTTTATGAATTGATATAAAAAACTATCTTGTACTACTTCTAGAAAATCTTCAGATTCATTATCGCTAAGTTGATTTTTCCAATCTATGCCTGAAAAGTTGAAATCGCCTAGAATACATACATTGTTTCTATCAGATGCCTTCTTTATTTCCTCCCATAGCAATTTACCATCGTTCCTACTCAAATTAGGCGGTCTATATATAACACCAATGACTACGGATTCACTGCCCTCACCAATCTCTACCCAAATACTTTCATTGTCGCTATTTGTTTTAATGTTTGATTTATTGCAGCTTTTTAATGACACCCTGATATACACTGCTACACCGCCACCTCTCCTTCCTACTCTGTCAAATTTAAATAGGTTATATCCTGGAATATGAAATTCTGCTAAAAAATGTTTGCTGTTTGAATTTATCCATGTTTCCGTTATTGCAATTATATCTATGTTCTCTTTACTAACAATGGCCCTGAGCTGGTCCATTTTGTTACACAGGCTTCTACTATTAGTATAATAAACACTCAATATATTTCTTCCGTTTCTATCTGTTTTACATTTATTACTTTGATGTTTGTTATTATGACTAACTATATTTTCGGCATTATCTACTTCTGTTTCACTACTTCCCAGGACCTGCTTGTTTTTTGACTCCCATTTTCCCCGACCCCTCTCTACTGGCGAAACCCCCCCTTCGGAGTGACAATTTCACGCTCCAGGGATGCAGACAACGTCTTTACCCCCTCACGAGACAAGTGTACTCCGTCGCGACAGTACAGGTAGTCGTTGCCATAAAATCGTTGCCAGTCATCAATGAATGCCCAACCATTGTTTGCACAATGTTTTTCCAGTCGGCAATTAATAGCAATTGCCCTGGACCGCCATTCACGACCAACCCCTCTTCTAGGCAAGACACCACATACTATCGGGATCCCTCCCCTATCTCTAATCTTCCCCAGCGCCTCCCTATACCTCTTGAAAAGTTCCTCACTCCTAACCTTACCTATGTCGTTTCCTCCCACACTAAGACACACTACTGGATTGGTACCCTCCCCTGACAAAACTCTGTCTAACCTCTCGGCTACATGCCCTATCCCAGCCCCAGGAAAACATACCCTAGTCCTACGTTTCCTATCTCTCGCACAAAAAGCCCTATCCATAAACCTCACCTGGCTGTCACCAACTACCACGACCTTACCTGTGGGCAGGGTTTGTACAACTGCCCTTTCCTCTCCTTGATCCATACCGTCCTGCCTCTTCTCTTCCTCTCCAGCTTCCTGCAGCACCTGGTAAGGGTTACTGCACTCCACACCCTGGTCAGCTTTCCTAAGCCTGACCCTAGTCCCCTTGGAGACAACCACTCTCCACGCCTGCTCCTCCTTCGCAGGTGTCCTGCTAGGCAGGACACCTACCTGAAGGAGTTCCGTCCTGAGGGCTTCATTTTCCCCCTTTAGAGTGTCGACCTCACTCCTCAACTGCCCCAGCTGCCTTAACAGCGTGGCAAGGAGGTCGTCCTTCCCCACACTCCCCTCCTCTTCCCCCACGGCACAACGATCCAAAGCGGCCATTTTCCTTGGTCTCTAGCGGGAGCACAACGGCACGACCTTCTCCAAGCTCGGTCAGAGGTCAACTGAACCAGTTCCTTCCTATCTCCATCCTGAACCTAAACTTATCCAACTTTAATCCGTTGCTCCGAGTCCTATCCTGCTCGGATATTATAAGAACTTTATCTATATCTCCTTTTTTATATTCCTTTCACACCACTTAAATACTTCTATCATATCTCCCCGCACTTTTCGTATTTCTAGGGAATGCAAGTTTAGTTTCTTTAACCTATCTTGATATGGAAGGTTTCTAAGTCCCGGAATCATTTTTGTCATTCTTCGCTGCACCGACTCCAGTGAATTGATATCTTTTTTATATATAAGGGCACCAGAACTGAACAGCATAATCGAGGTGCGGCCTGACTAGCGCAAGATATAGTTGCAATAAGACCTCTGCACTCTTATTACTTACACTTCTAGATATAAAACCTAATACTCTGTTTGCCTTATTTCGAACATTAACGCACTGTTTTCTAGGCCGTAGGTCCGGGCATACAAGTACCCCTAAGTCTCTTTCACAAGTCGACTTCTCTAGGTTGATGTCGTTAAGGCTGTATACATTGACAGTATTTGTTCTTCCAATATTAAGTACGCTGCACTAGCTGGTGTTGAATTTCATTTGCCATTTTTCAGACCACCCCTGCAGTTTATTTAAATCCTCCTGTAGTGCATTTGCATCCTGCCCTGAATTAATTTGCCGCCCTATTTTGGTGTCATCCGCAAACTTGCTTATGTCACTGCTGATCCCAGTATCTAGATCGTTTATGTAGATTACGAACAAGAGTGGGTCTAGTACTGACCCCTGGGGAACCCCACTGGTTACACAGCCCCACTCAGATTTAACACCATCTACGCTGACCCTCTGCGTTCTATCTGTGAGCCATGATTTTATCCAATTTAAAACGTTCCCCTCGATACCATGAGCCTTAACCTTTCTCAGAAACCTCTGATGCGGTACTCTGTCAAATGCTTTGCTAAAGTCTAAGTAAATAACATCGTAATTTTCGTCATTATCTACTACCTCGACGACGCCCCCAGAGGACTTCCCCGCGTCGTGCTTTACCCTAGGGGCCCTCCTAGCGGCGTCAACGCTCACAAGGGCCCTCCATAGAGGTGCCAGTGCCCCCACTGGACCTCCCAGAACTCCGGTGCCCCTAAGGGTCCTCCCAGAGGTTGCGACGCTCCCAGTGGCGGCGGGGGCCTTCCAAGTGGGGTTAGTGACCCAAAGGGCCCTCATAGGGGCAGCGGCGCCCCTAAGGACCCTCCCAGGGGGCGGTGCCACCCTCGGGGGCCCTCCCACTGGCAGCGGCGTACTCAGGGGCCCTCTCTGTTGCGACAGCGCTAACAGAGGCCCTTCATAGGGGTTGTAGTGCCCCCAGGGAACCTCCTAGGGGCTGCGGTGCCCCTAGGGGTCCTCCCAAGGGTGGCAGAGTCCCCAAAGGCCCTCCCAAGGGCGGTGATGACCACAGAGGCCCTGCCAAGGGCAGCGGCTACCCAAGAGGCCCTCCCAGTGGAGGCGGTGCCCCTGGAGGCCCTCCCAGTGGCAGTTGCTCCCACAGAGGCCTTGCCAGAGGCTGCGGTGCCCCCTGGGGCCCTTCCAAGGCGGTGTCATCAGGGGCCCTCCTAGAGGCAGTGCCCCCTCCCCGTCAGGGGCCCTTCCAGGAGCAGTGACGCCCCAGGGGCCTTCTTACGGACACTCCCAGGGGTAGCAGTGCCCCAAGGGCCCCTCTCAGGATGGCAGCACTCCCAAGGGCCCTGCCAGGTGCGGTGGCATCCCCAGGGGCTTTCCCAGGGGCGGTGGCACCATCAGGGGCCCTTCCAGGTGCGGTGGCGGATATTTACTAAATGTGCTCGCTCGGATAGCTAGTTAGCGGAGTAGTAGTCGATCTTGGAGATAAATGAAGATATGGGAGTAATCATTGAGCATTTACTATTTAAAATAGTATCCCAAGCCTTAGCCTGTTTTCTACTATATTATCTATAACCTCATATGTAAGGGATGTCTCTGTTAGAAAAATGATATACAGTATAAAAAAATCAACAACTCTAATTCCTGAGAACCTTATAGAGAAATATTTGATTTATTAATATATTTTCATCACTGAATGCAACTGATGATTATTTTCGACTGATAACAAAAACTATACGGAGATACTTATATATATATTTATTATTAGTAATTTAATAATGTTTTATAAAGTGCAAGTTATTATTATTTTTCGTGAAATTGTAGATGGAAACAGCTTCTGCCACTGATAGGATATGCCACCATATAATAATTTTCCTGAAGTACCCTACAATTTGTTACAATGTGACACATTTATACAGTACATGTAATGGGAAACACTCATATCATCACTGATATATAAAAGAGGTATTTCCAAACACGTACATAAACACATACAATTACACCTCAGCCAATAAACAAACACAAAAGTAGATATATGGCACCAAATTTCATTGTAGATTATTTTATTTCTCCGATCCTCTTACAGATATCTAGCGCCGTAAATATATATTATATCTTATAAGAAACTAAATTTTCATAAAATATAAAATGTGTTAATACTATAATTAATAAAGTAGGAATTGTATCATATAATACATTTTCACATTAATTATAAGTTCTGTTTCATTATAATAGCATTGTTATATAAAAGTAGTATTTTTAACGAAAGAGTTTTAATTATATATCAAATTTTTACTGTAACATCGTTCTACATAGTGCGAGTCGCTGCCACCATTTATATTAAAATTTTGACAAGCCTCGTACCCTCATGGATCGATGGCTAGTAAGAAGTGTACTATATAAATAATAGCCGATTTTTATAAAACGTATAATTACTCAAAATTAAAGACGAAAAAATACGTACTTCAAATAATTATCGGAAAATAAAAACAACGAAGATATGTTACTTAATATAGCAAAGATTCAATGGATGTGGTTATATGTTTATCCGATCCCAGATAAAATGACGCAAAAGAAAAGTGAATTATGAGTGCCAAAAAGATTACCAGTTATAGTTTTGGAGTTTTGGCTTTTCTATTTCACGTAGAGTACAAATTCACGGAGATATACATTGTTTGCTAAGGTACAGTTAAGTTACATTAGGTTTACAGGGGGCAGAGAACCTCTGGATAGGAATTTACGTCGGGTCATTTTAGTTTCTGTGATTAGCTCAGTTAGACATGTACGTATACTGACATTCAGGGGCGTACAGAAGGAGGGGGAGGACGTGTGTGTGTGTGTGTCAAATACATTATATTATTTTGTTTTGTTTTCAAATTCAGGACAGCCTTGGAGATGTTGACCTAATCCGGTCAGTAATGCAAACATTACACAGCTGCCGGGAAAATGCAGATGCAGTGTTCCATGGCGTTTTGGAGCAATCAGCAGTGGTGTGATACTACCTGTATATCCAGACGTAGTTGCACTAGGCAAATTCAGATCTAATGTAGATATAGAAGATACCAAGCCATTACTTCGGGCCACAATATTCATCCCATATCTAGATGACATACTGCAAAACTTGGCAGATAGATTTACTAAACACATACAACAGGCTATGGAACTTGGATTTCTTATACCTAAGTACATAGATGAAAAATCATCGAAGTACCAGTAATTCGGCGTATATTGTACGTTTTGGAGTAAAATCTTATCTCACGCTACACTTCAGCAAGCTCTAGAGTCTAGAATATTCTTACATAATTAATACATCAATATTATCAATATACACGAACATTTCACTAAATTTGCCAAAATAACTGTTGCTGGTGATATAAAATAATCAAAACACCTAGTTTACAAAATTGTAGTACGAAATTATGCCTCGGCATAACAATATAAAATTTCAGGGAATGAATGAAGATTTTAGACTTTTCAAGAAATGACCAAGTGAAACCAGTTACCATTGGTACAATCACAGAGTAAGTCCTGTCAGTCCTCCATCCCATCATGAGTCTCAGGTTGGTGGACTGACAAGACTTTCTTCCTTGTACACATTGCTCCAGAAAGTATCTTTATGGTGGGGTTCGATAAATTTCAAATAGAACCCTGTGGCTCATGTTTTCTCGTTAGGTTGTCCAAATCCTTCGGCAGTTGTGTAATATTGATTCACACAAAATTAACAGAGAATTTTTGGAGCAAATGTACATTGTTACGAGGTACTGTAGATTGATTGTTTGTACCTTAGCAAATCTGTTCCCCTGTAGCACTTGTCCACAACACAAGGTAACAAAGGTTTATCACACTTCACTCCTGTCATCTTTTCTTCAATAATTCTACAAGAAATTTATGTGAATGATCAAGTTTTATTATCTAAAATAAAACATCACTACAATATGTATCTATATACATTTATTCTCAGCCCAGATATAAAAACTTAACAAAATTATCAACATGACATCACTGTACTGTTTTAAATATATGACAGACAGCTATAGGGATAAATACAGGAGGTCCCCGGGTTACGTACGTCCGACTTACGAACATATCCACTCATATGAACGCGGTTAAACTTTAAATTTACAGTATTTTATTTAACTGATGACTTATTTTCAACTACTTTCACTTACTGTATTTTATCATTCTATTTCTTCTTTTCTCTTCAGTGATTTTAGGAGTACATATATAAGGACTAGGCTATGGTATACAGGGAGTGTAGTGGGATTTTAAACATTATTCTGTAAGTACGGTATATACATAGAGTAATTAGTTCCACTTAAGTACATTTTCAACTTGAGAACGTCTGTAGGAACAGATCTCGTACATAACCCGGGGACTGCCTACATGAATTTTAATACTGTACTTATTTACTTAACATATAATAATATTAACAAGGAACAAAATAAATGGAGTACAATCGAATTAAAAAACTTCACCCACTCACTCAAATGACGAGTACTGTACTATTAATGAGTCACTAAACCAATGACCGATTCCCTAATTCACTGACTAACTTACAGAATACACTGACTCAGAAATAACTGTATGACAAGTCCACAAATATTATAACTGATTTCTACTTCTTGTTGCTATTGTTTTCGGAATTAAAAAAATTATCCATTTTATCCCACTTTTCAAAAAAAAATAAGTGATTCAAATAACCTGTTCATACTGTAATATAGATAATATGTTCGGTTTTACTCAAAAGTACCGTATTTTATGACATATAAGATGCACCTTCCATTTTAGAAGGGACTAATTAGGAAAAAACTTGTGTGTATTTTCCTCCTGTATCCATAGTTTTCTTAAAATAGCATATACAGTACCAGTAAACGTGAAGAATAAATAAAAATAATTCCAATAAATAAGTTACAACAAAAAATACTCTATTGCCAAACCAGTAAATGAAAGTTTAACACTGTCGCCATTTGCATACTGTATTGTACATCTGTACTCCCTGTTTACCACAGCAACGACAATGCTACCTACGACATTCCCTATCAACGCTCCCCCTCACCGGCACCAACCAAGCGACCAGCCGTCCTCCCACGCCAGGTAACTAGTGTGCAAAGGAATATATATTCCTTTTGTGTTTACCCTTAGGACAGTTATTTCTTTTACTTTTTCACAATAAGTATGTAGGATGGTGTTCATGTATATCAGTAAAAATAAATGAAGATAGTTACGTATAACTAACCGAAAATATGAATTGGAAAACAACAACTTGACCCAGTAGCCTGGTTATAGAAATGAGTCTAACCTGGCTACAATATCGCCAGCGATGTTAACAGATGTAAATGTGAAAAGAAAGCGATCTGTGAATCTTCATTTGTATCAGGTAGATTGAAAAATAAATGTTACAGGTATAGCATTAATAGATTGTAATGCTTATAAGTGTTCAGAATGGTTACTGCTTAGCTACCTTTGAAGAGTTGGGTGTTTACCGTAGGGACATTAATCGTCTCAAGTTATTGTCACCAGTACAGTGGACAGAGTAGTTATAGATTTACTTTTTATATTTACAATACAGTAATTATTTTCTAATTAATTAAAAATAAGAAATAATGTTTAAGTAAGCAATAGCATATTTTAAATTCTGGAGTTGGTTTAGGCAGAATTAGCCTACTGGAGACAGCAACAGGGGGATTAATTAGCTTGTGGGAGACCACAACTTCACATATTGGACACAGGCTGATTTGTTTTTAGCCATTTTTCAGACAAAAATGTGCGTCTTATATGCTGAAAAATACGGTATATAATATCTTGGTATTTGGCAAATTTTCTCTAAATATCATAAAAATGGGTGATAATTTCTTCCTTTATATCTATAAGTATTTCAATGTTTTTTTTATGCAATTCTTCAGTACAATTACAAACTCCTCTCTTGCACACAATGAAATTCTGTTGTTCCGGTAATACAACTCTTATGTCTTCCCTGCCACTGGTAACATTTGCTCCTTGCCTTTTAAAGGGTCTTACCTTAAATTCAACTCCTAAATGAAAACATGCCAATGGATTTGACCACCTCACTATCAGATACAACTCAAAGCAGGAGTCTCAGTGGTTCATATGTTGAACACAAAGGAGGATTCTCAAAGGTCGGTATATTAAATTTCACTCATAACTCAAGGCCGAACAATGCATTTGTCAACCATAATCTACGATATAACATTAACATTGAAAATAACCAAAAAATTAAAGCAAATCAACCTTAATTAAACAACTACTCTTCATACTTGTTATGTAGAAATTAGCAAGCAAACTCTAATGAATCAAGGACTTTCATGAGCATAACATTAGGTCAGGTCATTATGACTTTCAGCCAGTCAGGTAACTAGGATTGTAGCCATTCAATACAGTTACCAAGACTGGACCGACGAATACAGGACCCCGCCTCCCTACTGTTGGTTTCCTCAGGGAAGGTGAATTCCTCATCTCCATACTGTTCCTTGGGGTAAGAAGTATGTGGTTAGACCCTGAGCCACCACTGTGATAACATCTCTATAACAGATACATCCTATGATAACACCATTCTAAAAAGTACAGTAAACTATCACATACTTTTACTTTTATTCTCTTCACCACTGATCAGCTCGTTCGCCCCTTGGGTGGTCAGTCACGTCTCTGTTACACACTGTTGGCAAGTACTGGGCATGCACTGGCTCCTGAATGTACCTGAACCTGCTCCAAGGTTGGTCAAGTTTGGTCTTGAAAAAGCTCACACTCGGTGCCGTCACAACACTCTCTGGTAGATTGTTTCAAAAGTTCACAACTCTCACTCCGAAAAAGTTTGCCCTCACAGTTTTCTGGACTTGCGGCTTTTTCAATCTTGAGCTGTGACCCCTTGTGGGGTGGCCGTCCGCCACCTACAGGTACGGACACTCAACTGACTGGTGCCCTCCGAGATCTTCATAAACTTCAAGTTATGTCACCCCTTGCCCGTCTATAGTATAAGCTAGGCAGTTGCAGGTGTTCTAATTTCTCTGGGTAACAAAGGTGTCATAGTGCAGGCACCAGTCTGGTGGCCATCCTTTGGACATTATCAATCAGCTGACAATCTCTAGCACAGGGGTGGCCAGACTTTCGTGTGACTGGTCTCCTTTTTTCCATGGTTATCCAGACGTCACCAACTAGTAAAATTTTCCTAACTGCCAGCAGATAATGGGTAGATTTTGAGTCTTAATGGAGAGCGAGAGAAGTGCTTTGTATATAATTTTCAATGCATAATAATACATGTACGAGTAGTATGGGGGAAGAACTTACTTTACTGGTGTGGTGATTAGCACTGCATTGCATCAACAAGCCGCGTGCAGGCTCCCAACTGGTGAAATTTGGCAGATTTTCATATTTGTGGCATCATTTTCTGTGACGTTATTAATTAATTATTCCCAAAATTATTTAAATATGTCCTTTCTCGCTAATCACTTGTTAGATGCAAAGGCAAAACATGTCATGAATGTTGCTACCAATAATGGCGATAACAAAAATTGCATTTCTATTATTACTATTATTAATATTATTATTTTTAATAACAGATGGATCGTAAGCTTGGCAGTGGTTTTGTGTACTGTACTGTTACCTGTATGATCCATGTTGATGGGTTAGGCCGCTACTGCAGATCCAGCGATCTACCAGAAATTACTTTGCAATCTACTGGTAGATCACGATCTACATTTTGACCACCCTTACTCTAGCATATCTCAGGGACCAGACAAGGTGACAGTACTCTAGACTGGGAAGCACCTCACTTTTGAAGATCTTTACGAGTGACGGATTGTCTGGATAACTGAACGACCTTCTCATAAGATCTATTAGTTTAGTTGTTTGATTCACCTTCTTCACACAATGGCCCAAGAACTTCAGTTCGTTGTCGCATACACACCCAGGTCCTTTTCGCATTCGGTTCCAATTGAAGCAGTTTCTTTGTCCTTGGGATATGTGATATGCCACCTTACTGATAGTTCGACCTAGGTGCATTCTCTTACACTTCGTGACATTGAATCTTAGTAGCCATTTCTTCAACCGCTCTTGAAGCCAACAGAAATCTTTTCTGTCGCTCTTCACAGTTTGTTTGGTTCTTAATTTCCCTGAATAACTTGGCATCTTCCACAAACATTTGTATGGAGGAATGTATAGCTTCTGGCATGTCATTTATGAAACAAACAAACAACAATGGGCCCAATACACTACCCTGTTGTACCCTGCTTATCACGGGTACACATGACTATTTCATGCCATTAATCACCACACACTGCTCTCTGTCATGAAGAAAGTCTCTGTTCCTGCTATTGATTCGTTCCTGTTGTTCCTCCTCTTCCATATCAGTCAATCTACTAGTTGTCATCTTTTCAACACACTTCTGCAGAGTCCCTAGCTGTTCAAAATACCATCCAAAGCTTATAGGTACGGGATGAACCTTCATGCATAAACGTGCTGGAGGGGGGAGGGGGACTGGCCTTACCACTTTTGCCAGGAAAAATGTAAAAAGAAACACACATGACATTTATTGTACATTAAAATACAAATGTAAGGGTCATTGGGGTGGAGAAGGAGGAGTGGGCTAATGGGTGGCTGCTTTGTGCACAGTGGGCCCGATTCTCTCCCCAAATATTAGTAAAAGTCTGGACACACACTCCCCAAATTATCTAGACTTTCGAGAGTTCACTGTATTGTAGGAAATCGTTCAAAGCATTCTTGCAAAGTCATACAGACGTAATAATTTCCTAAGGAGTCGTATATACCATCCCTATCTTATTGCCTCAAAAGCATATCGTTTCTGTTTATTAAATGAGGGACATCTAGAAAGGGTGTCTGGGCATATTGAACCAACATACTGTACCAAGTTTTAAGACAATCAGGGCTATTATCACTCCACAAAACTGAGAACTTCACTACTGCTCTGTTAATACTCTGAACACTGGCTGCTTTGTCTGATGTACTCAATAGGTACACCCACAGTACTCACCAGGCCAAAACACACACACACACACATGTAGTACTCACCAATATAGAGAGGTGGCCACTGTTCCAGTTGTCACACTGTACACTGGCCGCACCGTCAGGAGTACTCGGCACACACACACACCTCTTACGTTCCTGGGGAAGAGCAGTCCGAACCACACGCCTCCCAAACACTATGGCCAATTTCTCAACCTTCTTCTTCTCTTTAGTTAAGGATCGCCTCCTAGGGATCTTGAACGGGTTGAAGGTAAAGATCGTGCCTGCAAGATCGTTGTTAGAGATATACAACTGTGAAGATAGTTATGTGTAGATCAGGGTTGTAACAATGATAGGTATGTGTAGACCAGGGTTGTAACAATGATAGTTATGTGTAGATCATGGCTGTAAGATGAAGGTTATTGACATGTGAAGATTATGGCTGTAGCATGAAGAGTATAGATTATGACTAACCGGTGTAAGATCAAAACTGATTGTATAATTATAATGTGAAGAGAATTAGGCTTTACTTTATAAAGAACACATACAGTGGTCTTGTATGGGTGTTAAGCGTATCATACAGTATACTCCCATTGGGTTCTTAACACTTACAGTCTTACACAGTTAACTGATATGTTTAGGCGAGGTGTCGGAGAAAGACTTCAGCCAATCAACTCATTTTATTAGATCAAAAGGCAAGGGTGTAACAACCTACCATGGTCTTAGATATACTGTACTGGTGGTAACTCTCTCTCTCTCTCTCTCTCTCTCTCTCACCATTATTTTCCAGAGCAAGGGGAGCACAGTAGCCAAGTTTGTCTTTAGGTATGTTAATGTGTCTCCATATGGCTGGGTCGCCCTTCAGTCTTCCCCTTCGGCCCCTGCTCTTGGCGTCCTTCAGCGTGTAGGCGTTACTGCTGTCAATACCTGTGGTTAATAGCATATTACCACAGTGCCAATATAATCTTAGGGTCCATTTTATTAAGAAGGAATAAAGTAAGCCTCACATAACTAACATTAACACAAGAAATAAATTAATAATAAAAACTTATTTAATAATAATAATAATAATAATGTCACCGTGACCTGACTTTCGAGGCTGTACACGGGAAAAATAATAACTTAAAGAGCAAAGTGTACACAGATATGTAAACGGTCCGTCCCTCGTAACGATCTTCAAGAGTGAAATGCTTCCCCATCTGGAGTACTGTCACCCTGTTTGGTCCCCAAGACATGCTAGGGACTGTCAGTGGATTGAAAATGTTCAAAGGAGGGCCACCAGACTGGTGCCTGCATTTCAGCACTTCAGCTACCCTGAGAGATTAGAGTGCCTGAACTTGCCTAGCTTATACTACAGATAGGCAAAGGCGACCTAATTGAGGTGTATAAGCATCTCAAAGGGCACTACTCAGTCGAGTGTCCTTACATGGAGCTGGCGGACGCTCGCCCCACAAGTGGTCACACCTAAAGGCTGAAGAAGCCGCAGGTCCAGAAAACTGTGACGGCACCGAGTGTGAGCTTTTTCAAGACCAGACTTGACCAACACTGGAGCAGGTTCAGATACATTCAGGAGCCGGTGAATGCCCAGTACTTGCCAACAGTGAATAACAGAGACGTGACCAATCGCCCAAGCGGCTAACGAGCCGATCAGTGATGAAGAGGATAAAAATAAAAAAAATATATACTGTAAAGAGAATCCAGAACATGGACCAAAGCAGCTTCACTCCTCTGGCATTCACAACATCGGGCGAGATGGGAACTAGTGCAAAGTGCTTCTACACCAAACTGGCTCAGGTGTTATCAGAACAGAAGCAGCAACCTTGAAGTTTCGTTGTGTTGAGGAGTTGCCAATCATTCTCCTTGCTTAAGTCTACTCTGCTGTGTCTCAGGGGAACAAGATTTTCAGCCCCTAAACCAACAACAGTCACAAACATGGGCCATGAGGCAAGAGCTCCAATATGTTGTATGTATCTGCAGCTTAACTAATTCAGCTACGGTAGTTACTTATGTATTAGGATAATTAAGTAATAAAATGTGTGGAGGAGTAAGAAGTAAGTGCATGATTAATGAGGCAGCAATGAAGAAAAGACTGAATGTGGCAGAAATGAGATACTGATTATCTCCTAAGTAAGGCAAGAACACTGCAGGAGAGACTGGTGAGGCAGCCATAAGTTTGGTACAAGTAGTAACAATAATAAATATTTAATACTTTCCTAAAATCTTCTTTCTCTCCTTCTCTTTGGGGATGTCAAACAGGTCCTGGTAATACACATGTAGCGTGACGGAGTACTCGAGCAGAATATGGTACATGGTGCTGTAATCCATCTGAACAGAAATACAGCCACATTAATCCTCTCTTACTTCCTGTATCCTAGTGAGATTTATCCTATACTGTAGCATTCCTCGTATTTGCTGTATCCTGATTAAATCTCCTGTATCCTAGCTATATTAATCCTTCATCTACTGTATCTTAGCTATATTAATCCTTCATAACAAAATTCTTTGAAACACACACACACACACACACACTCAGCACACACACACACTCAACACACACACACACACACACAAATCAGTACTCACAGAAGGGTGGGCTGGGAGGCAGGAGTCACAAGGGAAGTGGATGAAGGTAACACTGACACCTGCCCTGAAGTTCAGCCCAGCGGCGAAGGTAAAGGCATAAAACGCATCCGGCGCCAAGTACCCAATCTCAGGGTATGTCTCGTTCACTGCGAGATAATACAGTATTAATCTCTCTCTCTCTCTCTCTCTGTCTGTTTTTATCAGTCTTTCTTTGTTTCTGTAAGTCTGTCTTTGTATCTATATGTCTGTCTGTTTGTCTACCTTTGTCTGTCTTTGCTGGTGTTTCCATCTGACTATCTGTCTTCATCCATCTGTCTGTCTGTCTCTATTTCTGTCTGTTTCTTTCTGTTTGTATCTGTCTGTGTCTGTCTGTCTGTGTTTATGTCTCACAGCAACACAGCTAAACTAAACACTGGAGTCTAAAAGATTGGTATTTCAAACTTTTTTTTTTCCACATACTCAAGCTACAAAAAGTTATCTCAATTACTTAATCACGGTTCATATACATTAATATTTCCCAATCTTCAGCTCAAAAGATTTCTGACTCATAATACCTCCATGATCAAGATGTATTTTTAAAAACCTTGTCAATCATTATGTTAACCAGCTCGAGACATGAAAAAGTGTCATATTACCTGACATAGGTTATGGGCAAGAGATTAATTCCTAAAAGTTCATACATTAGAAAGTATCTAACCGGTTCACTTAAGCTAAGACCTAAAGAAATCCTTCACTTTTGTATTCATTAGTGGGTATAACAGTCTGTGGTGTTGTGGGAGTGTTAATACAGTCTGTGGTGTTGTGGGAGTGTTATTACAGTCTGTGGTGTTGTGGGAGTGTTATTACAGTCTGTGGTGTTGTGGGAGTGTTATTACAGTCTGTGGTGTTGTGGGAAGGTACAAAACAGCAAGCATCACAGCTTCACTTACTGAAGTCAACATGGTTCAAAGCTTTGTGGATGTTGGCAGCGTCTGTGAAGATGTTATTGTCTACCGTGACTACTGTAGGCATGGTAAACAAACCATAATCTGACCCATACACTACCATAGCATATCTGTAATAACAATAGAATATAAATATAAATAAATGTAAATAAAATAGTAATAATGATAGTAATCACAGTAATAATATAGGACTGATGCAGTAATAATAAAAAACAATACACAGTGCTTCAATAATAACAGTAATAATAACAGAAAATGTAGAGTAGATGACTAATTCTCTACTTCAAAATATTTAGGACCACTATTATATTATCCACAATAGCTTAAAGTGTAAAGTACTAGAGAGCATTATAAGAGATGCCATGATGGAACATCTAATAGGAAACAGCCTTATAAAGGACTGCCAACAAGGTTTTATGCTAGGACTCTCCTGCTTAACACAATTACTGTACTCAAGGTACTGGATGTTTGGACCCAAATTCTGAAACAGGGCAGCAATATCGACAATATATACCTAGATTTTGCCAAGGCTTTCGACAACGTACCCCAGGAAAGGCTGAAAATTAAACTGGAAGGGTACGGGATTCGGGGAAGTGTTCTAGAATTGATTGATAAAAATAATAATATTAATAATTAACGGTTTTTTGAAAAAGCATAGCAGCCAGAAGGCTGAAAATATACAGTTACATAATTGGGGAATGGGTTTCGATTTACAAATAATATACAAGTAACATAAGTGATACAAATAAGATATATAATAACTAGATGGGGAAGAGCTCAAACTACAGGGCATTTCAACATAGTGACAGTGTAAGAAGTAGGATTTACTGGGAGTGAATACACTGGTTTATTACAACTTATTGATAATTTTTACAATGGTTGGGACTGGGCTGTTCTTATAGCGATCAGTTCGTGCACGTATGGGCTGGATGCAGTTGTGGTGTCGAACAGCAATTCTCGGGCTAGGGATCTCAGGTGGTAGTAGGAGCCGGTGTCGAGGATGGTGCAGAAGCTTCTTACCAAATTTCCAGATAAGGTCGTGGTGATTGTCAGTGAGAGTCGAAAGGGTCAGTGTACTGAGCGTTTCTTGATATGTGGAGTAGGAAGGGGAGAGAATAATCTTGCATGCCCTCTTTTGCACTTTTTCTAGGTGTTTACGTTGTGTGGCATTTAGGGAGGAAGACCAGGTGGGGGAGGCATAGGTGAGTTTGGGAAGTATGAATGTCGAGTAAACACCGAGGAACTCAGGTGCAGGAACTCCGAGGGACTTGAGTCGGCGGAGGAGGTGGAAACTGGAGGATTTGACAATTTCACTGACGTGTGATATCTGCATGACTGCAAGCAGTGTGTGGTGATTAATGGTACAAAAATATCACATGTACCCGTCACAAGCGGGGTACGTACCACAGGGCAGTGTATTGGGCCCGCTGTTTTTTTCATTAATGACATGCCGGAAGCTAGACACTCCTCCATACAAATGTTTGCAGACAATGCTAAGTTATTAATGAAAATTAGGAACCAAACAATCTGTGAAGACGTGCAGAAAGATATCAGTGAATTTCAAGAGTGGTTCGAACAAATGGCTGCGAAGATTTAATGTCACGAAGTGCTAAGAGAATGCACCAACGGTAAGGAGGAGTATCTTCTGTCCCAGCGGGGTGGAGAAACTACATTAACAGAGACTGAATGGGAAAAAGACCTGGGTGTGTATGTTGACAATGAACTGAAGTTCTTGGGCCATTGTGAGAAGGTGTATCAAGCAACTAAACTAGTAGGTCTTATAAGGTCATTCAGATAACTGTCCCTTGTAATGATCTTCAAAGGTGAGGTGCTTCCCCTGAGATATGCAAGGGACTGTCAGTTGATTGAAAATGTCCAAAGGAGGGCCACCAGACTGGTGCCTGCGCTTGGGCACCTCAGTTATCCAGAGATTTTAGAGCACCTGCATCTGCCTAGCATATACTACAGACGAGCAAGAGGTGACCTAATTGAGGTGTATAAACTTCTCAAAGGACACTATTCAGTCAAGTGTCCATACCTGGAGCTGGAGTACATCCGCCCCAAAAGAGGTCACAGCTCAAAGTTGAAGAAGCCACAAGTCCAGAAAACTGTGAGGGCAAACTTTTTTTGGAGTAAGAATTTGTGAACTCTTGGAACAATCTGCCAGAGAGTATTGTGACGGCACCGAGTGTGAGCTATTTCAAGACCTGAATTGACCAACACTGGAAGAGGTTCAGGTACATTCAGGAGCCGGTGCATGCCCAGTACTTGCCAACAGTGCGTAACAGAGACGTGACTGACCGCCCAAGCAGCTAACGAGTCGATCAGTGGTGAAGAAGATAAAAGTAAGAAAGTAAAAGTAAGTTATCACAATTATCCACACTTCACCTACTACAGGACCAGAATCTGTTGATACTTCTGTACTAAAAACACCATATATTGATGCATAAATAAGAACTTCATTGAATCCTGTTAAATATAGAGCAACAATACAAAGTAAGAAAAGGGAATGCACTGTGATAAGAGTAGTGCAATGAACCAACCTATTAAGGCTGCTATAGTGCTTATTGTACAGACATACTCCATTGAGATATTTGCTAATCAGGATGTTGATCTCCTAGTTTTCATTATAACCTTCACTGGCCAGTGTTAGTACAGGAGGAAACCGGAGTACCCGGAGAAAATTTGCTATGTTTGGTAAGGTCTCACTGGATAACACACCCTTCTCACACCTGACCTAAGCTGGGAATTGAACACAGGACACAATGGTGAGTGCCAAGTGTACTACTGCTGTACCACCAACAACTTTTACCATAAACTACATTTTTAAAACAATTTGGTAGTGATATAAAAAAAACTAAAGATCAGAAACCTAACTCAAGTATAGCAACTGGCTTGTGTTGATGAGCTGTGAGGAATCATTCATTTTGTTTTTACTGTTGACTATGTGAACCTTTATCTGACCTTCAACAGCCCTCTTGTCATCGTATGGTTAATGTTTTAGCAAGAAATACAGAGAAATATGGTTTGTACTACTCTAACCTATTCCAGCCAGTGTTGCATCTTAACGTATTTGTCACCAAAGTGGGTAGAATCAGTGAATTAAAAGTGGATCAACATTACCACAAAACCGTATTGCTGTATTACCTTACGAGACGTAGATTATTGGCCTCCAGCTCCTCATTCATGCGGGTAATGAAAGTGTGGAAGCGGTTAAGTGGTTTTTTCTGGGCTAGGATCGTGTTGCAGGATCTAGCCTCTACCAGGATGACCACATCAGTAGACATGAGGATCTCCTCCTGTTCCAACACTACTGATGTGCCTTCCTCTAATGTCCTTGTCACTCCATCGTTGGTCATGTACTCACATCTGTGGGAGAGTAAGATTGTGGGAGAGTAAGACTGAGAGAGAGCAAGACTGAGAGAGAGTAAGACTGAGTAAGAGTAAGACTGAGAGAGAGTAAGAGTAAGACTGAGAGAGAGTAAGACTGAGACAGAAAGAGGAAGACAGTTACAGCCTTTACCAAGAACATGATATATGACCCAAGAGCCAAATAGTGAGATAGGACTTCCAGAAACGTCAGTGATGTAATTTCTGGAGCGTACTCATCCTCACATCTGTGCATTGGAGCGAGATAGACAGAAAATGATGGAGAGAGAGAGAGAATATTTCAGGTTGGTGATGACTGCTACGTTCTATACAAAAACTACTACAGTGAATTAAGGTCCATAAAAAAAACTGGTACCTCTCAGAAAATGAACGAGTCCGTCATAACAAAGAGTAACTTACTGGACACAGAAGACTGGTATTTTGGTGGGGATGTTGTTGTTGGAACAAGCCTCCATATAGGCAGTAGCAGCAGTACAAGTATCCAGTTCTCGTCCACGGTAGTCCACCAGACACATGTGGAGGTATGGTGTTGGATCAATCTACAGTACAATCAAAGAAGAAAGTCAGAATTAAAAAAAAGTCAGATGTACAGTACACATACATACAGAAAAAACCCTGAGGCAATCATCCCTTACACTGTATGTTTTACTATAGAATATTTTATACAGTACAGGTAAAACTTCTTTATTTCAGAGTACAGTACTGAATAGCACACACCCAGTACTTATGCTTAACCTTGAGCTGTACATCACAGAAATTAAATATGTCTCCCCAAACCTTGTCAACTGCAGTAGAATTCTAGAATGTAACCCCTGGAGTTGGTGAGAGATTACTCAAATTGTCACATTTTCAGATACATACAATACAATGGTGTGTACCGCTTGATGAATATGTGCACCAGCCTCCAGAGGTCAGCCACGTCATTTGTTTGTTTGTTATTGTTTGTTTTGTTATATAATATAGTACAGTAATCATAGAAGTTAATGTTTAATCTCATAAATGATGGTTCATTTTAATGGGAGAAAAAATCGCTACCATTTAATACAAAAGTGTTTAAAACGCCAATAAGAAAAACAACATCAATAAGCCGGACAACACCGTCTCCTCTACACTGCTCGGGCAGCTGGTCAGGTCTCTTATTCATTGTTGGCAAGTACTGTATTGGGTACAGGATGTCTATCCTCTAAAATGAGCTCACATTTGGTGGCATCACAACATTCTCTGGCAAATTATTCTTAGAGTTCACAACTGTCACTCTAAAGAAGTTAGCTCTAACACTTTCTGTACTTGAGGCTGTGACCTCTAGTAGGGAGAACATACACAACCTCTAATAAAGTTTGTCCTCACAGTTTTCTGCACTTGTGGCTTACCTTCATCTTTGACCCCTTGTGGGGGTTGAACCTCACATAAAAGGCCGTGAGAACTTGCTCCATCATGCCTTCATACTCGGAGGTGCTCACCATCAGGGCCACAACTTTCATGCACCTTGAGTTTACACTAATTATTTCTAGTATATTCTTCTGAGAACTCTATAAACCTTAGTGCCGTCTGTCCTCAACCCTACAGTAAGTAGGTTATTTGTATTCTCTCTTGTAACACCGAGGAAAAAGATTTCGTCAAGACCTTTGCTTTCTCCGGGTCCGAGTCTGCAAAACTTACATCTTCAAGTGTCACATCTGATACACCCAGACTTGACCTAACACGAGAACTTTTATGTCCTGTTTGGTACCTTGAAGAAAAAACTTCAAATATATTGGAATGAAAGTGTTAGACTTACCTGGAAGAAGCAGTGTTTAAAGGGCGAGCTCTTAGACTGGAAAAGTCTGGTACAAACTTCAATGGGCACTTTAGACTGTCCTCTGGCAATGTTACCACGAGACTGACACTGCCTGTGGCTGATGTCCCAGGCATTAGCAAGTACTGCCCCTACATCAGTCTGGGAGCCATCAGGAAGCTGTAAGTCATCAGATGGTTCATTGTTGTAAACCCCTAAGAGGCCTCCGGTCTTGTTGAACGAATAACCTGGAAAGCAAAGCCATTGGTTGATGTAAAAACCCTAAATACAGATATCTTAGTAAAACCATTAATGTGATTTGTAGAGGTTATTTCAAAAGACAAACTGGAGTGCAGAAGAATGAAATGTTCTGAAGAAGAAATCCAAGTTAATGAGATTGTTAATATAACCTGAATAAACAAAATTAAGATGGACACTTAAGCAAGAGGCAACTTTGATTGAAGAGTAAAAGCAGACAATACTAGTTATTTCAAATAATATTTTTCCCATTTCCAATTCAAGGGACAGTGGAAAAAGTAAACACAAGGATCATCTAGACTATAACAAACATATTTTTGTGTATGAAGTCCCTGAGAATCAATCTGAATTAAACATGTATGTACAGTACAGTACTGTAATATGAAAATATTCATTCATAACACTTAGGGCACTTTAACATGGCAGATTTAAATCTTGATTTTTAATTCAGTTTTAAATCATTTGCTTTAAATCCTGCCATCCCTGCCTGTTAAGACTACAGCTCACCATATAGCGATACTGAGAGAACATCATGAGCCAGGTTCCAGGTGACGGAGAAGTCCTGAGATTTCACGTATATCTTGTTGAGCCACCTGTGGACCTGAGCCGAGGGCAGTCCTGCTGGTAGCTCTGTGGGCTGGCCATCTATAGTGACCTGCAGTGATACAGTGATGATACACCAAGGAAGATGATAGACCCACACAGTTATGACACTACATGTAAAAAGTATCTTTTGTTTGTCACCAGCAGGAAAGACATTGCTATTGGCATTACTATACAATCCTCTCACTTATATACATCACAACTACATTCTGTTAAGGCTTGCTACCATACCTACACGTATTAGGTTATTACACAAGAGGTGGCTGAGGCTTGGTAGTAAAGTACCAGTTGACCTTCAAATCTCATGACCTTTCAACCTCAAGTATGGATCATCAACCTTAACCATGGCCCTTCTAACTTTACCAAGGCCTTTCAACCTCAATCATGGCCCATTAACCTCAACTATGGCCCTTCAGCCTCAATCATGGCCCTTTTACCTTTACCATGGCCCTTCTACCTTAACCATTAGTTCCACATCATAAGTAATAAATTTTTTGTAGAATGTCTATGAATGAATACACAACCTTTACTGTATTCCATAATTCTGGTTAACGATTCTGCCTATCAGATGCCCTCTACACACTTGATACCCTTCAGGTTATTATAATACAGTACAGTATTGCACCATGTTGTTAGGACACACAATGGCCCACCTTATCTTTCCTCCACCCAAGTACTGTTTATCAAGCATGTTGTAACTAAGTGGCTACAGTAAGTCACATAATAGATGTTATGTTAGGTATTAAAAAAATCCTCCAAATATTTTCCTTCACAGCTGCAAGAACACTTAACGGTATAGCCAAACCCAGTGTGGTTAATATACAGTATTTGTCTTTCCTCTGAAAATATATGAGGTTGGTATCCCTAGGGTGACAATATGTCTCGATACTTCAAACAAGAGAGCTAAAAATCTTACAAATATAAATACCTAAACCCAAAGTTTCTAGAAGCCGTTGCAAGACATCCACATAACAAGTAGAAAAAAAAACAATTTCTCACGGTGAACTGTGGACTTTCAAGAATAACTTAACAATTACTAAGCAAACAATGACGTTATACCTGACTGCAAAGTCCTGAATGTATGTCGTAAGGCCACAAACCCACCAGCTCTAGCATCAAGTATACTGCAATAAGATCTGAAGGAAATCTGGATATACTCTTAAGGGTAACTATACTCAACACAAACTCACCCTAAAGTCAGTTGCCAGTTCTATCTCGCTGCCATCGACGTAGATAATTATGGTGCGGGAGGAGTGACTGTGATAGTTAACAGCCACGGCCCACTGAGCCCACACCATATCAGCCACCAGTAGGTGTTGACAACGACCTTTGAATTCCACGTGGCGGCCATCAAAGGTCATGAAGTGTTGCTCTCCAATCATGTAACCGATGGCTGTTGGGGAGAGAAGACAAACTGTCGTTGTACCATCAATGATTCTGTTACTAGATGTACTGTACAGTTAAGTCACTAGGTACGTGAGTGAGTGAATGAATGCATGCATCTGTTCACACCAGCAAGGAACTCAGTGTAACCTAAGAATTGAAGACGATAAAACAGAAGGAAGACTGTCAAGAACTTACACAAACTCTGATCAGTTCGCAATGACAAAATTAAAGGGAGTCAAGAGGAAAGACCACAGAAGGCAATTTTTCATGCAAGAACTTGTACTAAACTGTCAATGCTTTGGAAATATCAAGAATTACGAGGAATGACAGAAGATCAACAGTAAAACGCCCTCCATGGACACCATACTGTCAATTACTGAATATTCTTTTATTTTCATGATGTTAAAAAATATGGCACCAAATGCTAATGTTGAAGTGAGGGAAACTGGACAATAGTTTGAAGGGTTGGACTTATCATAACTTCTTAAATCAGAGAAAGTTGAAATATAACAAGAGAGTCTGAAGAATTTGGACAGAACTAATTACAGGTATTGAGAAAGAAGAAAGGTCACAATCTAATATGTATTGTACAATGATTATGTTCACAAGGAACTGACCAGGGAAGGGAGGAATCCATGACCTGGGTCTGAAGTTGAGGTTGAGATGCTTATACCAGCTGTCAAGAATACTGGTGTTAGATGAAGAGAAAAAAGTCTGGCGAACCCACTGGATGTTCTGGTATTCAGGCAGGTCCTGTAATGATCATAACAAAGCAATACACTAATGATGCAATTTTATTCCACAAACTGTACACGAGGTGAAGTGTACATGAACCACATAACACGCTTTATAATATGAGATGTAGACAAAAAATAATAAATTAACTTTAAATTGAATTCCCTTAAAGAATTAAACACTCGTAGTTTCATCCACTAATGACTGGAAATGTATATATCCTTGTTGTCCTGTACTATGTTAACAGTACTTCATTACTGTTATTATTCTAATGACTTGTTTCCTTTACACCTTGTACTTGAAACTGAGGACTTTGTTTTGTATTGTGCAATCCCTTGATGAGATTGACGGGGTAAAATATTTGATATCGCAGCTTGTGTTGATGAGATCTCTTGATACACTGAATGTGTTTATGGGGTCATTAATATATTTGTTTAGTCCCTTCATATTTTTGTTGAATAAGTTACACATCCAAAGCCTTGGTATAGGTGTCATCCTTTTCTTCACCTACTGTATCTATATTCTTCACCATGTTCATTTTTATTTATAACTCCACTTGCAGATGTAAGGTAAATATCAAACAAACACACTGCACTAAGGCAGAGCTCACCTTGTAGGACTACTGCGTGTTGGTTGAATATTTAGTGCCCGCTATAGTTTACTCGGTACCATTACATATAACAGACACTTATCTTTACTCCTTTTTGTCTGGAATGTTGACGGATCATCTACGAGGCAAATTACATATTCCTGGAAGTGGGTGAGGCAACCATGTCACTTTATGGCGGGAAACAGTCCTATGTGAAACTAATCGCGAATGCACGTTACAGAAAACAATAACGATATTCCCCAAGCCCAATATTAATTCCCATAGCAAATTTAATAATTATAATCCCTATATCACCTAAATCCCATTTTACATAATATACCTAAACCAAATATCAATGTTTACTGTGGCAACAATAAATTGGATAAAGGTTCGACAAGTGACCTACGCATAAACTTTAGGGATTTACTGTGCACGGAAAATTTATTCAGGTGATCCCAAGATTATTGTACCGAATATTTTTTAAGCCAAATTCAGACTTGTGACCTCACCCATCAGACTTATTATCCGTGACATCAGTTGAGGTACAGAATGACCAAGGTGTGATCCTCATTAACAATGGGTTAAGGAAGCTATTGAAAAGTTACCAAGAGACGAGAAAACCCACATCTGGTAGAATAAAGTGTTTGTGCCCCATCCTCCATGAACCAACCCATTACAGTACAGCAAATACATTTATAAAGATATTAATAAATATAAAATATACAAAAAATCCTGTACCATAAGAAAAAACAGTTATTATTCGCTATTACTAACTACAGGTACTCCTCGATTTATGACCTACTCGACTTACTACCACCCGGACATACGACCGACGCAGTCGTATAAAATATTTTTCCAATTACGTATTTTCGAGTCCCGACGGTAGTGATCGCGCTGTGCACTGACAAAATTTTCGTTTGTAATTCCCTTTAAATTGGCTGGCAAGCGTAAAAGTGAGAGTTCTCGTGGTGCTGAGAAGAAAAAGAGACACCCATTTTAGATTTTCTATGTATTATTTTCGCCTTTTCGACCTGTTCGTCTGTATGGAACCCCGCCGTAAGTCGTGAAGACACTGAACTCGTTTCAGAGAGGAATACGCTTTTTCTGCTATTTTCAATTGTGATATCCATTAAAAGTTTAAACTGTACAATCATTATCTATAAATTTACATGGAGTGTTAAATCCTTTATACTTGTAATACTGAATCCTTTAAACAATAATTCAATGTGGATTACACCTGTTGCATTTCCTGGGTATTTATAACCTTACAATGTTTACTAACATTAGACATGCTTTTCCTAGGAAGTGGCCATATACAGGACAGTCCTGCACCTAACTCAAAAAGGTTATACTTTTACTTTACTTTTATCCTCTTCACCACTGATCGTCTCGTTAGCCGTTTGGGCGATCGGTCACGTCTCTGTTACGCACTGTTGGCAAGTACTGGGCATGCACCGGCTCCTGAATGTACCTGAACCTGCTCCAAGGTTGGTCAAGTTTGGTCTTGAAAAAGCTCACATTCAGTGCCGTCACAACACTTTCTGGTAGATTGTTTCAAGAGTTCACAACCCTCACTCCGAAAAAATTTGCCCTCACAGTTTTCTGGACTTGCAGCGCTTCTTCAATCTTGAGCTGTGACCAGCCAGCTCCAAGTAAGGACACGCGACTGAGTAGTGCCCCATGAGATTCTTATACACCTCAATTAGGTCTCCCCTTGCTAGGCAAGTTCAGGAGCTCCAATCTCTCAGGGTAGCTGAGGTGCCGAAGTGCAGGCACCAGTCTAGTGGTCCTCCTTTAAACATTTTCAACCATCTGACAGTCCCTAGCATATCTCGGGGACCAGATGGGGTGACAGTACTCCAGATGGGGAAGCACTTCACTCTTGAAGATCGTTATGAGGGACGGACCGTCTAGATATCTAAACGACCTTCTAAAAGACCCAATAATTTATTTGCGTGATTTACCTTCTTCTCGCAATGGCCCGAGAACTTCAGCTCACTGTCAACATACACACTTAGGTCCTTCTCACATTCAGTCTCAAATAGTGCATTTTCTTCTTCCCGTTGGGACATATGATACGCCTCCTTACCATTGGTACGCCCCAGGTGCATCCTCTTACACCTCATGACATTGAATCTCAGCAGCCATTTCTTCGACCATTCCTAGAGCCCATAGAGGTCCTTCTGCAGTTCTTCACAGTCCGCTTGGTTCTTAATTTCCCGAAATAACTTGGCGTCATCGGCAAACATTTGTATGGAGGAGTGTACAACGTCAGGCATGTCATAGAGGATTTACACGCACTCAGAAAAATCCCAAGATAGATCAATAGGAAGACAGGAAATACAAAAGTCCATAATAATATATTGTTCTCCCATGAGAAGACAGACAAACTAACCCGCCAGTTAGGTGTGTGGTCAAAGCCATGCCAATCAATGGGTAGTTTCTGGAGCAGCTCCATCACACCTTCCTCCGGGCTAAACCTGAATTTAGTCTTTGCTATGATTTTTCTGCGAAGAGGAACAAAAAATATCATTATCCAAAACAAAATAGTTGCAATTAACAAATTTTTAAAATGAAAGGATTCAATCTTTATTAGAAAAAAATAATCTTACTACCAAGTAACAAAAACTATAACAAGTGATAATCAAAATATTTCCTCAAAGCAAAAAAAAAATCATCATTTAATGTCCAGTCACAAAAGGAGTTATCACTTCTGCCCTCAAGCAGTAAATAAGAAGTTAAATTCTGGAGCGAGTGTAACAAAACTCTATTTGACCATTTCAAAAGAGACTAAGGAACCATGCTTAAAATCCGTGTTGAACAGAGTTCCACATGTGAGCTATGAAGAACAAGAACCATCAACAGAATTGTGTAATGTGACATCTAATTATAGTTGTTGCCAAGTTAGTAAGACCCTCTGTATCCTGTTCTATTTCATGCATTATGGTAAATGATATTCAGCTGCACAAACTGTTGTAGGAGGATGTGAAAAAGTGTGTAAAAGAGGACTTAAACAGCAATATAAATAATTACGTACTTTTGTGAAGCCTCAACGCCGGTCTGGGAGACTATAGTATAACCATGTTCAAGGAGAAACGCCATGGCATCTATTACCTGTCCCCTTATGTCCACGTACCTCACCGTCCACACCACCTGTTAGGGCAAACAACAATCTTATCAATATCTAGTCATTAATTAGTCTTTTGGTCAGGGAGAACTTTGACTGGAGTACAAGGACTTCTCTGTGTTGTTGTTGATACGCAGGTCTTAAAGCGCAGAGCAAAGTTAGGAATACACTAGTCAAATAACATTAAAAGATTATGAGATAGAACTATGTGTGTGCATCTGCTGTAAACGTGAACACACCCAAGATATCTATCCTTGAGAACACACCAAGTGGCCCAGAGTCTGTACGTTGGTTTCATCAAGATCAGACCAAGGGAAATGAAGATGATAGTGGATACACACACTGAACTCTTTATAAGTATGATATAAAAGGAGATAATTACTTGAAAAACGTAGTCACATAAAATAACAGTAATTAACACTCCTCCTTGCAGCCTCTCTCTCTCTCTTTCTCATCACTCTTTTGCTCATCTTTTCATTTATTTATTACACTCGCCTCATTCTCACATTCCCATTACCTCTCTTCCTTATTCTCACCTTGTTGTAGGCAACGAGGATGGCTGCCCTAAGTCTCTTAACAGGTCGGAATTGCATGAGTTTCTCCCAAGCTTTCCACAGTTCATTCACCCAGTCCTCCACAAATGGTGCCACTGAGGAGAGGGAGAATGAAAATATACTTCACCAGGCAAGAGATGAAACTGAAGATGATTAGAAGATAATAGGCACAACAAGATGGATTCTTAGGAAATGTTTATCACTGAAGAGACACAATACAGTACGTGTGCATTGATCAAACAACTGGTCCCCGACCTCTGACTTTCAGTAATGAGGTCAACAATTTTTATAATTGTTCGACTTATTCATCCAATAAACACACTATTGAAACCTTTTTGCTGATATCTATTATTATTTACGATATTTACTTGTCCAAAACAGTTCATTAAAAATTAAGAAAAAAAGTGAAACTAGTCCTGCGATCAGTACAGACACCCTAAGACAAGACTAAATATTTTAGAACAATTGAGATGCTTCTTTTACTCTCTTAATACACAGCACCGGTATATTTAAAATTACTAAACTGTATTTTCTGGCACCCAGAGCACCTCACACAACAATGAACTACTGTCTTAAGGTCCAAGGGTTAGATTCTCGAAGGTTCGTACAAAGAATACTGTATTCATATCAACACTGAACATTTCATTGGATCCCTTAAATAAATGAGTGAATCTCCCGAAATAACAGAGAGAGAGATGTAACTAACATACCTCTAGACATCAGCATTCTAAATCCACCCTTACACTTCTCCACAAACATGTTATAATATTTCTCAAGGTTCTCCCTCTTGGACTTCTCAGTAAAGTCTCGGTAGATGTCCTCCAGGTAGGTGACCATCTCCTGGATGCGACGGTAGGCGGCGGAGGACTTGATTTCTAGGCCCATCCACTGCAGCCAGTCTGTAAGAGGTAAAACTTTACATTATTGCCTCTGACTTACGCCACCTTTCACTGCTCTACTGTACTCTCACCCATAACACTTCATGATCAGTATTAATGTAAGTCTTAAAGTCACTAATAAAAGCTTTGAAATAACTGAAGATAATCATAAAGTATAATCTAACAGAATTAGTAACTCAATTGACAGAAAAAAAAATTGGTTCACACATATGATGTCTTCCTAGTCACGGGGCTCAGCGGGGACTCGCCACACCCGAGTACTGTACTGTAGAACCCACTTACTGTATATTATTGCGAGGTGATGCTATGACAGTGCTATAGATTTACAGCAGAACAGAGGAAGAGGGGTCATGACAACAACTGACCTATGAGGTTTTCGGCGATGATCCAAGCATTGGTCTCCACATCATCAAAGGTTCTCAGGATGTGGGGTTTGTAGTTCTCATACACGGCTCTCCACTTCCGTCTCAGCCACTCCCCGACCCTGTCCATGAACCCCTGTACTGCCTGACTCACTCTCCGGTACAGCTGCTTAGCAAACTGTAGTGGGGTTGAACACTCATTTAAAACATGCAATGAAACTGGACTCACAAGTAAACCACACGAGTCAATTTCTGCAAGTGATTTATAATTAAATAATAATTCCGTGTCATGTATGGGTATTCAGTCAACACACACACACACACGCACGCACGCACGCACACACACACACACACACACACACACACGCACACACACACACACACACACACGGGGGCAAATTCCAATAACTCTGTCAGCAAAACCATAGTACTGGAAATGAAAACTAATTATGTACAACTACAGCTGGCATACACCAAACATGCAATTCTGGATCATTCATAGGAACAGTTATTTGACCACTTGTACCCGAGAGAGATATTTAATTAATGTAGATAGATATAGAAATATTTATTCAGAGATCATCACACAAACTTATAATTGGTTAACACACACAATCTAGGTATACATTGTACCATGAATAACAAAACTATCTTCCCAGTTCTGTCTGAGGATTTTTTTAAAGCTGGCAAAACATAATCAAAGATTCACCTCAACTACATATGAACAATTAGTATACCTGACTGGGAAGTGTGATTCATCCGAGAAGAAAAGCTGTGAGCCTCTATAGAACATGAAACATACCATAGCTTGAAACATCCCAAAGCTTAATGTGGCAAATTATATACTGTATTTCTCATTAGATTACTACATTTCTCAGTCAGTGACTTTGCATAGGGATGGGGAGTAAATACAACTGTATAGGGAATTTGTTCAAAATCCTGATAATTACCCAAACGGTCCCCCACATGGGTAGAAATTATGTAAATAGGATTACTTATTAAAAGCAAGTGTATCTATGTTAAATGTTCAGGGTACAGTACACAACCTGGGGCCCAAGACTCACCTGATCGTGTATCTCAGCCAAGGTGGACAACACGGTCTGGATCTTCTTCTTAAGACCAGGTCCTGACGGGTCCTGTGGGAGATGTAGCAACTGGTGAATGGTGAGCTGTGAGTGACTGGCTAATGGTGAGGAACTGTGAGTGATGAGTGACTGGCTAATAGTGAGGAACTGTGAGTGGCGAGTGACTGGCTAATGGTGAGAACTGTGAGTGGTGAGTGACTGGCTAATGGTGAGGAACTGTGAGTGGTGGGTGACTGGCTAATAGTGAGGAACTGTGAGTGGCGAGTGACTGGCTAATAGTGAGGAACTGTGAGTGGTTAGTGACTGGCTAATAGTGAGGAACTGTGAGTGGTGAGTGACTGGTGAGGAACTGAGTGGTGATCCAATGGTGAAGAACTGTAAGAAGACAATAGTATGTGATGGTGGTAGACAGTGTGATGGTGGTAGACAGTAATGGTGGTGATAGACAGCATCAAGCGGTAACTCACAGACAGCTGCTGGTAGACCGCTAGGAGTTGATTAATTAACACCTTCAGCTGGCCCTTCAGAGCTCCACCCTCCAGTCTAGTTTTCATCCTCTGAATCGCTGGGCTGTTAACCACATACAGAAAAATGAGAGAGAGAGAGAGAAATAGAGAGAGAGAGAAAGACAAGTTACTATGAATAACATCCAATCATGTAAATAATTAAATAAATAATCTGTATAACAAATATCAACGTATTAACCCAAATGTAAACAATTACTTATACTTGTATTCTTTGTGTCATTCTATTATATCTGATGATTCACTTTTCCTTTAGCAATCGTTTTATGGTTTTATAAAAAAATATGTACAGCTTTTTTTATTAGGGAAAGCTAAATATTCATGAATTTTATTTGTATATTAATATTTCTTCCTTATTGAAACCTGTGAGAATGCAGCTTACTGGCTTATTTCAGCTATTGACGCTGCCCTCAGATGTATTATGTAATAACATCAGAAAGGGAAGTATTTTTCTACATGTGAATCTTCAAGAATCAAACTACTGTACAATAATAAAATACAGTACTGTACAGTGATTCTGAGTAGTATGTGTGTACTGTAATTACTCTGAAATGTGCATGAGAATGTGTGATTATATGAAGTAGTGTGTGTGTGTGAGGGCAGAGCATGGAATCCCGAGCCACCACTAAGGACCAAAGACAGTCTACTGAACATACACGTCCTCCAGGGTCCTGATGATGCTGCTGAACACAAATACGATGGACTGCTGGATCTTGAGCTCCCCGGCAGTTGAGTTGATGTTATTGTACAACAGCCAAAGGTCCTCAACAAACTCCCGAGACTCGTTCCTGTTAAAGACAAAAGATGGAATGCTTATAAATATACATTCTGGCAACATAACTCTTACAACATATTTGGGCAACATTATTAATATACACATTCAAGGAATATTATTTCACATCAAAGTAACATTATTATTATTATTATACTACTTATCCTGCTTTCAAGACACACACACACACCCACCCACCCACGCACGCACGCACACAGAAGCTCCAATTAGAGCTTGTAATATGGACCCCTCGGTGGAAGCCTTAATAGAAATAAAACTTACCTAAAGTCTTCCAACAGAGGTTTGGAAATTTGGGCCAGGTCATTCAGTATTGGTTGTGTACGAGCTAACGCCTCCTCACCGGCCACCACCAGCGAATTCTTCAGCCAGTCCTCTAAGCTCTGTCGCAGGTCGTATGACGCTCCCAGCATCTCGCCAATCTCATTCTTGGAACACACATGAGCACACATTACTTTATGACATCACGGAGGCATGTAAGTTAAGTGGTAATAAATACTGGTTATATAACAATAATAACATACAGCAAACTCTGATATACAAAGTGACAGAATTAGACAGACAGTATAAACAGCTTACCATGATTTCCTCCTCCAACTCAGGTCGCCATATTAGACGGGATGACAGGAGCCTGGAGTGGTTGAGACGGAAGAAGAAGTAGGCGTCGGTGATCCAGTGAGACAGGAGCTGGTCCTCGTTTTCATTAAGCCAGGGAGGACTCAGGTGTTTGATGGAGAACCGTGCTTTCCTGTGGTCTTCCATGCCAACATCTACTACTACCTGTTCTGCTATGTCTGGTGAGAGGAATATAATTCACTTTGTTATTATTATTCTCCTCTCATAGCAAACGAGAAAGGGAGATACAGCTTCTACTACCACTTATTCTAATATGACCAGTGAGAAGAATAGAGTACAGTCAACCCTCGCTTTACGCGGTCCCACATTCCGCGTTTCCATGTTTACGCGGTACCCTGCCGAAACAGGAATGCTCACATTCAGCGGTGCGTGTACCCCTTTACGCGGAGAGCGGCCGGCGAGCCCCATCATTTTTTTATTCAAACCTCCCGCCATCTCTCCCGCCATCCGCCATGTTGTGTAAGCTGCGCGAGCATGGTGCGCACAAGGTTGCCCAGTCATCAAAACATTACCGAGTTCTTCACCCGCCACCCACCACAGCCGACCCAAGTCAGTGATAGTGATAATTGTAGTTAAGATCCTAACTTATATGGACTTTGAGGGGTTTGACAAAGAGGCCCTGCAAGCCTCTATGGTGGATAGTGATACAATTGTTACAAGTGATACAGGTGAGGGCCAATAATCTGCCCTCTGCCTCGGAACCAACCGCCCATCCCCGTGTGCCCAGCCATCTTTTCTACTTATGTAAGTGTTAGAAAACCTAAGATTATTGATATTTCTCTTAATTATTAATTGTTTGTGCATACCATCATCAAGTTAAGATAATATTTTTACTACAACACAGTTGTGTGTCGTCACAAAGTGGAGTTTGGGGGTCGGCCCGGACTCTATTTCAATTAATCCCATTTGTTATGTTATTCACTTGACGCGTTCCTCACTTTCCGCAGCACCCTATGGGTTACATTAACCGCGTAAAGTGAGGGTTGACTGTATATATTATAATTATTATCACTCATATGTGAAAAAGAGAAAGAAAGTCGATGTAAATGTCAGACTCTCATAAAGACCTTGAGAATAAAAATCAATTTAACATATTATCTACTAACTATGAGCAACAGTGGTTCAGCTGAAGATGATGTGTCATTACAGAGTATAAACACTAACAGGTACACAATGATAAAATACTTTGATAGTAAAACTAGAAGTATTAATCATTAAATCAAACTTTTTCATGGTTCATATTCGACCACTTACACCTGGGGAAGGATGTGTCGTAGGTAGTCTCATTAGATAAGAGGTTGTCGAAGGTGATGGTCATGACAGGATGGGAAGGATGGACCTCCAAGTAGGTCATCAGAGGTTGTTCCTGGTCAGGTGTACTTGTGGTAGCAACTGTCCACCGTCCCAAATTGTCCTGCTCCACTTCCACATGGATATCAACTAACTTTCTCCAAGTCTCCAGCTTAGTAAAGAAATTCAATTCATACTGAGATAACACAGAAGATGGAAGATTCATTCAAGTTAAGAATATCTAGTAAAATTAAAGGTTAAAATTCTCATCCATTTTACTAGGACCTCAAAAATCAATTATCCAGAAGTTTAACAAAGTCACCATCTTTGAAGAATAAAACAAAATGTAAAAAATCATTAACGCTCGGACACACTACTTTGAACGGTCGCCATCTGTTATCTTTACATGGCACGTCTTGTACTTTTATTACCTGTATATTAATAACACATAGGTTCCATATGGGTGTGGCTAGAGCTTCAGTTTATCGGGATTTCCAATTTTTTTTAGTACATCCAACACAATGATTTTCCAGTATAGCAACTTAGTATTGTATGTAGATCTATTATTCTTTCTGGCTTCGTCATTTTGTGCACCTGTACCCGTACCGTAAGTGTCCCTGTACCTGTAAATGTCCCTGTACCCGTAAGTGTCCCTGTACCCGTAAATGTCCCTGTACCTGTAAATGTCCCTGTACCCGTAAATGTCCCTGTACCCGTAAGTGTCCCTGTACCCGTAAGTGTCCCTGTACCTGAAAAAGACCCAGTACTGTATACCTGTAATTGCCCCTTCTCCCTGTAAGTGTACATGACCTGTTAATGAATAAAGACAATAATACAGTCCATAAATATAAACTCGACCAAGAACTTACGGAGATATGAAGTCTCTTCTCCTGACGGTCGAGGGTGGTGATGACGTTAACAGTGTGGACGGCACCAGTCAAGTTCGTGTAGCGGAAATCTTGCAGCAGTCCGTATTTGCCTGACCCTAGACTAACTGTACCATTGGTCGCTACACTCAAGCTACAACGTATAAAGGTATTTTTTAGAAACTTTTCCTCATACCAGATTACCGACTTGTATTAGCAACAGAAGATAGATGGGTTGAAAGGCACACGATAAATGAAGAGGAGGGACATCAAGGAAGAAACAATATTGTGTGTGAGTGAGATGAAGAGAAGACTGTAGGAAGTGTGGCTTTAGGAGAGGTTATGCTGGGTTAGGTAAAGGAGTCTTGTTGAGAGAAGAGGAAGACCATAATAAACATCAATCATTTACAGCTATAAGAATGAATGAATAGTTAATTAAAGGATAAAACATATGTACTGTATGATCTGTACTTGTGTCTTATTTTCTCTCTAATAATCTCTCGCATTCTCTCTATCTCTCTCATATCTGAAGACCTAAAAAGTATGTCAGAGGTACAAATCTGCATGTAAAAGGCGAATTCCTCTCTGTCAAAAATAATCTAACACTGCCGAGTATAAGTGAGTGTAACAAACTAACTAACTTGGAGGCAGGGTGTTGCAAGGCCGAAGTACCAGTGAACATTATGGCACCATCATGGGTCATCGCCCTAGTTACAGCCAAGTTCATTTTCAGGTCCTTTTGAGGGTCAGGTGAGTATTGAAGCTTGATATCGGTTGCTAGAATCTCATAAGGGTTCTGACGCACTTCTCCTGCCAGCTTGATTTCCTGAAATATTGAAAAACGAAAATCTTAAGTTCTTCCTTCTTTAAAGTGTTCGTAAAAGTTTATGTACGTAGGTATGAGGTAAGTGGCTGGAATATAGGTAGAAAAAGTGTCTATGTGAGTTCAAGAAAGTTAATTTGTCGAGTAGAATTTAACCCTTAAATAGTACACCATCATCAGTGTAAGTTAGCTGCAGGGACAGTGGCCATCATCAGTGTAAGTTAGCTGCAGGGACAGTGGCCATCATCAGTGTAAGTTAGCTGCAGGGACAGTGGCCATCATCAGTGTAAGTTAGCTGCAGGGACAGTGGCCATCATCAGTGTAAGTTAGCTGCAGGGACAGTGGCCATCATCAGTGTAAGTTAGCTGCAGGAATGTTGCATCTACTGACACAGACCTTTGTCAAATGTTAAAAAAAAGAAATTGACTGTTTACAAATTATTATTATTTTTTTAATAAATGTGAAATCAATGAGAATTTCATTTTGAAAAAGACTGTGTTTCAGGAGATATTGAAGGTAGTGAATTGTGTTGAATGTATGGGTGAAATTAAATGTTAGGTTAGGTTTAACAAGCATACTATAGACAGTATATTACCCCCCCAAAAAAATTCAAGACGTAAGTCCTAATTGCAACAGAATTTCATAATTTTTGGACCTTATATATATTTTTTATTTACTCTATTTCAGATATATGATTAAAATTTGTGCACGTATACTTCACAAAAATCTCAACCAAGAGTAAAAAAACAGCATCTTAGTGTGGGTAGATGAATTAACAATGAATATTATTAAGTATAAGTGTATGTGGATGAATTTACTTTTATCCTCTTCGCCACTGATCGGCTCGTTAGCCGCTTTGGGCGATCGGTTACGTCTCTGTTACACACTGTTGGCAAGTACTGGGCATGCACCGGCTCCTGAATGTATCTGAACCTGCTCCAGTGTTGGTTAACTCTGGTCTTGATAGAGCTCACATTTGGTGTCGTCTCAACACTCTGACAGGTTGTTCTTCCAAAAGCTCAATTCTCACTCCGAAAAAAAAAATTCTTGTAAGCTGTGACCCCCTGTTAGGCGAGCGTCCACCAGCCCCAGTTATGAACACTCGACTGAGTAGTGCCCCCGGAGATGTTTATACACCTCAATTAGGCCCCCCCTTGCATGTCTGTAGTATAAGCTAGGCAGCTGCAGGTGCTCTAATCTCTCAGGATAACTGAGGTGCTGAAGTGTAGGCACCAGCCTGGTGGCCCTCCTTTGGACATTTCCAATCAACTGACAGTCCCTAGTATGTCTTGGGGACCAGACGGGGTGACAGTACTCCAGATGGGGAAGGACCTCACTCCTGAAGATCGTAACGAGGGATATCTGAACGACCTTCTTTTAAGACCTACTGGTTAGTTGCTTGATTCACCTTCTCACAATGGCCCGAGAACTTCAGTTCATTATCAACATACACACCCAGGTTCTTTTTGCATTCTGTCTCTATTAATGCAGTTTCTTCCTCCCATTTGGACGTATGATAAGCCTCCTTGCCGCTGGTACGAGTAACGAATATCAGTATAAGTGTGTGTGAAGGAATTTTAGTAAAAGTAAGTGTGTGTAGATAACTTAAAAATGGGTAAAGGCGAGTAGAAGGTGAGCCTCACTGACCTCCTCCAGTAAGGGATGAGTCAGGCTAACAAATGCTTGATGGAGATGATCTTCACCAGTGCCGGCGTCCACCCACTCTAGTCGACCAATCACCTCTTCCTCCTCACTGATAATGGAATACAGTATATGATTAGGGAGAGAAAGGGGAGCAAAGAAGAGGAGAGAGAAAAGAGAGAAAAAGATGAGAGTAAAGAGGAGAGAAAAGTGAGAAGAAAAAAGAAAAAAAGAGACCGAGACAGACAGAGAGAGAAGAGAGAGAAAAGCGAGTGGAAAAGAAAGGAAAAAGAGAGAAAAATAGGAGAGAACCAGAGAGAGAAGAGACAGAGAAAGAGAAAACGGAATGACAGTGAGACAGAGAGAGAGAGAAGAGAGCAACAGAGTGAGAAAGAAAGAGAGGAAGAAAGAGCAAAAGGTGATAAAGAGAGAAATATATCAATATCATAAAGACAAAATGAATCTTCCATCCACCAGGGACTATGTTAAAGGAACCTCCGTCTATTTAGCAAACTATCAAGTTATCTACAGTATTTAGTTAAAGACAGAGAGAGTTAAAGCTAAAAAGTATATTATCAGTATATCATTATTAAACAAAAAGTAGTAAAAATAATTAAATAACTCACCCGCCATTATTGCTGTCCCAATTGAACTTGATGAAGGAGGTTAGGTCCTTACTAGACCGCTTGTAGTAACCATCCAGCTTCACGGTCCTGTACGGGTGAGAGAGCATCCCCTTCAGGGTGTGCTCTTTGTTGAAGCCCTGAGAGAGAAGAAGCTTTGTGAGATGATGGAGAACTTTTGTGTGAGTCTGAGAAAAGAGAACTTTTGTGTGAGTCTGAGAAAGGAGAACTTTTGTGTGAGTCTGATGGCTTTGTCTGTCATTTTTGGTCAAATTGCCAACTGTTTATTAGTGTTGTTTACATCTACTGCCTTAGGTACATTAATAAAAGTATATATACCTCCACAGTCTACGTAACACCACTGCCTGTAATACACATGCTGAAATATATACCTACATCGTCTAAATTCATGGCAAACCAAGTGTTAAATGTGTGAAGAGTTTACTGAACAAATATTATCATCATCATTATTGCTATCATCATCAACAGGACCCAGGAAGACAGTGACCATAACACCCACCTTAGATACATCTCTCCAATCTATATCAAATTCAATCTTTTCATCTTGGGACCACGAGACGAGGAAGTTTGTTTTAAAGTTCCGTGGGGTCAGGTTGTAGCCGGCGGCCAGTAGGACCTCTCTGTCCAACAACTTCCCTGTAGGATCAATACAAATACTACCTTAATAATTCCTATTTTGTTCGGTAGGATCTCTCTGACATTACTAGATGTGTACTACACTAGCATCCTACTTCAATTACAGTAATAGAATATCTGTCCAAAATATATCCTTTGAATATAACACTGATATATTTTTTTCCTATGACTTAAAGATTGATTGTAGGATGAGGATGAATAAGATTTTGTTTGGCCATTAGCAACCTTAAAGAATGAATGTAAATACTATACTGAGACCCCTGTTTCTTCCTGTTAAAACTAACACAAATACTATCCGACACTTTCTTCCATCGGGTAAAATGCTTCTCGTAGTATGGAAGGCAGTATACAGAACAGTAATGTACTATATGAACACCTTATAATTTACTCGTCAGCTTGCAAGCCTTTCAAGTTGACCAACCTACCTGTTTCGAGGATACACATTATGCACTTACCAAGAATTAAAGTACAGTCACCTGCACTTATACCTGGTAAAGTGGCTGGCACATTTTGAGAGATGTGGCAACTCTGTGAAATTTTTATCTAGCATCTATGGTTTGGCTAGTATTGCGAGATTCCTTAGGACCATTCCGAGAGTTTTTATACATTGCAAAAAAACAGTTGCCAAATCTCACAAAATGTGCCAGCCACTGTACCAGGTATAAGTGCAGGTGACTGTACCTAAATTCAACACACCTTGAACCATTAAAGTTTAACCAATGTTTATCCTATGTTTAGCCTATCTCTCAGCCCAACATGAAAAAAAGAATCATAAACTGTCACCTACCCTTGATCTGGAACTGCCTGCCAGACTGTGCACTATTGTGTACAAAGAAGATGGTGATTCTCCTCGATATATCATCTAAGTCATACAGATCCAGGGTCGTTACCACCTGTCAACACACACATCGTCTTAGTTCCTTCTGGTATATTTAGTTAAAACATCTTGGTAAATACTAACTCATGTGCTTGACTTTATTTCCAAGGTCTGGAATGCAGTCCTATTACATATTTAATTTTACTTGTTTATTATTATTGTCATTATTATCGTTATATTAAGATGTAGCAAGTAGTAACATTATCATCATAATTATCGCCGTTATAACAAACCTCCAACTCTGTATCAGATTTCCTGTTTGTTTCTTTGGTTGATGATATTCCAAATGGCCAAAGATCATTGGAAAACTCGAAGGAGGTCCTCTGCTTGATGTGCCCATCAGCCAGCACCACCGTCACCCTCTCCACCTTTACCTTAAGAGCCACAGGTTGGTAGCTGGCCCCTAGTTCTACCGTCACGTCTCCAGTCACTGGGAACTGTGAGGTTTATAGTTCAAGAGGATGCAACTGTAGCCGTGTGTGTGTGTGTGCATGTAAATGGTATTACATCTATGGCTTCATTCTTTCGTCTTTCATTCTTTCTTTACCTATCTACCTACCTCCCTACCTATGAATCTAATTATGTATCTGTGTCTATTCATTCTATCGATTTGTCTATTTACCTAACTACGACATGCCTATGGGACCCACTTTCACTTTTTAACAATCACTAGTAAAAATGTCCCATCTATTTATTGATATTCATTATTGTACAGTTTGGAGAGATCCGAGTCCGATGAATTTCAAAATGAACACTGACTCCTGTTGTCTGGGTTGGTTGACAAAAATCCTCAGTTCGTTGTGTCATATTGTCAAACACAAAATAATAAAAATACTTTTGGGAATGAGTTTACATTAAGTGACCACCTAGGGAGATTAAATATAACTGGACAACTACAGGATAGTGCATCAAGAAACATGGGTACTACTACATGTTTGATAAGTCCCTGTACACCTGCACCAAATAAAAATATAGTTATTTACCTTTTTTCACTTATGGTAAATGTTGGAAATTGATGTCGCTCCCAATATTTACTGCATATTTACTATATAATTAAAATTTCTATTCGACTACAGTATATATCTGACACGGTCCTGGTCCCAAGGTTAATGAATAAGAGAGAATTAACCTTTAATTCTTGATTGGATTGGTTAATACTTTAAGTGTGTTGTTTATCCTTGGTAAATACAAGTTAGCCAGAATAATTGCTTAATTGGGCTCTTCCATCTATCATATATATCCATCTATACATCTATCACTCCTCATGCAGTCAGTTAAACCAGAACAAGCGACATGCAATAGCTGTAGGTCCTTAAGAATGTTGTGCATTAGTTGTAGCTACACAGTGTCTCATAGGTTGTGACCCATAGGATTTTGTTTTCAAATGCCCGAGTGTTACTTAAATTATAGCCATGTATTTGAATATTAAATCGACTCTTTCCTCAAGTGTTAATTTCTCTACCATCTTTATTGAATTACTACAATTCCTTTATCTGATTAAAATAATAATAATTTCCCTATGAGACAATCTTTCTACAATTTTTCTAAGGTGCACGAGCTATGAGACACACTTTAGTTTTGTTATGGTGCACAAATTATGAGACTCCCTCTATATAGTTTCAGTAAACTAACTAGATTCTAACTTAGTCAACTCTTGGAAAACTACTCCTGAATGTCAACTGTTAATATACCACACTTAAACCAGTTATCACTATGTCAGTTCTAAAATTCACTATGTCAACTCTTAAATGCTACAATGGCAACTGTTTACAATCCATATTAAAATCTATTATGTAAACTGGCAAACCATATACCATATAAACCACTATGGCAATGACGTAAAAGATACAAGAACTTTTACCTTAAAACCATAGTCAATCTGGACAATTCTGTTTTTGGTAAAATCGGCCGTGATTTGGAGTGTGCCTCGATGACCCGCTGTTAAGAAATGGTGCTTGAGGGAGGCGTGAACTGGTGTACGTCCCCAGGGTGAGGTGGCATCGTGTCTCTGCGGCCACTCGAGGTTGTATTCACCCTCGTAACCATCTTCTGTCAACTCCTGAACAACCCCAGAGAACTTTATGTAACACCCCCAGAAAACTGCATGTAACACCCCCCAGAAAACTGCATGTAACACCCCCAGAGAACTGCATGTAACACCCCCAGAGAACTGCATGTAACACCCCCAGAGAATTGCATGTAACACCCCCAGAGAACTGCATGTAACACCCCCCAGAGAACTGCATGTAACACCCCCAGAGAATTGCATGTAACACCCCCAGAGAATTGCAAAGACAAGTTTTAGAGGCATCACAATGTCACTGCACCTTATACCCCACACTTAATAATACACACCATAATTTAAGACTTTTAAGCCCCATGACCTTAATGAAATCAATATATCTGTCTGTATCAGTTTAAGAGAGATGACAAAGTTCCTCCATGTATTAAAGTGTCGAGATTGTCTAAAACATAAAGAAATGGTAGGTGATAAAATTGATTCCTAAAGTATTGCCATGAGGTATACCCATCTAAATATATTTCATAAACATTGAAATCTGCCTCCTAACACACCAACCTGTTTAAAATCAAGGGTGATGGGCTGGTTCTCCCACATGAGGGTAGAGGTGAAGTGAATAGTACCATCACCAGCAGGGAAGCCGTGAGCCAACATGTTTCCCGTCACAGTCGTCACATCAGAGCCCGTCTCAATTGTTGATCTGTTGGGGGGATTGCCTCTGTTAAATGGATTAAACCCCTATACACATCTCACTCCGATTTTTGTAGATTTGTAGGTTATGTTTCCCCTATTTGGTTATGTAAAAAGCCACATCTAACTGGTCTATGTAAGTTACAGCGCAATAAATCTCATATTCATTTATTAGTTTTAACCCTAACTGGTGATGTAAGAATGTATTTAACTGGTTCACTTGAGCGCAGATCAAAGTAGGTTAGGTTAGATTAGGCTTCGAAGAGACTTACGTGAACCAGTGCCTTTCATCGTGAGTCTCGTAGTGAATGTCGGCCTTGTTATTATGCCAGCCTTCCACCATGGGCAGATCAAAGGTGAAGTGACCATCCATGGAGTCCTTGTTGAACACCAGCCTGGAGTGTAACACAACCTGCTGTGGCCCCGATGATCCTCGCTCCCAGTCAAAGATCCCCGTCAGGTTAAGTTGCTGACCTTGTTTACGCATCTGCGGGTAAGAGTGAGTGATTTAAGATCCCAACAGGTGAAGTTGCTGATCTCTAAGTCACTATGTCATAAAGCCACAAATTTAGTTTTAAGTCAATAAGTCATTCTATGGTACAAAGTCATTTTCAGCCATTCTACAGTAATTCACTACAATATTTCAGGTCAGTAAAGGTGTCTTCAGCCGCTATGATATTTTATTTCATCATTATTCTAAATCATAATGTCATCTTAACTCACTAGGTCTTTTTTACTTTTATTTTTATCCTCTTTGCCACTGATCGGCTCGTTAGCCGCTTGGGTGGTTGGCCATATCTGTTACGCACTGTTGGCAAGTATTGGACTTGTACTGGCTCCTGAATGTACCTGAACAGGCTCCAGTGTTGGTCAAGTCTGGTCTTGAAACAGCTCACACTCGATGTCATCACAACACTCTCTGGCAGATTGTTCCAAGAGTTCATAATTTTCCCTCATTTTAAGTCATTATGTCATACGTCATGGAGTCATCGTAAGTATTTAAGTAACTGAGTAAAACTGAGTTACTTTGTCACTTCTTTATATCTAAATAACTGTAATAAGGATAAATATTGTATAAAAACACTTAGTGAGAGGCAGACACCGAGAGAGAGAGAGACAGACAGAGAAACTCACCTCTCCAGTAAAACTGTATTTTGACCTTGTAAGATCAAGAGTGATGGTGGGTTTGATGACCCTGAAGTCGTCCTGATGTTCTGCTAGTGCCTTGAAGGTGATGGGGTCAAGGTGAGGCCAAACAAGGTGAAGAGTCAGCTCCCCTGGGTCAGAGGTCACCTGCATTATCTTCCCCTGTAGTACCAAGTGGCTGAGGGAACACCATGACATTAATGCATACTGCACTTTGAAGCTTAAACAGCAAAGATACTCATACAAGATCACGCATCACTTAATACAGTACAATCACAGTCAAGATCTTACCAACAACAAAATTACTGTTAAATCAGGTTTTACTATAAATAACCTTAAAATATATGATTTTCCCTGCTTATAAAAATCACACACCCCCCCCCCCCCCCCACCCCCACCCCACACACCCCACCCACACACACACACACATAAGGAGAGAGAATATGGACACTTACTCCCAGTAGTCATGATTACTCTTAAAGTCGACGCTTCCCTCAACATCAATCATGTCATGAGCCGAGTTGTTGATGAGGTTCAGCTCCACAGTGTAAGTCATGTCTGGTCCCTGTTCCTGTGCCACACTCATGGTCAGGTCTCCATTAATCTTGCCGAAGGACAAACTTCGGAAGGTCATCTCGAAGTCTCCAGAGCCAATGGCAGATTCCCAGCCAACCTTCAGGTGATATGGGAGTTGTTCTCGTCTGGGAGTAAGATATACGTCCAGTGTTAAACGTCTTTCTTTGAGAACGCAAGCAAGAGAGGCATTACCAAAGTCCTATCCTTCAAAGACTATTAAAAAATTATATTACACGATACAATATACTGACTGTTTACAATATTGATCTTGATAATGTTAAAAATTTATCATAAAAAACTCATAAAGTTACTTTTTCCTTGGGGACTGTGTTAGAAATATAATTTTTGACCCACATATGCCAAGAACCTTTGAAAATTTGAAGGAAAGAACATGTGAGGTTGTTAACAGGCTCAGTATGACATGGTAAAACCTGAGTGGAGGGGCAAATGAATACACTCTGTGCGACCCTGACGTCTTCATAACCATGACAGCTCGTAAATAAAACTTTTGAGTTCTTCTTTAGAAATAATCTTGCTTTTCACTGTAGCTTTGTTTTTCCTCATAACAAATGTTTAAAATTAGGAAAAACAATTGTAAACACCCAGTACTGGTGTATAGGAAGATATAAAATAAGGTGTACAATATAAAAACTCTCCTTGTATCAATAAAAATGGAAGGTGAGAAATGAGCAACTCTTGGAAAATTGTAAAGATCAGTTAGAAGACACAAAGGATAGTTAATAAGTACAATACACACAAATGTTACTGAAGACAAAAAGGATTACTGTAAGTGTTTTAAGCGACTTGAATGGCAACTCACTGTACGCTGAGGTCAAACTTGACATCTTGGAATCCCTGGTGAGGTGTAGTAAGGTGTAAAGCGGCCTTCAGTGGCCGCCTCTCCACGTTGGTGAGGCCAAGGTGTACTGTGTACTGACCTTGTCCACCTGACTCCCTCTCAACCTGTTACATAACCAAACAACCAGGGTATAATTCTTACTGTACCTGCAAATGTAACAATTAAACAACAAGAAACCTCAAACTACCAAGTACTGACAACCCCAACAATCAGATTCCCTAAGTTATAAATCTAGCATAATTTAATAACAAATCTTACAAACTTTCTTTAAGGACAATTACCAAAGAAAAATAATAATTTGAATTACATCCTTAGATTTAAAAGTTTGACATTAAATACAATATCACAAAAAGTTAAATACACAGCCACCTTTTCAAAGTTTAACTGAATGATAATAATCCCACTTCAAATATTTAGGACAGATGAAATTATTATGACAAAACGAAGACGGAACTAAGAACAATCAGTCAAGATATAAGGCCTCCACACGTTTTCTTTATAATTTTGTAATTTATTTTTCCAATCATTATAATCATAGTAAAATTGCTAAAAGAATTATCATCAATTTAAATGATGTTAATAAGTTATTCATTATTTCTTCATACAACTTAAGTTTTCTAGAGTAAGAGATATTATTAGCACCAGACTGTGGACATGACCGGTGGTAAGTGTGGTCACCGGATAGTCACTACTCAATACTCAAGAGGAAGAACATGACTAAGGGCACTACTACTACTGCCCCTTCCTCCCTCAGGTGCTGCAAGAAGCTCCAGGGAGGTAGTCAGTGGTAACCCTCCATTTGTTTATCTCGTTCGTTGGTTGGATTTCCGGGCGATGTCAGGCACTTTTTGAGTTAAGAAGGAAATATTTTGAAACAATAATGACAGTGCTCTGGTACCTTCTCTCCCTTCCCCAGTGTGTCTTCAGGTGTTGGGAAAGTGCACAATGAACACAATGTATTATATTTTTTCCATTTTTTACTTATTTTTATATTGTTTTATCTAATTTTCACATATTTATTTTGTATAATATTAATGAAACAAAATTCTGAACTATAGCTCAAGTGAAGCAACTTTTACATGCATGTTAATTATCCCGACTCTCTGAAATGACGTCATCCTTTGGCTAAATCAAAACTTTTAGTTTTCATCCAATTTAGAGAGCAATCATAACCACTGACTAAAACAGACTGTAGGTTCTTTTAGCTACAAACTAACCGATTCACACACGACCTGACCTCTTAGTCACATAATTGATCCAAACTGTCTTGGTCTTTGAAATTTCAGCATACGAATGACTCCACATCTCCTAATTGGCCTCCAAGTCCCATAGTCAACTTCCGAGTCCCATAGTCAACTTCCTAATCCTATGATCAACCTCACACTTCAATAATCGATTTCACATTAGCTATTTTATTCCCTAATCCAATCTCAATACAATCCTCCAAATCACATAATTAACCTTTCAATCAGATAACTCGGCATACAATCCCTATAGTTTCACTCCTATCCCAAAAATACTCTCCTAACTCAATTAACACACCTGAACTTTGTTACGCCGTCTCTTAATTTACTTTAATATACAGGTTTTAGGCGGAACCAAACAAAAAGTGAAGTAAATTAAAAGAATAAAAATAAATAAAGTAAACCTTTAAGAATTTAATTGATTAAATATTAACACAATAAAGAGCCTCGTCGGCTGTCACAACAAATTGATTCACCATCGAAACTTTTAAGACACAAATGATACTAAACATCGAAACCTCAAAAGAATAAAAATAAACCATTGGATTACGTTAACACTGCATAAACATATAAAAACTAACACTGAAATTAACTAACGTGAAACAACACTGAATTACTTGAATACAACTAAGCAAATACTGATGGACACAAAGAGACATAAATAGGTACTCACATAGCTACACCACATTGGTGGCGACAGGAACAACACAAGTATATTAAATATAAGTAACAAGTGACACTCAAAGGATGTGGACTGTATGACAAGAGGACTGAACTGTCTCAAGTCAGTTGGTGGGTCCTATATATAAGGTCGGCTCCCGCCACGCGACCCGCCGGTGGGTCGTTTAACGATGCAGATGGTCGTTAGAGAACAAAGAAATAAGATGGGCTTGAACAAATAATGACAGTTAAAACCTTAACAGCACAGGGTAAGGCGACTAGAATATATAATAGTAAATTTAACACATCATTACAGGAATATTATGGAACATGGGAGCATATCTAGCTTCTAACTGTAAAGGATTCTATTCACGCAGGTGCGGTGTCAGTAGCATTAGCGGCAAAAATATATCATATTGAAATGTACACGGTAGTTTCCATTGGCACGGTTGCCTTAGCAGCAGCTTTAGCATTATGCGTTTACGGTACATGTCACTTGCTCCCTGTAACGATTGAAAATGCAACGGACAAGAGAATCCCAAACTGTGATGTCACTATCCCTGCGTTTGCTTTCTTCACCTAGCATGTGTTATTCCATATCTTAACTCATTAAGCATCAATCTACATACCGGGTACGTATAGCATTTTACGAGATCCATACTTTTTGACACAACTGTTCTAAAATGAAGGTTCATGGTCTCAATAAAAGGGTCACTGGAATACTAATTTTTTTTGTCACTTAATATTTACCTACAGTTCCTATTATTTCCTATTTATAAGCATGACTTACCTTATACATGTTGTACGTCGCTGCCTTGGGCTAATGACTTCTCTGTTCCTGCAGTGTTTCACCAATCCTCCTCAATCAGGGAAAGAACATGTGCAAACTGTTGTCTACTCAGACGAAAATATTCTTTCAATTTTTCTTCACCCAAGTTTAGATCTTTTACCAGAGTATTGAAGGCTCTATATTTGGTCTGATTCAGCAACAAGATATGAACCCACCATCTATGTTTCCTTGTCCGTTTTTCCTTTGATTTACACATGATCTTATACAAACCCAGGATGTTTAATAGCAAATCATCTTGTTCATATGAAGCTCATAGCTTCGCTGCACTAGAAGCCACCTTTCCTGTCCTGTTCCTGTTGCAGTATACTGCAAATGCATATATGGAATCCTAGTTTTATAATTGATCTTACAAATGACTAACTCTAAAGTGGCTGCATCTATACCTGCACGTCCACTTCCCAGTCAGTGTCGTCGCGGTATTGCCAGAGTAGGTCACCGCGGTAAGTTCGTCCAGCTCCCTCCAGGACCAGCTGGTTTCTGAAGCCTTGTTGCTGTGGTGTTCCCTCCAGATGGATGATTGTGTGTTCTAAGTCCTTCCAGGGAGTCTTCAGAGTCCCATCCAACTGAGAAAGAGGCATGGATTACCCAAGGGTTTAAAGTATTAGAAAAAATAGAACACAAACACACAAATAAAATTTAGTGTCTTTCTAGGTCTTCAGGGATCTTTTCTAATAAATGAATATACAGTACAGGGGTCCCCAGGTTATGAACGGATTCTGTTCCTGAGGACTTTCTTAAGTCGGAAATGTACGTAAGTCGGAACACAAGCTATGTGCATACCGTACTTACAGAACACTAAAATCCCACTATATCATACCCTAAGTACTTATATACTTCTAAAATCATTTAATTTAAGAGAAAAGAAGAAATAGAATGACAAAATACAGTAAATGAAAATAAAAAATAAGTCCTGGTAAATAAAATACTGTAAATTTCAAGTTTAACCCTGTTCGTATCGGCGGGCGTTTCGTAAGTCGGGGAACCGCTGTATAGTTACAGTGAACCCTCAAAGATCCGGTCTAAACGGGGACCACCTGTCGAAGAAGCCGATTGTCCTAATCTTCCGACGAAGGTACTTTCCTCATAAAAACGATAAATAATGATATAAAAAACACCAAAAATACAGTACATATTATCTTGACCACCGGGGTTAGTTATAAAGACTTTTTCCTGTGAAAAAGCCATAATTCTGAGCGACATTACTCTACTCACTTTGTGCTCAAAATATACTAAAGGACTAAAATATTTATCTCTGGTGCAAACTATCTGATGTTTATACTCCAATTATTTGCTATCTTGCAAGGATTCCAGCAATGCAAGTTATATTCTTCTAAGTTTAGTCTGTAACATTATATAAGATAAAAACTTTAAGCCTAAAACTACCTTCACCCTGTTTTGGGAATACAGAACTTCTTAGGGAGGCTTCTTAGCTCAGAACCCCCAAAAATTTTGTCCGAATCTTCCGAAATCCGTATTTATAGGGTCCGAATCTTCGAGGGTTCACTGTATACTATTACCTAAATGTGGAAATTTCATGTTAAAATACAAAAATATATATACTGTATAAAGAAAAACTGGAAGAAAGAGAAAATAAGAGAAATGCTTAGTGTTGCAGATCCTCCCAACTGTGAGAACAACACTGTAATAATTGAACTTCTGTATAATCAGGGGTGAACAAAATACTAAAACAATACAAGTGACTTAAGTAAAAGTATTGTCATTTAAAAAAATACTTGTATTAAAGTACAATCTTTTTTAAACTACTTAAGTACAGAAAGGAAGAAGTAACTCCCTTTAAATCAAGTTTATGTTGAAAGATGAAATATAACCCAGACATTGGTCAGTTATGTACATTTATAGGATCAAAAGATAGAATGACAAGTTAACAGACTTCATTTTGTTTATTCATACACTATTGTCAAAATTCATATTAAGATTTAATTATACAGTAATTGATTTTCAAACTTCTTGCTATAATGACGTGGGTGCAAGATATGTGGCACTAGTTGTTATGTGCTGCGAACGGTGATGCCTAGCGTAGTACAATCAACACTAGAAAGATGGGCGGCTGCTATGCTGCATATGACATGACATTGGGCGAGCGTGACGCATCCATACACATGTTCACCTCCCACACAAAACAATGTTCATGCCTGCTCTTCATTTTCTTTTAAAAAGTTTTATATTACATTTCCATTATTTCTGTCACATCAGAGTATTGAAATAATTTCCCCATAACATTTACAACTGTATAAAAAATAATGAACAAAACACTTACTTCACGAATGAAATTTTGGTGGGACTTAACAGTAGCATCCAGAATGATGTCCCCGCCTTCCCACCCCAGCTTGCCCTCCAGGTGAGACTTGAGCACGTCCACAGCAGTCATACTCCACATGAAAGTCCCGTCTCTGAAAATAAGTCAAGAAAATAACTCGTAAAATTACAAACTCTTAGTGCACCTTTCAAAGACCTGTTCCTAGAAGTGCATTGCAATATATACTATGCAAGATTTACACACACACACACACACACACACACACCCATATACCCATACACCCACACACACATATATAACATAGTGTGTACCTAAATGGTTCAAATGGTGAGGAGAATGAACCCTGGTGTATCTAAATGGTTCAAATGGTGAGGAGAATGAACCCTGGTGTACCTAAATGGTTCAAATGGTGAGGAGAATGAACCCTGGTGTACCTAAATGGTTCAAATGGTGAGGAGAATGAACCCAGGTGTACCTAAATGGTTCAAATGGTGAGGAGAATGAACCCTGGAGATGCTTGGTGGTTCCTGTAACAGTCAGCTGGAAGACCTTGCCCGACGTGGTGGTCAGCTGGCCGTGGAGTTGCCCAGCCTTCTCATCCTTGGGTACCTGGTACTCTGCTATAAAGTCCAAGGTCTCATAACCATCAACAGGAGTCGTGATCATCACTTGCAACTTTCCATCCTCCACACTTGGGAAATTTCCTTTTATCACAAGCTGTACAAAAAATAAATAAAATAAAAGATTAACTGCAGCAAATTATAATTTTTTCTTTAAGTGTTGATGTGTTAATATTATCTTTTAAAATTACCTACATGATGCAGTTTCAGAAATGTTAGTTGATGGAAACATTAATTGTTTTGCAAAAATTAGCTGCGTGAAATCACGAGTTTGCAAATATCGGCTGATTAAAACAGATGTTGTAAAAACAAGATAACTAAGACTTAGTCCTTAGCTGTATTAAGGAACACTCGAAAAAGATGTCCATTGGGCTGACCAAACACAGCAGAAATTAGTCTCCAGTAAGGAGTCACACGAAATAATTGTTCCCCGAAAAGCTACTAATGATACCCTCGTCAAACACCCACAATAACAGTAGTGTCTCATACAAGATGTTACTATCAAAGTGACTGAAGTTACTCAATAAATACTTGTAGTAAGGCCTTCAGCAACATGTGAAAGCCAATGCATCTAAAAACCAGTTAAATATTGGTACCTTGGTAGGGATGGAAGATTTCGAGGATAAAGTGAGGTCCAATTTGACTTCAGGGTCCCAGAAATAGCTTCCTGAAGCCTCCAGGTGAGCATTGTTGAGGTGTTCATCCAGGGAGTTGAGAGGCAGGACAGCGATGGCTCGACCCTCAGCACCTCCAGGACGGGTCTACATGTAAGTCAACACAGGTTATTGCTCCATGTTGATTATACTGTCCTGTACAGAGTATATTGTACACCAATTACCCTTACAACTTCTCCCTCAAATAAAACCATTAAGACACAAGATACACACACTGTTTTTGCTTCAGCTGTGAGAGAAAGCAATAAAGTGTTACTTAACCTCAAACATTTAACAGGGCACAACTTGTCATGCATATAATACAAATTTTACCTGCAGCTCGACATTGAGTCTGAGATTCTTGGTGGGGCCATACTGCATGGTGAGGTCATACTTGACGTCTACCTGGGTGGAGTTGTCACAAAGATCAAGGAAGATGGTGTGCAGGTCAGGCAGAGGTGTGTATAATTCAAGTGCTATTCTTAGGCGGGGCACCTGACCCTGCTCGTACCGTGCCCCAAGACCATACTGTAACAAACAACAATATATTACAGCACATTACAACATTCAGCAGCATGCAAAAACCTATTACTGTATTTCAATGACCATATCAGTTAAGGACCTGAGATCATGTGTGTGTGTGTACTGTAGAATATTTCAATTTTTGTTTCATCACTTTCGTATTACTTTTCACACTTGTTCCACACTAACCTACCACATCCTCCTTTCTTGAGGTTTCTGAGAGCACAACAAAGATAACATATAAGCCAACTACAGAATATGAAGAGAGATTAAAAGACAAATTTAGAGAGATGAAAATGTTGAGAGAGAAGGCAGGACTTAATCAGGATATGTTTGAGTACTATAAAGACCTGCAGAATCTGGCATTAGACTATTGGTGAAGATAAAACACACACCCCACAACAATGTATATGTTAAACAGGGACCACAACCAGGAAGTAAAGATAGGAAAACATTAAATATCTAACTAACTCAGTAAAGTCTCTGATCTTAGTAGTGATTCTAGCCTCCCTCCATTCTCAGTATCTGCCTTGTTTACTAAATTCACTGTATTTTGTGGTGTGTGGCCAGAGATGGCATTGTTTACATGGGGCTCCCCTTCTCATGGATGGGAGCAGGTGAAGGGAGGGTGTTCTGCTATCCTCTGGTTCTGTACTGGTGCATTTGCCTCCACAAATTTTCCCTTGTATACAAACCATCCACGCCCGTCCCCGCTTCCTCTTCAGGAGTTTTGTGTTGTTCCCTCTGCATTGCTCTGCGATTTGGGTTTATGAATCTACCCCAAAATGCTTCGCTCCCTTTAAGTTTTTGCCTGCCGAATAACTTCCCGTTTCTTATCCTCATTCGCTACTGTGATCCTCAGGGGGTCGGGATTATTCCCTTGCCTTTGTCCTACCTTCCTCACTTCATAGGGTGGAGCTGACAAGTTCAGAGCCTCATCACTATTATTCTAGAACTTCATCTTTTCGTGTGTTTTCCTACTATCAGCTTCCTCTGAATGGCTCCCAGAGACTCCAAACACTATTATATTGTTCCTGCATTTGAATCAGTCCCATTTTTTCTCCTCTCTCATCTGAGAAGGTCTATTAGTTGTCATCTTTTCAACACACTTCTGCAAAGTCCCTAGCTGCTGAAAGACTTGTTCAGATCCTGCATTACTCTCTGTCACCTTCAGCGACCATGCTGTAAACTGAGGATAGCTCCTCTCAACTACTTCCTCTATTCTATCAGCTACTTCCTCAGTCTTAGGGAGGATCTCTTTCCCAACTTGCTCTAGCTTCCTCTATTTTTGTCTCTAAGTTTCTCTTTCCCTTATCATCTGCAATAGCCTAAAAGCAGTTACAGTACTAAGCAATTCTGGTATGTTTTTATGTAATCTATGAAGACCCAGGGGTTTCCCTTCAGTGAATGAAATCATCTGACATTAGCCAGAAACATATTAAGTTTTGGCCTGAGTCTCAATGGGTTTATGAGATAGACTACAATACATGTACGTAATGTAGTATATTTCCGTGAAACTCGTAATATGAATAATTCTCTTAATTTTCAATTTACGATCATCTGGACCACACCAGAGAATACGGTGTATGGCATCAGCAATGAAAGCTGTAACTGAGGAAGTTGGACCACAGAAGGTGTAAGCTGACACCTCCATAACCAACACTTACCTTACGCTCACCCAGCTGACCGTAAATCCTGGAATGGACTCGTACTTCAGGGTCAAGACGGAAGAGGTTCCTTAACTCTCCAGTGATGACCTGCAAGGTGAGGAAGACAAGGAAGGATTAGTGAGGAAGATTGAGACGTATGAGTGAGGATGATAAGGAAGGATTAGTGAGGAAGATTGAGAAGTATGAGTGAGAAAGATTGATAAGTATAAGTGAGGAAGATAAGGAAGGCTTAGTGAGGAAGGTTAAAATAAATTAGTTAGAATACAAAATATCTCAACCACAGGAACTCACAACTATCCAGACTATACCTTTAATTAACTACTTATATATATATCTGTACAAATATAAGTACAGTGTTGCCAGAATTAAAGACCAAACATCTAGAAAAAATAATGGACTGAAAAATGGATATAGGAGAATACAAAACTTAATGACTGCAATACAAAAGAAAACTTAACTCTGGAATAATACTGAAAAAATAATAAAAATAAATTCAAAATGCAGTGATACCTCAATTTAATGGACCATATGGATAGAAAGGTCACAAGAGGGGTACCGCAGGGCAGTGTATTGGGCCCGCTGTTGTTTTGTTTGTTTCATAAATGACATGCCTGACGTTGTACACTCCTCCATACAAATGTTTGCCGATGACGCCAAGTTATTTCGGGAAATTAAGAACCAAGCTGACTGTGAAGAGCTGCAGAAGGACCTCTGTGGGCTCCAGGAATGGTCGAAGAAATGGCTGCTGAGATTCAATGTCACGCAGTGTAAGAGGATGCACCTGGGGCGTACCATCGGTAAGGAGGCGTATCATATGTCCCAACGAGATGAAGAAACTACACTAGTTGGGACTGAATGTGAGAAGGACCTAGGTGTGTATGTTGACAATGAGCTGAAGTTCTCGGGCCATTGCGAGAAAAAGGTAAACCAGGCAAATAAATTATTGGGTCTTATAAGAAGGTCGTTCAGGTATCTTGACGGTCCATCCCTCGTAACGATCTTCAGGAGTGAAGTGCTTCCCCATCTGGAGTACTGTCACCCCGTCTGGTCCCCGAGATATGCTAGGGACTGTCAGTTGGTAGAAAATGTTCAAAGGAGGGCCACCAAACTGGTGCCTGCACTTCGGCACCTCAGCTACCCTGAGAGATTGGAGTGCCTGAACTTGCCTAGCTTATACTACAGACGGGCAAGGGGGGACCTAGTTGAGGTGTATAAGCATCTCAGGGGGCGCTACTCAGTCGAGTGTCTTTACTTGGAGCTGGCGGACGCTCGCGCCACAAGGGGTCACAGCTCAAGATTGAAGACGCCGCAAGTCCAGAAAACTGTGAGGGCAAACTTTTTCGGAGTGAGGGTTGTAAACTCTTGGAACAATCTACCAGAGAGTGTTGTGACGGCACCGAGTGTGAGATCTTTCAGGACATGACTTTACCAACACTGGAGCAGGTTCAGGTACATTCAGGAGCCGGTGCATGCCCAGTATTTGCCAACAGTGCGTGACAGAGACGTGACCGATCCCCCGGGCGGCTAGCGAGCCGATCAGTGGCGAAGATGATAAAATCAATAAATAATTCTCGAGTTCTGTGACACTGACTGAAATTTAATTCAGTATAAGGGAGGCTTACCACCACCTCAACCTTACTCCTAACAGTAGCTGTCAGATATTTAGCTGAAATTCTTAAAAGGAAGAGGTTATGAATCCTTAATATGTACAGTATCTTATTATGTTGAGGCTGTCAGTGTAGTGTAGTGTAGTAGCTACGTTGATAATAGTAGTGTATGTGAAAATGCACTGAGGTGTTGTCTTTTCCAAAATAGGTCTGTCCTTCACAGTGGTGTAACTCTATCGGACCGGTGGTAGTCAATCTAGTTCTGCCAATCAACTGCAGTAAACAGCTCTCCGTCTCCTAGTCTCAGAAAAACCCGCCAACTTCTGACGTTATAAATGACAAATATTTTCATTCAAATTTAGAGGCTTATATTCAACACTGACAGACTCAGTTCTATTAAAATATTATTTAAAATGCCATTATAATATAACGTTAATGTACTGCGTATAAGCCAATTCACCAGAGTTGACAGTATGTTAGAGACACCTGTCAAAGCAGGCTGACGTGAACCAAGTTTTAGTCTCACGAATAGATCAGCAAAGTAGTTAAGATTAGCACAGACAACTAACAGAGGCTTCATGTACTATAAGGTACAGTACCACCAGGGGCTACAAGTTACTACCAGACCTCACCTTGTAGCCCGGGAAGGGGGTAAGGATGGTGCAGCTCACTAGGAAGTCAGTCAGTGATGTAACTTGTCCCAACAACACAAAACCCACATCCACTTTATCATTCCACAGGACCTTAGCTTCTGTCTGCAACAAAACACACACACAAAATCTTTTAAGAATCTTCTCTTTAATAATTATTAGAATAAATTTACATAGGGGAAAAATAATACTAAAAATATGGTAGAATAAATCAAATGATGAGTAATTATCTCCACCTTGTTTCACCTGATGATAAACACACTCTTACAACCTGGGGGTTCAGTTAGGTTAGTGTCAGGGTGTTTAATCATGTGACCAGAATTAATGTGTACTGATCATAATTGTCTCTTATGTGCTGTTATCGTTTTGAAATTGCTGCCTGTACTTGATTCTTTATATATAATGTAATTTCAGGAATAAGGTGAAATAAAGTATAAGTGAATGATTCTCTTATCAACAGAACAAACACAAAATAAATTAAAGACAACACAAATTTGCCTCCACGGAAATGTTGGTATTCTCATGAAAATAATGTTCAAATAACCTAACTTTTAAATGCCAAGATATATTGCTGGAACAGGAATTTCACAAAATAGCGAGGATATATTGTTAAATACTATGAAGAAAAAGTAACAGTCTTATTTATTATCTTGAGAGAAAAGCTAAAATAATTTCTTGTTGCTATAAGGAAGAGTAAAGAAGCTTGAACATTTTAGTCACTACCAGAAAGCTTAATTCCCACCTTGATGACGGTGTCCTTGGAGTGGCCCAGAACAATAACAGCTTGGCGTATTTCTTCAAGAGTGGAATCTATCTGTATTCCTGCCTTGAAGTGTTGGGGCAAGGTGGCCACTTGTCCTTCTACCCGTATCTCCTGCTCTTCTGGCCACTGTACCATGATCTGTGAATATAAACAAACATCTGTATACTATATCATTAACCATATACAGTACTGTACATTTATACAATTATGGTGTCACTGAAGGCATATATTTCACTGTGTACTATAATAAATGAGGTGTGTGATGTGCATTATCAGAAAATTAAATAGTGAAAACAATAAATTATCAAAGTGAGCATTGTTATTTTACACGTTGAAACATAGTGCTTAGAGAATGTATAGAAACTCCTATGGGGACAGATCCTGCAACATGACTAACTTATATTTGTACAGTTATGAATTTAAATGGCTAGAGAAGAAGACAAAAAGAACAATATTCAATTGGAAGGAAAAATAATATGACAAGTAAATTTATTGATGATTTAGTATCTTTAACAAATGATGGTATATTGGATGAACACAAGCAACATACATATCCGGAGGGGAATGGGGATCACATAGGTATCTTCCACCAGTTGATTATTCTGTATTAACCCAAAATTACTGTTAGTCAAGAAGTTTTAAGTCAGTTCATTCACTCAACCATCCAGTCAGTTATGCAATCAGTCAGCAAGTTAGTCAATCAACCAGTCAGTGAACGAGGCAATAAAATTCACACAATCAATTCAACCAACCAACCAAACAGTCAATTCAACCAACCAACCAAACAGTCAATTTAACCAACCAACCAACCAAACAGTCAATTCAACCATCCAACCAACCAAACAGTCAATTCAACCAACCAACCAAACAGTCAATTCAACCAACCAACCAAACAGTCAATTCAACCAATCACTCAGGACTGGTTATAGACTGGGGTAACATACAGACAGTTTCTCCTCCTGTGCCTTGGGGTCATGGTACACGAGCAGGCTAGCCGTTATGATGTCCTCCTGCTGTAGTGACGTCACCACCAGGGCTGACCTCAGGTACTCCTGCCCACTGTACATTTCCCCTGTGAGATACCAAAATATTTAATGACCTACCTGAGGAACTTTATTTACCTGAGGAACTTTAATTACCTGAGGAACTTTAATTACCTGAGGAACTTTAATTACTGTATCTACCCGAGGAGCTTTATCTACTTGAAGAACCTTAATTATCTGCCTGAGGAACTTTATCTATCTACCTAAGGAGCTTTAACTTTCTGAGGAACTTTAATTATCTACCTGAGGATCTTTAATCTACCTGAGGAGCTTTAATCTACCTGAGGAGCTTTGATTATCTACCTGAGGAACTATTATACTTTAATATCTACCTAATGAACCAAACCTTAATTTTCTCCTAACTACTGTAATTCGGTTATCAAGTTAACAATTTCAAAAGTAACTTAAGTGTTTTGAAAAATTATTCTCGTTAATTTACAAAGGTTACAGGTAATGATGGCAATAGTTAACCATCAATAGCAACAATAATAATAATAATAATAATAATAATAATAATAATAATAATAATAATAATAAGTAATAACAGCTTGTAACACCAACACAACATCTTACCATTAAAATGTAGTTTATAGTTGTGTCCCTCCCACTTGGTGGTGGCCTGCAGGTCAAGGGCCGCTGACCTCAACATCAGGTCAACAGCAGTAGACATCTCACGGTAGTCCTGGATGGTGGTGAGAATTTGACCAAAGACAGAGTACCTCAGTTCATCGTGGAAACTATCGCTTTTACCTTCTAGTGCTATCTCCAGGCGGTCGGTATCCCACTGTAAGATGAACGAGGTTAGTTGTTACAAGTGCTAGTAGTCAGACAAAACTAGGTAGAGTACCTAGTTAATCCTAGCTGTGACGACTAGCTATTTGGCTATGATGATGTGGGATATATTGCATGTAAAAAATCATCAATAATATAAACATGGCCTTCTATCAGTTCCCACTACACATGGTCTTCTATTACTTCACACTACACATGGCCTTCTACCAGTTACTACTATTCGTGGCCCTCTATCAATACCTACTCCACATGGCCTTCTATCAATAACCACTTCACATGGCCCTATATTAATACCCACTCCACATGGCCCTCTTATCAATACCAACTTCACATGGCCCTCTATCAATATCCACTACACATGGCCCTCTTATATCATTAACTCCCACTGCTACACAAACACCAAAGACCAAATATGGAAGACAGGAAACATATACAGTACGTCTTTGCACAAACACCACCACCCATCACCTAACCTGTATATAGAAGTTGGTGTCAATAATGTTGGGTTTCTTCTCCAGCTTGACTCCCGTACTGGCGCTCACGAGGCCCTCGAAGGATGAGCTCACATCTAGTTTGCTCTCTATCATAAAGTTAGAGTCTGTGATCTGCTTCTGGGCCGAGAGCTGGAGGTCGACGAACTCCCCGTCGTGCCAGCGAGCTTTTAGAGTACTCTCTATGTGATCTGAGTTTCGTGAATATCTGTGACAGACAAACGTATAATTATGTCGCTGTAGACGTAAAACATCGGTAACTTTGGGTAAATTTATATAAAGAGGAATATTCATTAACATGAGACAAAACAAAGGTAATATTAGTTAAAACATTATTACATATGCATATTTTTTTTAAAGATTTTATAAAACCAACAACTGTAACTTGATTTAAAATATTGGTAAGCAGGGGTATTTTAAACAAGCTTACACACAAACACAAAGCACTTCCCTGGATGGTAGTTCTTCCTACTGGATTAATCACTACTGACTGATAAGGCCCAGATATTAAATGAAGGTGTATGATGATGTATCAACAGCATACATAAACACCAAATTTGATATCCAATACATAACTGATATACAGAATACATCTATGGCCATAAAAATAATTGAAATAATTTGTTTAACTTACAGGCAGAACTTAAATTATCTATAGTAACTTTTCTCCTAATGTGTAAAGGGAGCACTGAAGTGATGTCAAATATGTTGTAGAAATAAGTATGTTTCGCTCACACACACACACACACACACACACACACACACACACACACACACACACACACACACACACACACACATAACCTACCCAAACTAATGTACTCACAAACATAGAAATACCCCCAGATATTACAACCTACTTATAACCAAGAATATATACACTTCCATCCAGTCCAGTACAGAAAGGAACTAAACACCACACCAAAACTACCTAATCTAATACATACCTTATGGCCTGGTAGTATAGCAGGGTGCAAAAGGAACATCATCTATCGTTAAGCTACCATACATCACAGATTTTCTCCAGGTATATAATTTCCTCCTGTACTAACGCTGGATAATATAAGTAGCAACAAGATACTGATGATATAATTAGTATATAAACGATAAAGATGGATACTTACCTCACCTCCAGGTGGTTCTTCATCCAATGTGTGAATGGAGTAGTGATATCAATGAGGCCGTAGAGCTGAGCGGTGTCACCCCTACGTAGCATTAGGGTCATGTTGGAGGTAATGCCTTGCTTGACATGACTGGTGTCTGTCCAGCTCATGGCGCCCTCATTCTTGTGCTCCCATACCATGTCCCTCTCCACGTACTGCACTACAGCACACACAACCAAGGTAATATATTTCAACAATGGAACTACAACTCTGACTAAATTATACAAAATCATTCACAATAAAATTAAAATAACAAAAATACAACACAAATACAATAAGAAAAAACACCTAATAAATTAATAAATACAAAAGAAAACAAATGAAATACAATAAAATACACAATTAAACCGATGTACTGTAGTGTATTACATAAACAAAGAAATATAACAAAAATGGTACAAAGATTATTACCAATAACTATGTGTGTGTGTGTGTGTGTGTGTCCCAGGTACTTACAATGTTTATGGGTTTTCCAGTTAGCACGATACTCCTGGCCAAGGAAGAAGAGGAAGCCGTCCATGGTGAAGGAGGTCTCCCTCTCGCTGGGCGTCTGGTACATCACTTTCACGTCCATCTTTTGACTGGGGTCCCTGGAAGGTATCATCCCAGTAGACACCCACCTGTTATCCTCCTAGTAGTCACCCACCTGTTATCCTCCTAGTAGTCACCCACCTGTTATCATCCCAGTAGACACCCACCTGTTATCATCCCAGTAGACACCCACCTGTTATCATCCCAGTAGTCACCCACCTGTTATCATCCCAGTAGTCGCCCACCTGTTATCACCCCAGTAGTCCCCCACCTGTTATCATCCCAGTAGTCACCCACCTGTTATCATCCCAGTAGTCGCCCACCTGTTATCACCCCAGTAGTCACCCACCTGCTATCATCCCAGTAGACACCCACCTGTTATCATCCCAGCGGAGGAGAGCTTTGAAGCCTCGCTGTTTCTGTTGCAGGATGTCCGCCGTCACGCTCATGTGAATGTCCCGGTACCTGCGTCAGTTATAAACAAGTGAGTCATGCATCACGAGTTCTTGAGCCATAAACTTGCTTTTTTTTTTACTTTTATCCTCTTCACCACTGATCGGCTCGTTAGCTGCTTGAATTAGTGAGTCAGAGATAAGTTGTATCTGTGAGTCATGAGTCAGTGAGTCACACATTACAGAAGTTACAAAAACTGTAAATTACAAAATTAAGTTTGTATTAAGTTCTTGCCGGGTCATTAATGACTGGGTTGAAATTTATGTAATATATTGATTAATAACTGAGGTTAACCCCTAACCATCGTTTTGGAGAGAACCTTCGCGTTAACTTGTATGAGGTTTTAATTTAGTGGAGAAATTTTACAACAGATTCACTTATTTGTTTGACAGCACCAGTCTGATGGAAGGTCTCACTAAATAACTGTAGCAATAGTGGCTATGGCCGGTGTGTACAACGGCAGAGATGTTGCCAGTGTAAGCTGATGACTTAAACTTACACACTGGGACTTTCTTATTCATGGGAAACAATTGCAATCCCCAAACCCAATCAAGAAAGGCTTGGCACTAATTTCACCACAGCACTATGTGCCTGATGATGAAGAAGGCTCTCAGGGCACAACTGAGTTCAGGCTCCTGTGTTATCAAGCAGAAGCACCAGGCAGTGCAACACTCGCCTGGTATACTCTGTTCAGGCAAGACATTAGCCCAGAAAATGCAGCAGAGATCTGGGGAAGACACAGCCCTGGTGTCCCAGTTGCTGTTAGGTAATTCTGAAGCAGGCTGGATGTCCTTCCTATCACCAATCCACTTTCACAGACTGATAACTGGGCATTATATGTAGGGCTTCCAAGGACCCTGTTAGCTGACAAGACTGGGTAACAACTCTCAAAGGTAATCCAAGATTTTCTGCCTACATGCAACAATGGTAATACTGTACAATACAGTGCAATATGTGCATTCAGGAGCCAGTGGATGCCCAGTACTCACCAACAGTGTATAACAGAGACGTGACCGACTGCCCAAGCAGCTAAGAATCCGATCAGTGGCGAAGAGGATAAAAGTAAAAAAATAAATAAAAAGTAAACCTCTACTTTTTGGTTCATTTGGAGCTCAGTAAAGATTTTGATGCATTCTCACCTGTATAAATGGAGATCACTGGAGCAGAAAATAAACCCTACCTATCCATATGCTGTTCATTAGAGATGATAATGAACCCTTCTGTCCAACTGGATGTCATTAGGGATATTAATGAGTTTTACCAAGTTAGACCTCATCACTAACACCCAACTGGGACCCATTAGTGAGGAAAATAAACTAAATAATATCCATATGAAGGTCAATAACAACATTAATCAATTACACCCATCAAAGTGAATCTTATTATTGGTAGTAATGTATGACCTTGTTCTATGAAGCTTATTATTAATTTTCACATTCTCTCACCTGTCCAAGTGGAGGTCATTAGTGATGGTAATGACAGAGCCAGTGTTAATCTCTGTACTGACTGTATAGAGTTGGTTAGGTAGGTGAAGCTCCAGATTGATCATGTAACCCATGGCGTGAAGCTGGTCCTCCCCGTGTCTGTACGCTGCTCTCGCCTGATACTTACGTCCAGAATTTGTCAGGACCTGTGATGAGAAAATGTCAGTAACTAATTATAACAAAACTTTTAATACCCAAAGCAAAAATGAGAACTGTCAGTATCTAAGACGGTTAAGAAACTATGAGTATATAAAACAAAACAAGTACCGTACTTCCCAATAACGGACATCTTTTTTGCCGAGATACTGTACAGTATTTGGGAACAGTGTCCGTTATTGACTAGACCCAGCATGGCAGTTGATAAAGTCCACAACATGGTGTGCCAGGCAACACACCGAGCTTACTATACATGTTTTTAACTATTAAAACACACTATTTCCTCAACTGAGTAATGTCCTCTGAGGTTTTTACAGACTTCTATTAAGTCACCCCTTGCCCCCCTATAGCATAAACTAGGCAGTTGCAGGTAAATGTTATCTTCTTGACAAAAATTGTATTGTATACCGTATCTAAATAATTAGCTTCTGCAATTTAACTTTTATTAATCTAATTTAAGTATTAAAGGAACATTTTACCATACAAATCCTACTGTCGTCGGGAGAAACTTACGTGGGTATCTAGACTCATCTGGCGGTCATTGGCATGAAACGTGGAGTTGATTCTTGTGAGGCCATAGGCGGGGAGCTTTACATCAAGGAGCAGGTTGTGGACGTTCTCTAGCCGTGAGGACAGGTCAGCATACACCCCGCTAACCTCCACCCGCCAGTTGGTCCCTGACATGGCTTCACCCTCAAACTGAGAAGAGTGTCACTTGTCTTAGTCAGAATTACCAGTGGAAGTACAGGTTTAGATGTGGTGCTGGTGCTGGTAACAGGAGGATGATGATGATGATGATGATGATGATGATGATGATAATAACTAAGTACAGTAGTAATAATAAGATGATATATGAAAGGTTTAGTAACTTATATGTAGTAATGGCATCAACAAAACAGATTCTGGGGTAACGATCTATTACAAGTGAACCTTTAAGTACTCTAGTTGTCATTTAGTATTACAGAGTCGAGTGCCATCAACCAACACTTGCATCCATCAATCAACACTTGTCTCTATCAACCAACACTTCCATCCATCAACCAACACTTGTATCTCTCAACCAACACTTCCATCCATCAACCAACACTTGTATCTCTCAACCAACACTTCCATCCATCAATCAACACTTGCATCCATCAACCAACACTTGCATCCATCAACCAACACTTGTATACATCAACCAACACTTGTCTCCATCAACCAACACTTGTCTCCATCAACCAACACTTGTCTCCATCAACCAACACTTGTATCTCTCAACCAACACTTCCATCCATCAACCAACACTTGCATCCATCAACCAACACTTGTATCCATCAATCAACACAGTGAGAAAGAAATAGTGCAACATCTTTGAAGGTAAGCTTGGTTTATACTTTGCAAAACATCGAGTTACTCACTTTGTAAATCTTGCTTCTCCTTTCTTTCACTTGGCCTCTGACCTCCCAGTGGATTCCATCTGGCACCTTCAGGAACCAGAAACCTTGTGTATCCAGAAACCCTGATAATTCATTCTTCATGTGGAGGCGAGACTCGACTTGCTTATCTGTAGAAGACGAAATGTATCACCAGTCTGTTCCCTTGGTTAAATAATCGTACTGTTTATCTCTCTACACCTGCACTGTCTATAGGTACAGACTGTAGATTGTATACCAGCACGGTATATGTACAGTGAATATCTGCATTGTCTATACACCCTGTATACAGTGTGAGAGAGCAGGTTGCTCACCTGTGGCGTACTGGACGAGGAACCCTGTGTTGAGGACGTGGTCGTCATGGAACCAATCTCCTCCAACCTTCAAGTCCAGGTTCCTGTGTCGGTGCTGTGGGCAAGAGGAAACAGCTTACTGACTGAACAAAACTCTCTCTCTCTCTCTCCCTCTCTCTCTCTCCTCTCTCTCTCCCTCTCTCTCTCTCCCTCTCTCTCTCTCAGCACAGAGAGAGGGAGGGACGGAGGGAGAAAGAAAGAGTTTGTTTATTTACGTTCTGTATACATACTGAACGATATACCTGCATAGTTTATATATATATACTAAACTATGCACGTTTATTTTCTATGTACAGTCAACCTAAGATGCATCCACCCTCCCTCGCTATCATACTCACAATTTTACCTGGCCATAATTAGTGAACCAGGGCTATATGTAACGGCTGTATCACTGTCAGGATAAATATAAAAAATTCCTAAAGTAACATTTTTATTATAATGAACTATTCATCATTATTTAAGATCATGAAAAGTTTCCAAATGTTCGTATATTTGCTTAAATAATGAAGAAAAATATATTAATGAATTGCCATCGCAACTACAACCACAGCTGACACAAGATTCTCACATCAGATTTCAAGAATATATGTTCCACATTTAGTCTTGAGTGTTTAATGATGGAATTAATCCTTTACAATGTGAGAATTACTGTATATAATATAATCTGACGTAAGTTAAAAGTCAGATACTGTAATAGGCTCAACTGACACAATAATGGCATGCAGTATCCCTTCACCAGCGCCCCACGGACCACCAAGTATTGCCAGGTAAAATTGTGAGTACTAGAGCCAGGTTGATGTGCTGTAATTGGAGCTAAGTTAATGTATCTTGTTACGTAGAATCACCGTAAGTAAATAATTGAGGTTAATTCTTAGATCTTGATTTAGCTTCGTCCCAACAACACACATTCGAGTAGTACCTTGACACTGACGGTAGAATTCAAAGTGGTTCTCAGGTCACCCATATAGACAGTTAAGGCCTGATAGAGGTCTACTCGGTGTTGCAGATTCTCGTAGTTCTCACCAAAGTTGACCTGTAGATCGTTCTCTACCGACCCGAAATGACGCTGTTAAGAAAGAAAGAAAGTAAACAAAACACAGCTGACTCACATAACACCTTCATAAGATAACGAAGATGTGTCTGAAAATTCCTTGGTAACTGTAATATATTTTGTGTGAGATTAAAAAATGCATTGGATTCGTATTTATACACTGGTTATATCTATGTGTACTGCTTAGTTACGGGCAATATTTGTGTTGATGTCATACAGAAGAAATGTTTTTATACTAAATATTCCAAACAATATTTATTCCAGGTTAACGATCCTCACAATTACATGACATCAAGAATGTTTATACGTCTAAATATCAGAGTTACCAGTAGAGTCACCAGTAGAGTCACCAGTAGTCACCAGTAAACAATTGGAGGTAACTTTAACTCAGGAGAACTGGCCTCCACACTGTCTAATATTACCCCCAAACTTAAGCTTAAATTCTCAAAGCTCTACAGGATGATTGTTCCTTATAATTAATTTAAGATAAAACACAAATATTAAACAAAAATGAGAGTAAAATCATACTAAGACACTTTCTTAACTAGACACTCAATGAAACACCAGCTAGGAGATGAAACCCAGGCAGTGAATCTGTAAGGAAAATATCGTCTGGTGTTTAGTGAAAGTAACATTAAGGCGGAATTTATTATTTGTTTTATTTTGTTTTTGCTTCAATCTAAGTCAACCACTGAGATACATTCGCCCATATAAGCCCTTGAGAGACTGAACCTTGGCATCATTCACCTTATGGAGCCAAAGTCCCTTGAAGTTAATGTTTTCGAACTGGGAGAAGTAAAACAGCCAAGTACGTTCAAACTTCATGTCGGAGTCAGAGGACAGATCTGCCTCCCGACACTCTATCCTGATGTACTCTTCTGATGCCCCGGCCTGGAAGAAAATGTTTAACACTCAGATAATGCACTTAACGCTCTGACAATATATTTAACACTCAGATAATGCACTTAGTACTTGACGGATTGTGGAGTAAGACTTTTTTCAGTTCATATAAAGACAGAGTGACCATCAACTGCTCACACACACACACACACACACACACACACAACACAGTACCGAGGGAGTGTAGGAAATATTCAGCTTGGCTCCCCTCTCGTGGCCACTGTCCTTCAGCTCTCCTTTGATCGCCCCAGTAGAGTCGATCCATCTGTTGTTCCCCACCGGCACCTTATAATCCACCTGCATCTTCACTTCATAGTACCGACCCTCTGGCCTCTGCCGTACATCTATCACACCTGTGTAGACATATTATAGTGGTGTTGATATTTATGTTATTGTAAAGGTACATAAAGAGGTTTTGTTAATGCTCAGTTTATGCAGGTGCTAAAACTTGTGTTAATATTCTGCTAAGACAGGTACAGTACTGGAGGTATGAATCAACAGTAAACGAGTGAAACATCAGTTAAGCCATGATAATGATGTAAGAAAAGTACAGAGTACAAATATTTTTACGCTTACTCTTACACCAAAAATCCAGAAGAAAACATTTTAATTAACCACTTTTTTCTAGCTCTTTACCTGACACTTTGACGATGTCTTGACCCAGGTAAGTCGCTGTGAAGATGGGGGTAAAAACGTCACTTCCCGACTTGCGGTAGGACGTAAGGCCAGTCGATAAGGTGGCAGTCTCTTGGTTGTCCAGCGACAGACTCAAGTCCAGTCGCTTGTCCAGATCCGTCCATACATATCGACCTGACAGAGAGACAGACAGAAAGATAGAATGATTTACGTAGATGATATTCCATGGTGTAAAAATAGGCTCTTCATAATGGGATATGATATAAATAGCGTCCACTCACCCACACTGGCAGTATACACATCTCGTGACTCTTCTGATTGGTCTAACTAGCAACAAGAGTTAACGATCACACGGCTGATATTTGTCACCACACACTCAAAACTCATTAGTCAGCCACAAAGACTAACGAAGAACTAGAATTACACAACGAGGCATGGAAAGGAAGACCAGAAAGGCTTTGGAATCAAGTCACATCACATTACAACCTAACATCAACGCGGCATGTTATGGACCAAATCATCAGCAGAAATGACAATATTTGATGGAGAGTCAAGGAGGAGAGAACAACTGCAGCAGAACAATCAGAGGACCCGGGAGGTGTACAAGTAGCAGTTGGTCTCATTGTCATTTACTCCTCTGAGGAAGACTGTAAGATCACTACACCCGCTTGTGATCCCTTTATTACCACACTCCCACCCGTACAGTATACACTTAACCTAACCTAACCAAACACCCGTTACATGGGCTTTAAACTATTTGATTACCCTATATATCAGCTTCAGAGTGTTTGAATACTTAATAAATTGATTTAATATATTTTGAACAGCCTGTAATAACCTTTATAACTTCATTGCAATTATCATCAGTCCCACCCAACTCAGATCGCCGGCACTCTCTCTCTCATACCTCGCGCTGACACGTTGGTTATAGGTGAATGAAGATCCAGGAATATATTCTGTGACCTGAAGTTGATGTTGTACCGCACACTGTGTTCCCGAGATGTGGCTGTTCCAGGAGTGTTGACTGACACCAAGAACATACGATAATCCTGTAGGAACAAAACACAAAGTATTACAAATATCATACAGGCTAACTAACTCCTCACCTGCACCTAGTAACCACTTTGACTTTGCCAGTGAACAGAATATTTATCCTTTAATACAAAAGTATATAACCCATTACGAATCAATTGCTTACACACCCACCCACCCACCCACACACATCCATCCACCCACCCACACACACACACCCACCCACACACACCCACCCACCCACACAAGAAACAGGATAAGTGTACTCACGGGCCTACGCTCCCATGTGTACCGTAACTGATAGGTGGTCAAGGTAGGGTCAGTCTTGTGTAAGGCTAATTGAAGCTGTGAGGGACCTGTTAGGGGGTAAAAAGGACTCCCTGAGACCCTGGAGGCATTAGGGTACTGTACGTTCCAGCAGAGTTTACTGCCTAGCTTCTCGTGGTGTTCAGAGCAACCGGTTAACTCCATGCGATCACTGATGACTCCATCCATAACTTCCCGAGAACCTTCTGCTCCTGCCTCAGATGACCCATGTATCAGTACGACAGTCGACCTAGAGAGTTGTTATTATTATTATTATTATTATTATTATTATTATTATTATTATTATTATTATTATTACTACAATATCCATTTTTTTTAGTAACAACTGAATGGCATTCCCTTACGTAATGTTGACAATATCAATCTTATCTCTGGGCATCTTCATGTCTAAACGGATGTTCTCTGATCCCCCGATCTCAAATCTTCCATCCAGGACGGTGGAGGAGTGGAGTGTGGCTACCAGCTGAGCCCCGGACTGTGCTGCGTGACCATCAACCAGCATTGACCCCAACACCTCCACGCCCACACTGTACCGACACAGATTTTGTCACTCACTTCAGAACACACATGTTAAAGGCAGACAAACTTCACATTGTTTATACAGTAACCAACTCCGCTAAATATCTAGACTCAACAATACATAGGTTAACATTGATGAACTTTGGAGATTCTGTACATAAACTTATTTCATATAGTGGCTCACATAATTGATGATCTTATTAATAAACCTAAAATTTATTCTAGCTTTGACACACTTGATGTTACTGAAGCCATTACACTTTTTATACAGTCCAACACCTTCTTACACCCACCTACAGTACACATACCTATCTGTGCCTAATGGTTGCCACCTATAGGCACTAATTTGCTTAACCATTGGCTAATCATTACCCAGGAACCCAATATGGCGACCAAATAACACCCTGGAAACCCAATTACTGCTGGGTAGACGGAGGCAGATAACATTATGAGACTTGTCTATCGCGTCATATGTCCGGGGATCGAACCCAGCACCACATACTGTACTGTACATACACACATACCACCTACACTACAATCTACACATACACACACACCTAGGTTTAAGGCTGCCACTAATTCCACCATGTCCTGTGGCAAAGAAGTTGAAGACGTCAATTGAACCACTAGCATGCAGATCAAGAGCGACGCTAGCAGTCAAACTGAGGTTGAGTGGCATCCCAGCTGTAGTAGGGATGATGTAAGCTGACTCTGCCGCCAGCCACGACTTGTGTAGGTTTATGGCCTGTGTGTGTGTGAAAACCAGGAATTAATTAACAGTAACGAATGAGAGTGATTCATTAAGAGTGAATAAGAGTGTATCATCAAGAGTGAATACGAAAGAATCATCAGGAATGAATAAGAGTGAATAATCAAGAATGGTCATCATAATCGTCAAAATTGTATCATTATAATTGAATAAGGGTGAATCATCAAGAGTGAATAAGAGCAAAGCAAAAAGAGTGAATAAAAGTTATTTTCGATTAATTTCTTTCTGCACAGTATAAGGGGGAGACGGGTGAGTTTAAAGGAAAAATTAGCAGAATTTCCCCAAGACCTCCCTCACTAAGACCCCCTCTCACTAAGACCCCCCCCCCCCTCACTAAGACCCCTCACCAAGACCCCCCTCACCTGGCCTTCGTTCAAGAGTCGAATCCTCTCAGCTGGGTCGAGTGTGTTGACTGCCTCCATGATCTTGTCCATGCCGTGTAAGTGACGGTAATAAATCTCGTTACCAAACGTCTTCATGTGTATTGACAACTGGAAACAGGACGGGGAAAAGGTGGGCTAGAATATAAAGTTGTTATTGTCAGTGATGAAATTTCTAAGATGAATCCCGAGAGATGAGACACAATCACGAATAAACTTATTAGATTTATCCTATACCCAGAAAGAACTGATGATGATGATGATGATGATGGATTGATTATTATTGACGATGATAGTGATGATAACGATAACGATTCTATTGCTAGCCACAGTGATGATGATGATGATGAAGGTTGATTGTGATGATGGTAACGATGACAATGAAGTATACACAGAAAGCCTTTATCCAGCAATGGACTGATAATGACTAATGATAAAGAAATACAAACACGTGTTCCCGGATATTAAGAAACAAAAGAGAGGCTTGGGTTACCTCAGCTTCCTTGTCGAGATAGTGGCCTTGTTTGCCCGCCCTTGAGATAAGTTCCACTGCCTTGCGATTCTTGATACTTGGTGGTGTTTCTCGATCCTGTGGGACCCTAAAGATACTGTCTGTGTAGCGGTCCCAGCCCTCCACCCGAGCTCCAAACTGTCCCAAAATAAATTCCGAAGTCATTGATGGATCCAGAATTTCAAGATACGAGAGGTAATAGTTTGAAGAGCTTGACTTATTGGCCATTTAAGTCAGATATTAATTAATAAATACACAGGGAGAAAGACGCTAGTGTGGCATCAGTTCCATTAACCCACGACACCAGGCTAGGTTAGGTTAGGTTTCACTCACCTCCAGTAGGTTGAGATTGTGGCCAAACAGATCAGCGGTAAAGTTGAAGGTCGCTGAACGGGGAATGTAAGAGTTCTGGGAAAAAATGATGTTTACGTCCGTCCCGCCACCTGCATCAATACACACACTTTATGTATGTATGTATGTATGTATGTATGTAGCTAGCAAGTTAACTATCTATGCACTGCCTATGTATATATATATATCTATCTATTTACCTATCTTACTATCGATCTATCTCCCTAGTTACCTATCCATCTATTTATCAATCTATTTCCCTTAATATATCAACTTGACTCCATTCCTACTAGGAGGAAATGGAGAAAGATAGGTAGAGATGCAAGACAAATATTGAAGGTGCCACAGTAAGGAGAATCACTTCATACTCACTTCTTCCTAGTCCTAACCTAACCTAACCTAACCTAACCTAACCTAAGCCTGCTTTCTTTTTAGTCATGTATGTTCAATTCAAATATTCCTAAAGCATTTCCTATTTGGTATTATCACTGTCATCATTATCAGCATAGTTATTATTTAATATCATTATTATTATCATCATCATTAACATGTACTCACCATCATTAACATGTACTCACCAACATCATTAACATGTACTCAACATCATCATTAACATGTACTCACCATTATCATTAACATGTACTCACCAACATCATTAACATGTACTCAACATCATTATTAACATGTACTCACCATCATCATTAACATGTACTCACCAACATCATTAACATGTACTCACCATCATCATTAACATGTACTCACCATCATCATTAACATGTACTCACCAACATCATTAACATGTACTCACCATCATCATTAACATGTACTCACCAACATTAAGCTCGTCATAGAATCCTGACCATTCAATGTTTCTGGAGAACTTCCTTACATCAACCGTGAACTTGGAGATAATATCATGGTTTGAGAGAAGTCCCTGTATCTCTGTTCTAGAAGGAAGGCCTGTCTCTTTCAAGTTCTCCAGATGGGTCCACACGAACGACCCCACTGTAAACAAAGAGACACCAGACACTGTAAACAAAGAGACACTACACACTGTAAACAAAGAGACACTACACACTGTAAACAAAGAGACAAACTTATCAGCTACATAGTTTTCATATATTTACAACCAAAGATACCAAGTTCTACAGGATATTCTTGTCCCCGAGAGCGTCATTAGCTAACCCGGCGACATGACCGTGTTACTCAAGAAGCAACCCTCCAGCCAGTACACCTGTCACCTGACCAGACACACCCAGATTAGTGTGTAGGGAGTGGGCAGATACCAAACAGGGAGGTACTACTGCCTGGGAAGATATTGGAATTATAATGTGTTGTCTAATGGTAGACCCTGCTGCCATATGGCATCACAAAAATTGTGACCAAGTCCCAGGTTGCTGATCTGACTTTCTGCCTCATTTACACACAGTTGCAGGGTCTCAATTGTTTCTCATACCATTGACAACACAACACACATATATTGTTTTACACTCTTGATTTTTCTTTATGGTTCTTTATTATTATTGCAGTGTTGTTATTATTATTGTTATAATTATTATTTTATTATTTTTATTTGTTATTATAATTTTTACTTATCTGAATTATTATTACTATTATTATTATTATTATTATTATTATTATTATTATTATTATTATTACATTTTCGCCCCCCAGGCCCCTGTATAAGAGTTTTAGTCGATAGACTAACTTACCTTGATTAACTTCCTCATAGATTAACATATGTTTAACGAGTTTGATGATCTGGAAGTCGGCACAGCGCATCAGCTCCAGATATGCAGCTATGCGGAGCTCTGAGTCCTGCGCTCTATCCATGAACATAGTTTGAAGCGGTTTTCTCGACACGTCACATGGGAATCGCCTGTGGACGAGTGTGGTGGCTGGTTAGGTGGATTATACCAAACAATTTAAACTGGGTGTCATTTAACCCTTTGCGTATGTACTGAGGGTGTATCTCAGGTGTACTGAGGGTGTATCTCAGGTGTATTGAGGGTGTATCTCAGGTGTTTTGAGGGTGTATTTAAGGTGTTTTGAGGGTGTATCTCAGGTGTACTGAGGGTGTATTTAAGGTGTTTTGAGCAAGAGGTGGAAAGTAGTTGTGGTTGTGTCCTATTTGTGGGTTGTTATGACACAGGGTACACAACACAAAGCTTTTAATAATCCATTGTCTTATTAACCCGGATTTATAATAACTTTGCCTTCAAAACTTAAAATGCAAACAACCCACTTTCTTAATACTCTAATTAAAACAACTTACTCTCTTAACAACCCAATTTAAGCAAATCAGTAATGTAACAAAACAGTACATTATTTTAACCCATTTTACTACAATCCATTACACTGATAACTCACTGTTCCAACCACCCATTGCATTAACAACTGTATATTATCATAACTATAACGGATACTATCATCACTGCTACTGTTAGTTCTACAGTATCGTCATTTATACTACAGATAGCAACGTCCGTATCTCTAATGACTGTCTTGGGTTCGAATCCTGGCAAGGGATAGATGTGAGAAGCAAACATCACAGATTTCCTCCTGTACTAACACTGGACAATAAAGTTCACAACAAAGAACATACGAATGACTAGTAATCTGAAAGGAGGTTAAGTGATATATAAAAAAGTCGCAGGTTCAGATATTCTGGAGTCATTACGTGCCCAGCAGTATTTGGCAACAGTACCTAGCAGATATGACCGACCACCCAAGCAACTAAGAGACCGATCAATGGCGAAGAGGATAAATTAAAGTAAATTAAACGTGGAGGTTGGCCTCACCTGAAGGCTTGTATGGCGCCCAACCGGATCTCATTTTCATTGATGGGGTCGAAGAGGCACCTGGCCAAGCTCTCGGGGATGTCTTGAGTCACCGCCAGGCCAGCGTTACCGATGCCCTTCAGCGCCATCAGCACCTGCACCAAGTCTTGTGTTGTTATTCCACACAAATACTGCATTGGTTCTTTTGGTTGACGTATGAATCGTATAAAAGTACTCCTAAGTACCAGTAAAGTGTAGAGTAAATGGGTAATATAAGTACACCTGTACCACTTAAGTGTAAATACACCCAGGCAATCTTCTGAGCAGCCATAATTAAACACAAAGTAACTGATAAAAACTTCCTAATTATCTGTTTCTTGTATTAATATCCTGGACACTGTAGCATTCTGGTGACCCCGTTACTCTAGGTCAATGATATAAAATCCTCTTTAATATAGATTTTTAAATGCCCTCACAGACATACCCCTAAATGCCCTCACAGACATACCCCTAAATGCCCTCACAGACATACCCCTAAATGCCCTCACAGACATACCCCTAAATGCCCTCACAGACAGACCTTTAGATGCTCCCAGTCTTCACATGTTCACACCACCGTTAACACACTCACCTTGATCTTGTCTTCACTTGTGTTCTCCCTACAGCCAGAAGCCACAAATCCCTGGAGAGCAACCATCACTCGGTGCACCGGTGGCAGGTCCTTACAGCTGGGGTGATCTTGGCAGTAGGAGTGTACCAGGGACCCCACCCCCAGGAAGGCGTCCGCTGGTATAGGTCCTTCAGCTTCCAGTAAAGGTGCCGCCTCTGCTATGGTGTCCAGATCTGGCCTGTGGAGGGAAAGATAAATGATATTATGTTAGGATGCAGCGGCCAAGTAGATACAATGCTTTGCCTCCTGTCTAGAGAGTTGATGATTTGTGCCAGGAATACAGACAGTGAGGCTATAGTTGTGAGGGGAAGTGAAGGCAGTCAAGTAAAGTGATTCCTTACACTGTGTTGAGGCCTAGTGTGCCGTAGCTACACACCAGAAAAAACAAACAAAGTTATTTCATCACTAACTCTTGTTCTTTTAATACAATTCAAATGTATTTAATACGATTTATGAAGTAGTTTTTATCTATTAATTCTCTAAATATGATAAGTTACTGTTTGTTAATATTCTGTGAAGTTTAAATAATTCTGATAACCGAAAGTGTTGCCTAAAAATATCGTTCTCTTTATTACTCAACTAATTCAGCATAAGAGAAGTTTACCACCACCTCAACCTTTCACCTACGAGTAAGTGTCAGATACTTAACTGAAATTCTTAACAGGAAGAGGTTATGAATCCTTAATATCTTGTTCACGTTAGGGCTCTGTCAGTTTAGAGTGCAGCTACGTTGACAATAGTGGGTGCGTTGATACACACACACACACACACACACACACACACACACACACACACACACACACACACAGAAATTCAGGATCTATTATCCACACACCTGGGTATAAAGGAGAGAGAGGCAAGCCAGGTGTTGGTAATTATATCATTAACCTGGTGTTGTACCATCAGGTCCCTCATCACCCCTACACTGGCTCCCGTCCCCACCATAGGCAGGGCGTCGTCAAACATTGCTCTGAAATTGAAATACAATATTGAGAAAATTAGTACTATCATTTATATTAATTTAACACACACACCCAAAGTTACTACACCATCATCATCATCATCATCATCATCATTATCATTATTACCTCTCAGGTCCCCAGGTACGTTCCTCAGTGATGGCCCACAGCTGGTTGAAGTTTAGGTGTCTTAGTGCCTGGACCAACTCTCTGAACAGTCTCGGGGCATTGTTAGCCACTCCTTCATTCTGTCCATATAAAAATTATTTCATTAATATACAGTAAATACCAACAGCAGCGACCAAGAGCTGACCACTGGCTGTGTCACCATACTATACAACAGTTCCCTCTCATGGGTAATGGATTTCTAGTCAGTTAGGAAAGTTGGTCTTTGGGCTGACTGATGCGGACGACACGAAGGTAGTTGGGAAGGTAGCAAGTCAAGATGATGCCACCTGCATGAGCTGTTCAAATGGTCTTGAGACTAGCAAATGCTCTTTAACACGACTTAATGTAAGACTGCACGTAGGCTACAACGACCTTATTCATAATTATTCTATTACTAACACTCTCATATGGAAACAGAGATTTGGGAATCATAGACCGTACCTTCGAATACACAGAGAGGAAAATACTCCCTCAACTTTATAAATCTACGTACGTCACAGTCTGGATTACTCTACTCTATACAAACAGGGAAACCTTACCTACAGAGACTTAATACCCCTAGACAAGGTACACCACAGAGCGACTAAGATGATTCCTGAACTATGTCATCTCGATTATCCAAGTAGACTGGGGACCTTAAGACTAACAATCCATGGCATTTTTTTCCCCATCTCACACACCACCGACACGAGAGGACATAACTACAAGCTCGCCAAGTTATCATGCAGAACAAGCGTAAGGAAATACTTCTTCATACAGAGGCTGGTAGATGTATGGAACAGTCTACTAAAACATAACTGATCAAGGTACAATAAAGGAAATTTCTAAGCAAAAACTAAACAAATGTGATTCGGTCGAGAAATAAACAAGAGTAACACACACTCACACACTCGGCTATAAAACACTCACCCTCACACTATCAGCTATAACACACAGACACATACACACCCTATCACTGTCAGTTATATGACATACATACCCTCATGTTGTCAGCAATGTGGTCTAGAAGGGTGTCAGCTTGGGCCCTCCACACCTGGGCATCATCCATGTGGTCAGCAGTCAGCCCCTCGACGTGAATGTGGTTGTGGTGGTCATACTTGAGGTCAGTTCTCCCGTGGATGGCGCCTGTGTAGGTACAGCACACACCATCACTCACACAGATACAGAAACTCATCAATACTATAGTGACTTGATCAATTATACAATGACTTGATCAATAATAGAGTTAAAGTATCTTGAGGTGCCTTTATATGAGTTCCCTGGCACGAGAGTTGTCATAGAATATATTAGGCTTTATTCTCGTCCTGTCAACGGCACCAATAGCAGCGTCATGAACTCGTGGTCGCTGGCTGGTGGTCTTCACTCAGACATAAGCTAGAGGCCAGTGAACTTTTTTCAGTGACTCAGGCAAGTGGTGTCGACGGTTGTAAAGAGCAGCAGCACTGTGTATTTATATCTTAACGTGTACAAATTAGTTAGAAATTTATTATTACATATATATTTTGTTCTTGCAGCATGTTTACTGATATGGCTGGAGTAGACAAATAGTCAATAGAGATAACTATATTGTTTTTAGTGGATTATAGTACCATCTGTGACAGTAATAATGAACATAATAAAAAAAGATGCCAGAATCAGACATTGAAGTGGGACGAGGAAGCACCGGTAGTTTAGGTTCAGCAGCGGTAGCCTTCAGTATAAGGTGGCTCGCTCTGCTCAACAAAACATCAAACTGCGCCTTATCCAATCTAAATAAATTCAAGTACAGTACGTCTCTGGATCTTCAATATATAATTCATTCAGAAGAGCCAGTGAACCTTCCAGCTCTCCTCTCCTTTCAATCCACCTTGTCATGAACTAACTAACTCCCGTCACTTATCAACAGTCACCAGCATTAGTCTTGACGAGCCATGATGAGAGCTTGCATGCTGCAACTAACACCCTGTAAACGCGCCTTTGAACACTAAGCTTCTGAAAAACTAGTTAGGTACAATGTGAGTTACTCGCTGGTAGCCCCGGAGTGTTGCTAAATTTACCCGTTATTTGTAAGACAATTAACAAGAGACATACAGAGAAACACTTCACTGAAAATGCACCGAACACTCACCCATCACAGCTCGTGAAAAGGTTTGGGTGGAGAAGGTCAGGTTCTGGGTGACGGTGGTGACGAGGCCTCCGTGCTCTGAACTGAAGGGAGTAAAGCGGTGCTTCTCCAGACAGGAAGCACCCAGCACCAGCCTCTCACCGATCTCCTGCACACAACTACTGCTGCTGTTCAACAAGGGGATGGTGTGAAGCCCCTGTAAGTGTTCATAAATTACTTCATCTGACAGCACGAGCTTGGTGTTAAATAATAATAATGGTAAAAGGAGTAAAAACTACTCTCCCTAAAGTATCACAATGGAACCTAATACTCACCCCAACGAAGGCATAAGGAACCTGATACTCACCCCAACGAAGGCATAAGGAACCTGATACTCACCCCAACGAAGGCATAAGGAACACCCTGGATGATGGAGGTGGTCGAGGAGCGGGAGGTACAGGTAGGGATGTTCCTGGTCTTCTGGATCAGCAGTCTGGTGCCAGCGTTACCTTGCACCTGGTAGTTCACCTCACACTCTCCCACCACGTCTGTCTGTTGAGAAGAATCCAGGTAGTTCGATTTAACTTCATTTGACAATCATCTATCCGTCTCACTCACTCACTCACTCACATACTCTCTCTCTCTCTCTCTCTCTCTCTCTCTCTCTCTCTCTCTCTCTCTCACTCACCCACATACTCTCTCTCTCTCTCTCTCTCTCTCTCTCTCTCTCTCTCTCATCAGAAGTTTCACCCCAAAATCATAATACAAATATTTTGAAAGGTACAGCGGGTGCATTGGTGGTATGGCTGTAGTGTCTCTCTCTCTCACTATGTCACAGGTTCGATGCCAGGTTACATGTGAGAAGGGTTTTGTTTAGTGTACTGAGTAACATAGTGTAACATAGAAAGAGAATATGGTGGGATATAGTATAAGGTCTATACTGTTGACCTCTAATGAACCTCTAATGACTAATGACCTGTAGTTAGTGACAAATTAATCGTGTGTGTTAGATTCTTTTGAAAGATAATGCTGACAGTATTATTTTATTGATAATAACACATAAATACATACTTATTAACACACAGACATACATACGAACACATTCACAGATACACATATACACATGCACACACAAATACTTACACGTGAACTCACAAATACATACATACGAACACACAACAACATATACATTGTACAGTATTGATTGATGACACTGGGCCAGAGAGAACTTATTCACACTGGTCATTATAATCCCCCGATGGGGAACTCGCGTGTACACACAGCTCACAGGAATATTAAGAACATAAGAATTCAATAAATCTGAGATATTAACAAAAACATTTACTGTGCAGTTTCATTCTCTTGAGAATTACTTAACTTACTTTACTGCTCTATAACAGACATGTTGTAATCGTAATCATTGGAACCGATTACCACATTTTTTTAAGGAATCGTAATCGACTCCAAGGCAAAAGGAATCATACTCTTGATTACAACATATTAAATATACATTGTGGAGAACAATGGTGACTGAGCTCCCAGACGAAGGTGACATCTTCAATAACTCGTATCATTACAGCATAGCTGGATGATCGTCATACTCGATTCCGAGTGACAGTAAAGTAGTAGTTTTTTGTTTTAGTTTTTTTTGCGGAGATTAGCCCACCTGGGCACAGGTCACTGACCTAAATCGGGGCCTGGGGGGCGAAAATGTAATAATAATAATAATAATAATAATAATAATAATAATAATAATAATAAAGAAATACAAAATGAAAACAATCAAGAGTGAGAGACAATATATGTATGTTATGTTGTCAAAGTAAGAGAAACAATTGAGACTTGCAATTGTGTGTAAATGAGGCAGAAAGTCAGATTAGTAACCTGGGACTTGGTCACAATTTTCGTGATGCCATATGGCAGCAGGGTCTACCATTAGACAACACATTATGCTTCCAATATGTTCCCAGGCAGTAGTACCTCCCTGTTTGGTAGCTGCCTACTACTGTACTACCTACTACCTGTGGAGTAGTGTGTGTGTGTGTGTGTCCACGTGTGTGTGTGTGTTTGTCTTTGTGTGTGTGCGTGTGTGTGCACGCGTAAATAATACGTAGTTTTCTGGTTCACAATACTCGTATGGTGGAGGCGGTGAATCACTGACTGATAAACAACAGCACTTGACCTCCATATATGATGATTATCTCTGCACACACACACTCATCATATCAACATAGGGCCACTGAGTTTGAAGAGGTCTCGCGTAACAGGACAGACCGACCACCTGAACGGCTAGTAAGTCGATAAATGGTGAAAATAACAAACTGAAAAATAAACAAATAATATTTCTGGTGCGTGAACCCGAAGCAGTAGAGACTGGTGTATTATTCTAGCCATAAGCGTTGATAGAAGTATTTAAGTGGGTGAAAGAAGTATTTAAGTGGGTGAAAGAAGTATTTAAGTGGGTGAAAGGAATCAATAAAGGGGATATAGATAAAGTTCTTATAATATCCGAGCAGGATAGGACTCGTAGCAACGGATTCAAGTTGGATAAGTTTAGGTTTAGGAGGGAGATAGGAAGAAACTGGTTCACAAATAGGGTGGTGGACGAGTGGAACAAGCTTAGCAACTTTGCAGTAAGTGCGGGAACTCTGGAAGGTTTCAAAAGGAAGCTAGATAGATTCATGGATGATAGAGAGTGGTAGTGACTCTCGACAGGAGCTGCCATGCACAGGCCAACCGGCCTATTGCAGACTCCTTATTTTCTTATGTTCTTATGTTCATATGTTTCGGGATCACGAGTCTGAATCTTTGGGTTTGTGGTTCAGGAGCCAGGAGAGGCGGCAGGTGGGTGACTGTACAATAAATATTCTATTCCCTGGACCTTGGGATACAGTTACCAGTGACCTTCTTAAATGACCCACGATGAAAAAATAAAGTAAACAAGTACCCATGGGGGACCGGTGGTAGAAGCGGTACCGTTCTTGCCTTGCAAGCGAGATGTCACGGGTTCGATTCCCGGGCCGGTGGAAGTTGTTTGGACATACTTCCTAGCCCCCATTAGTCCCTGTTCACCTAGCAGTACAGTAGGTACCTGGTGTAAGTCGAAAGTTGCGAATTCGTATTCAGGGACAAGTTGTTGGAGCTTCCAATAACTTGATGACATAAACCATTGACTCTTCAGGCTTCTACGCCCTTGACTCTTCAGGCTTCTACGCCCTTGACTCTTCAGGCTTCTACGCCCTTGACTCATGAGACATAAAGGCAAGCATGAACTAAGCATGCTTCCCTGTTGGGCACTGTAAACGCTTCTGCGCTTCACCTTACACAAGGATGTAGGGGAGTGCCCAATAAATAATAAAAAAATAAAATAAACAAGTACCCGATTGTAGGTTACGTTAGGTTAGGTTAGGTCATGTTAAACAAGGTTAGGTTAGGTTAGGTTAGGTAAGGTCATGTTAGATAAGGTTAGGTTAGGTTAGGTTAGACAAGGTTAGGTTAGGTTAGGTCATGTTAGACAAGGTTAGGTTAGGTTAGGTAAGGTCATGTTAGACAAGGTTAGGTTAGGTTAGGTAAGGTCATGTTAGACAAGGTTAGGTTAGGTTAGGTCATGTTAGACAAGGTTAGGTTAGGTTAGGTCATGTTAGACAAGGTTAGGTTAGGTTAGGTTAGACAAGGTTAGGTTAGGTTAGGTTAGGTCATGTTAGACAAGGTTAGGTTAGGTTAGGTAGCTTGCGCGATAACAGACATTTTCATATGGAATTATGCAACACCTAACCAAACCAAACCTTACTCTCAGACAATACTTTTGAGATCAATAATCATATTTGAGAAGAATTATATAAATAGTATGTTAACATGTAATAGACTCAAAGACAGACAGAAATTGGAAAGTACTGAATTCCTTAAGACATAAATTAACTTGGGACAGTTCTATGTGGCTGAGGTGCCCAAACACTCTCTCTCTCTCTCTCTCTCTCTCTAGTAATGACCCAAGTTGTCGACGGCTAGAAAATCAAATCAACTGTAAACATCTCACTTAATTCATTCTTAGTTAATACACTGTAGTCATTTGGCTCAGTTATGTACGACAGGACTTTTATGTTGTTGTTGTGATTGGTGGTAGTGATTGAGGTAGTTGTCTTGTTATTGGTAGTGGTGGTGGTGGTGATTGTTGTTGTTGTTTAAAGAGCTGGAGTAAACAAACATGTTATTAACCCACTCAGTAGCCAGAGTACATGTTTACAAGGGGCTCTACTTCTCCCTCAAGTCTCCAACATATTATCTTGTGTAATCTTTCTTGGTCAACGGTGGATAATGAGCACCACCGCCCGGCCCCAATACCCTGGTTACCCATCCTCACCACCTTATTTTACCTTAAGATTAAACCTAACCTAACCTAACCTAACCTAACCCAACCTAACCTAACCCAACCCAACCCAACCTAACCCAACCTAACCTAACCCAACCCAACCCAACCCAACCTAACCTAACCTAACCTAACCCAACCCAACCTAATCTAACCAAATAGTCCCAATTGTTCCTGTACAGTTGCGCACCATGGGTATAGCACACGACTTTGCTACAGTAAGATTTAGAGAATGTACTACACAGTGTACACAGAGAGTCTTTAAATACTGTAATATTATATGGGCACGAACTCCATTCAAATGCCCATTCATGGTAGCTGCCCCATCACACTCTTCGCTAACCATTTTATTCTGGATCAGGGTTCAATTTCTCTATTTGGCTCATAATTACTTGGACAAGACAATGATCAGTAACACCATACACAGGTGCAAACTCAACAAAATCTTCTCTAATTCCACTACAAACATCACCACAGTATCGGACACACAGTGAGAGTTGTTCTGTGCACGAGGTACTGTATCACTCTTATCAGTCATCTCATCAGCTTGGAATGTAAAACACTTTGCAGACCTGATTCTCGTCACTAGCTGGTCTTGAACTACAGTACTTACCCACAAGCCTTAATTATATAATTTTGAATGGTAGGAATTGTAGTTTTTACTTCTAGTTTTAAGATATTTCTCCAGTAATGTCCCCAGTATACAGCACTTACACGAAACCTCAGCAGAGAATTCTATCATTACTGTTTGCGTTAACATCAATAATTCCACCATAAGAACCTCAGAGTGTTAGCTGGGGACTACACAGAACTATTGTTCTCATTATAAGGAGTGTGGCATGATTTCATCTACTTAGCATTTCCTTTCACTGTCTACCAGAGCAACAATGCAAATACTTTCCTTCTGCAATTGACAGAACCCTTTTTAGCATCAACAGTTCACTATTTCCGAAAATATGCTGAAATTTCGGTGGGGAAGGGGGGTCCGTTTCCCATGACCCCATCCCCTTGAACACAGCCTTGGTGGGCAGATAATCTATAGAGACAGTGTATGTTAAGTGGAGCCAGAGTGTATGGAGGGTTTCCACTCGTCATGGTAGCAGCGTCACTGTCAACGCTATCAACACCCTCCTCCACCTCTTATCTTGAGGAGGCAACTGACGTGATTCACCAATAACAATAATTAAATGAAATGTTAGACACAGATAGATGGAGTAATAGATAGATAATGGAATGATGGGTGGATAAATAGATAAATGCTGTGATAGATGGATGGATAGACTGAGAGCGATAAACTGATAGATATATACGGATTAATAGATAAATAGATGACAAAAGAGATGGATAGACTATGAAAATGTACTGATAGATAGAGTAACAGAGAGAATGACAGATAAATGAATAGAGTGATAGATGGATAGATTTAGTTCTGTACCGCAGCTGTGGGTTAGGTTAGGTGAGACGATGAAGAATGCTCAGGTGTCCACGAGAGATCAAGAGAGAAGTTATACGTTACCTCAAGTGTGCGGTGATCCAGATCCAGACGCACCATAGAGTTCTGTAGGAGGGAGATGGCAGCCCTCTTGAAATTTAATGCCCTTGGGTCCTCGTCTGGTGAAGGGCAGACTTCCTCCACCACTCCATCATGGTAGGCGAATCTGTGTTAATGAAGGGTACGTTATGTTATATTACAATACTACAATAGGTTAGAAACGTTAGATTCAGATAAGAAAGGAAGTTAGATACAATTAGGTTAGGTTAGGTTAGGATGTGGTAGGGAAGTTCGATTAGGTTGAGACAAGCTACATTAGACACGTTAAGGTTAGGTTAATAAAACTAGTTTAAGAGGGTTAGATTAGGTTGTGTTTGGTTAAATTTGGTTAAGAAGATTGTTTAGTTTGATAAAGTTATGAATACTGTATTATCTAAAAATAGTAATGAAGTCTGTATTCATGAATGTTTGAAAACAGTGTACTGTACTGTACTGTACTGTACTGTACTTTTGAGGCTTTGTTCTAGTAAATGACAGTATATTTACATTATATTGCCTTCTGTGAAAATGAGGCATGTTATGAATGGTCCAATTTAGAAACTTACTGGGAACAGGACTTACGTGACTTACACATCCATTGGTTATCTCACCTTAACGGGTTTTTGGTGAGGGCCGCTGTAAATGCAGTGTCTTCCACAGTTTGTTCCTGTCCACCACTGTCACTCTTGCTGGACATTACACCGACTCTCTCAACCTACAAAGAAAGATTCAGTCACTCAGCTAAACGAAACCAGATCAAGCGGGCGGGTGAAATATGAATTAGGCATCTCAGGTGCAGAACATCATAAAATTTGCATTACTAACTAATAAGTCTAAGTATTTTGGATCCACTTTCCATGATTTCTTGTACCCCTTAGGTTAGGTTAGGTTTGTACAATAGTTAGTGAAACAGACTTGTAACTAGAGTTGGTCAGGTTCACAGGGAGTCATTAGTAGTCATAATTATATATAATATTAACAAAAATACTTATTATTATTAAACTCTTCGGGGAGAGAAAACATGAGTTAGAGAAAAACAAGAGACGGAACAAGAAAGAGAGAGAGAGAATGAGAACAAGAGAACAGAGAGAGACACCATACCACTAGTTCCATCTCGCAGGCCGTCAGCACGTTGAGAGCGAGGCTGGCGTCCGTAGTAAGAGAGGTGACGGACGGAGAAGACCCCACTACCTCCGTCTGCGTCTGCGTCACATACTGGTATTTATACGTCCGTCCGTCCACCAGTCTGAGCTTCTTTCCCACTGACCACAGACAACAGGGAAATAGAGACTTGTACCCATGGAAACTCATAAAAGTACAAACGCAGGAAAATAAACATGATTTTTACCCCCATGGACGTATATAATGGGGATAAAGCTTAACATCACAGCAATGGATAGGTAGTAGGCAGCTATCAAACAGGGAGGTACTACCGCCTGGGAAGATATTGGAAGCTTAATGTGTTGTGTAATGGTTGACCCTGCTGCCATATGTGACCAAGTCCCAGGTTGATGATCTGACTTTCTGCCTCATTTACACACAATTGCAACATACATAGATTGTTTCTCACTTTTGATTTTTTTTAATAATTGTTTTCCTTTATAGTTTTTTATTGTTATTATTATTACAGGGTTATTGTTATTGTTGTTATCATTATTATTTTATTATTATTATTATTATTAAATTTTCGCCCCCCCCCCCCCCCTCCAGGCCCCGGGTGGGTTAATCCCCGTAAAAACAAAACGAAACGGAAATTTAACATAGGATAGCCAAGTTAACACACAAAACTAAGTTATCATAATCAACTTAAGTTAAATTATCTAACCTTAAATAAACAAACATAACATAACATAATCTAACCTAACCTAAATTATACATTATTTATTCTCATTACTATCTGAAATAACAATTATATCATCAGTTAAAATGTAAGGATGCACCGAACTGGTTAACTTCAGCTAAAACACTAAAACATTACTATTATATATGACATTTTAACATTAACTATATGCATTCACTTATCATAACTAGAAGATGTTAAAGTACGTAATATTTTCCACAATTAATACGTTATACAAGTGATTTTTAAGTATTTATTTAAGTATATGTGTGTGTGTGTGTGTGTGTGTGTGTGTGTGTGTGTGTGTGTGTCTATATTATACAGTGTGTTTACAGATCTGAAACGCAAATGTTATGCTAACTCTGAACCTGTATACTTAGCCAAAAACATATACAGAAACTCAAGTATTTTGGAGAAACTGTATATATACGGTAACACACACACACACACACACACACACACACACACACACACACACACACACACATACACACACACACACACACACTACAAATCAGTATCATATCAACTTTGAACTCCTGATATGATCTCTTAAAGACATACGAGCATAAAGACGATAAGTGTAACAACCATTAGATTCAGATTTGGCCCCATGAAACGAGGAGAATCATCATCTACAGTACAGGTGAATGAGGTTAGTACTTGAATATTAAAGGGTCAAGAGTCAATTACTACCTTATCTTTACCTGTAACAGGGTCCACATTCTCAAAAGGGTTGTAAGTTAAATTGTTTTCACCTTACCTAAGCATCTGAGAACTTCACTAATTGTCTTACACTACAAAGAAAATACGTTCTCAGAGATGGAAGGGTATTTCATATAGACACAGTTAACTTAAAGCACAATAATGGGTTTTTAAAGGTTCATTGCAATTTGCTGTAATTATGGTAAGACTCTACATCTATAGTTATGATCAAATCTCCATATTTTAACCCTACCATCTTTGTCAAATAAAAAGAAGTTTGTTTAATGCATTCTTAGTTCTTCAGTTAGGGATAATTTTTCCTAGGAATATTTTAGTTCTTTCTTGTGTTGTAGTTTCGGTGGTACAGTTGGATGCATTCTCCCATTGTATCAGTTAGGGGTAAATCCTAAAGTACAGATTTTATCAACATTCAAAGGTGACTCCTGTTACGTCCACTCAACGGTATCACGCTTCGCTTGGACCCTCTGCACTAGTTGACCAAATAACGTCAGCCAGAGTAAGGAGCAATGTTTGTTATTTCTACCTCAGTAAGAGTTATTAAAGAGGTTCAAAAGTGGCAAAATATAGTTTGAAACCCAATGGACCCGTGATGCCTCCAAGGATACTCACACTGGCATTTCTTAAGGGCACATCTTTCCCAGGGTTCCCTTGGTGGCGGAGTTTGTAGATCTTCTGCAGCTGTGGTGTACGAGAAGAAACACAAATTATTAATCATATCCCCTCTACTGTTGTTTCTGAATTAACAAAATACAATGAAAACAATCTAATACAAGAGTGAAAAATACCTATAATCACAAAGTCTTCAAACCCTATACTGAAAACATTTTACAAGGCAATATGAGCGAGGAAAACACATTGTTCTGTTTAATCACATTTCGCTAAGTATGGTGGTGATACTACATATGAGATACTAGAAAACATACTACGACACAATACTAACACAATACACACCATTATTTACTATTTCACATCACACCACACAATAAGAGGGTTCCAATAATGAAAATTACACTTACGTTGTTGGTCGTCATCTTGATCTTGTGATGATGGAGGAGCAACTTCATCAACCTCCACCGCCTCCTCTACATCAGCGCCTCCTACAGCAGGTTGATTACCTTTGTTCTGTGTAACCAGGGGAGGGAGGGGCAAAGCTGTGTGAGTCACTGCTTCATACATGATGGATATCTTTTGAAATTATTGTTAACTGAGACCTCTAGTACGTCCCATTGTTGTGATTGGTTTATTATCATTGTCATCATCATTAATGTTTTCTTATTTATTTTCATTTTTATATTATTACTATCAATATTATTATTATTATCATTATTAATTATTAATTTAAGTGGCAGTTAAGACTCACCGAGCAGTCATACAGCGGAAATTCATCGGTGTCGTCGGTACAGTCAGGAAAGTCATCACACACCCAATCAAAATTGATACACTCCCCGCTGTCCCTACACTTGAACTGGTCCTTGGTACACTGTTCGGCCTGGCCCACCGTCACCACCACACCTGTAGCAGAGATTCTCATGAACGTGACATATTTAGATGTGTAAGCAAGATATACGTATGTCGCGTATATTAGAAAGCCAAGTACGAACCCACACACCCACATACTCATACGTTAGCAAGGTAGTACACACATATTACTACTACTAATAATAATAATAAATAATTAACGGTTTATTAAGAAAACATTGCAACCCGAAGGCTGAAAATATACAATGAACAGAGGTGATAAGTTACATATGGTGAAATCGGGGAGTGGGTCACTTGATTGACAAAAGTTTTCAATACAGAAACATAAGAAACATAGAGTCAACAAATAGATTAACTGCAAATTGCTGGAAACAATCATTTCAAACTCTATTCGAAGTCATCTGGAGAAGCACAAGTTGATCAATGATTCCCAACATGGCTTCACAAGCGGGCTTCATGTCTAACTAATCTATTAACATTCTTTTCATCGGTTTTCGAATCAGTGGACGAGGGGCACAATTATGATGTGGTATATCTCGACTTTAGCAAAGCCTTCGACAGAGTCCCCCACGAAAGACTAATAAGAAAAGTGGAGGCTCATGGCATTAATGGTGATATTCTAAAATGGATTAGGGCGTGGTTACAGGACAGGAAACAGGGAGTGAGCATTAACGACACTAAATCCCATTGGAGCAACGTCACTAGTGGAGTTCCCCAAGGCTCAGTACTTGGACCATTATTATTTATTATATACATAAACGACATAGATATCGGTGTAGACAGCAACATAAGTAAATTTGCTGATGACACTAAAATAGGACGTGTAATTAAATCTGACGAGGACTCCGCAAAACTACAGGAAGATCTAAACAAATTTTTCGAATGGTCTGAAAAATGGCAGATGAAATTCAATGCGGACAAATGTAAAGTACTCAGTATAGGAGATGTAAACAGGGAAACCAGATACCAGGGTTAAACAAAGGGGGCATTACAAAGGTACTCAAACTATCTAACCAGGAGCGAACTCGTAACAATGGTTTTAAATTATACAAATTTAGATTTCGGCGTGAAATAGGTAAACACTGGTCTGGAAACAGAGTAGTGGATGAATGGAACAAGTTACCAAACGTCATCATTAACTCGAATACGCTGGATAGCTTCAAACATAGGTTGGATGGTTATGTGAGCAATAGGGGTTGGGTATAAACGGGACTGCCCAGTATGGGCCAATAGGCCCACTGCAGTTTCCTCCATTCTTATGTTCTTATGTTCAAGCGATGAAGACTGGAGAATGTCAGAGGAATTTTGTATCTCCCAAGAGTTTTTTAAACGTTGCTAGAAACGCAATAAACTCCGAGTCAATTTGAAGTAGCAAGCCCCGAGCATCTACTGATTTTTCTCCACATTGCTCTCCAGCTATTTCTTCTAGCACACACAATACTGCCGGCAACCTGTCCATTAAATTGCGACAGGAAATATACCTGCATGCCCACCGGGGTGGCCAAGCTTCACTGATTGTCGCTCCAACAGTTGTTTCTTCCTTTCGAGTTGAAATTATCACTTTTGTATATCAGTTGTGGGTTGATCGTCAATCTTTGCACTGTACTGTTGGTGGGAGGATGTTGATAAATCTAGATGGGGAAGAGATGGGGAAGGGGAGGGGCCGACAAACCAGGCTGGCAGCTGTCTCCATGGTCAAGAGGCCACGGCCGCGTGAGCGGACAGCGACGACTTCACAAGTCCTTGCCCTATGAAGGCAATCGAGACCCATTCCCCAATTATGTAACTATATTTTCAGCCTTCCGACTGCTATGCTCTTTCAATAAACTGTTAATGATTATTATTATTATTATTATTATTATTATTATTTTATTATTATATTACTATATTATTATATTTCGTTCCTCAGGCCCCGATGTGGGTCAGTGACCTGTGCCCGGGTGGGCTAATCCCCGTAAAAAAAAATTATATATATATATATATATATATATATATATATATATATATATATATATATATATATATATATATATATACTGTATATATATTTTTTTTTTACATAATACACACTCATGTACAAAAAATCAGACATGCATATAAGTACATATGTTCACAAAACATACAATACACGTATTTACATCATACATACAAATGTTCACTACATAACATACTGCAAACAAGAGTATAAAAATACACAAGTGGAACAATACATATTCAGGTGCACCACATATATACATGCACGTGTAAGCAAGATATATATGTACAAGTGTGATATAAAGTTGTGTACACAATATACATATGTAATCAACATATAGTACATACACAGGTACACATATGATACATACTCATTCACACCAGATACGAACAAATACCGTAAACATACACACAAGAAACATACTTTATATGTTGTGTCCAAGCCTCACGTATGACCTTCCTTACTGTGTGCACAAGGTCACTTGGTACCCACAGCCGGTTAACAAAACTTTTACAAAAAGTATCTTCAACTAAACAGTCAATCGGTCAACAAAACAGTCAGTCGGTTAACAAAACAGTCAATCGGTTAACAAAAATATTCAGTCTTTTAACGAAACAGACATTGAAATTACCCTGAAACTGTCTTAAATTTATACGGTCAGTTAACAGTTAACACCAGTTGAGAGACGATGTTAACATACAAAATCTTTTCAAATATATATCTACACACACACACACACACACACACACACACAGGGATCACCAAGGTGTATTTGTATCACCGTTATTACTCAATTTTGTTTTGTGGATGCTCTCTCTCTCTCTCTCTCTCTCTCTCTCTCTCTCTCTCTCTCTCTCCTGTTAAACACCACCGAACACCTACCATATATTGTCACACTTAACCTAGCTTACGCAACCTAATCTAACCCGATCTAACCTAACCTAACCTAACTCATTCTACCTAATCTACACCCTACTTATCCTAACCCACCCTACCCTACCTAACCGACCCTAACTACCCCACCCACTTCACCTAACCTAACCAAACCTAAACTAACCTAACCTAACCTAACCAAACCTGACCTGACCTGACCTAACCTAACCTAACCTAACCTAACCTAACCTAATCCACTTCAAATATCCTAAATTTCATCCTACATACAAAAGACAATAAAATCATCAATAACAACAAGAAGTCACTGGTGGTAAGAAGCCTTAATTACGACAAAACACTCCTCACGCGGTAAAGACAATTATCAGTAAGGTCAGGAAAGATTTATATAATGATATTTTGTGTATTTACCTAAAATAAAGGCGAGCACCAGCCACAGTCTTGAAGGTGCCATCATATACAAGTGTTCATGTCCACGGGATATTTCTCAGAAGGTTTTCTTAGGTAGAGTGTTTCCCTGTCGTGACGTTAGATGACCCCTCACATAGGACGCAGTAAACAAACACCTCAGGTCTATTCACTTTTCCTCGGCGTGGTGAGGTGATGACCCACTTTTACACTACTCTTCTTGATCTTCAGCCACTTAAGTGATGAAAATAAAACCTTCAACATATAGAGCTCACAGTAATGGGGAGTGTAAGGGACGTGGCCTCATTAATCACACACCAGGTTGTAACTGAGGGCAGGCTGCTACCGGCGTCACCACTTGACCATTGGTCCTCTAAGATAACTGATAGTCTGTTTACCTTATCTTACTACCTGTGCTGTCTCCCTCACCACTGTACTGTATTATAATGTACTGTCTCCCCCTACCACTGTACTGTACTGTACTGTATTGTATTGTACTGTCTCCCCCTACCACTGTACTGTACTGTATTATAAGGTACTGTCTCCCCCTACCACTGTACTGTACTGTACTGTATTGTATTGTACTGTCTCCCCCTACCACTGTACTGTATTATAATGTACTGTCTCCCCCTACCACTGTACTGTACTGTACTGTATTGTATTGTACTGTCTCCCCCTACCACTGTACTGTACGGTATTGTATTGCACTGTCTCCCTCACCACTGTATTGTGTTGTACTGTCTCCCTCACCACTGTACTGTATTGTACAGCTTCTGACACCGATCGCACAAGCGGTGAAATAGTCATTTTACTGAAGTACCTTACAGTTTGTTATATACTGCGACACCTGTACAGTGCAAGTTTACACGAAACACTCATGTATTATATACTGATATACAAATATGTATTTCCAAACACACAAAAACACACACACACACACACACACACACGCACACACGTCACCAGCCTGGTCGTCTTCTCTCAACTCCACCCAACAACGTCAGCTAGAGAAGGTACAGAAAAGGGCCTGCAGAATCATGCTCGGCGCAGAATACTCCGGCTACACCAACGCTCTCTCCATCCTGGAAATGCCATCCCTCAGTGACCTCCACCACCAAGCACTGGAAAGGTTTGGCAGTGGACTACTGCACCACCCTCGCCATCGCCACCTCCTGTCACCTCCTGCCCCCCACCCACCTAGTGCAGTCCGCCACTACAACAAAATTCAGCTCATAAGAGCCCGCACCGATAGATATAAGAACAGCACCATCCCATCTATTGTTCATCTGTTCTAATTTTATATACAACTTAACGTCTTATTTCAGTTATGTATCACTAAATTTTGGAAAGCCTCGTGGAATGAAGGCAAATAACTGCAACGAATACAGTATAATAAAAACAGTAACGGCCGATACGAGTAATAATATTCCTTTATGTTACCAAGTACAGTATTAGTTAAGCTAGTATCGGTGGTATTAAGTACTGGTAACTGGTGAACCCAGTATACAGTAGGTTGTCTTGAGTACTCTGCTGGAAAAGAAAATGCAGTTGCTGGGTGTTTTATGGACTCGGTTATCTATATTGAGATATTTTAGTTTTAAGGGATATACATTGATATTTACATCAATGTAACTAATGAATTAGAATATCCCCTTTCTTTTTTTCCATTGGTTTATCTTCAAATTAATAACGAATAAAAAATCCGTTAAAGCTAATCCCGCTAAGATGACATGACAACAGACGTGATTCCCTACCGTCTAATCAGTGCACAGGAGAACACTGTATACTTTACATGTAATAGTACAATCACTTTACTGTACTCAATGATTTGGCTGTTAAAGTACTCAATATACTCGATACCTAGCAATTAGTATCGATACTTTCAAGTACTGTATATAGCTGGTATCAGAATTATCGGTATGCCTGACTAATATACAGTACGCAATGTGAAAATGTTCCATTTCATGCAGTGTATGTTGAGTAGAGGTTAGGCTAATCAGGAGAGAACTCCCAACATTCAATAAACTTCACGTTAACCTGAAGTAACCTAACCTAACATAACCTAACCAAGTCTAGCTTAACCTACCCTGTCCAACATATACACAAACTATTACAAGCAACAGTTATTTTGGCATGTTTGGGGAGATTTTCTTGGATACAGTATATTGATGTAGACTGTAGAGGAACAGTACACAAACTCCTATGGTACTTGAAGCAGAAGAGGGGGGGGATTCGATGAAGAGGCCCCGGGGAGGACGTACCAGGGGACGGGTAGTGGCAGCAAGAACGCCAGTGCAGAACCAAGGGACAAAGGGACACCCCCACCCGCTCTACCTCCCACCCAGGAGGAGGCGAGCGCCATATAAACAATGTCATCTTTGACCACACCCCACAAAATACAATGTATTTAGCAAACGCTGCAGCTCCGGAGAATGACGGGGGCCGGAGTTACCAAGAGCAGAGACGTTACCGAGAACAACTTCCGACTTGAATGTCATTTACACTAATACTGACACGTTCCTTGATAAGCGAGAGGAGTTTGAAACACTATTGAAGGTACATCAACCCGATATAGTAGGTGTTATAGAACTGTTGTACAAGAACAGGAGAATCGAGCAGGAGGAATGCGAGTTCAACATAGACAATTATGACTCATTTACGAGCCATTCTCAAGCAACTTGCAAGAGGGGTGTGGTTATCTATGCTAGGTAAGACCTTAGAGCCAGCCAGGTGAGGGTACAGGGAGAGGATGTTTTTGAAGAATGAAAATGATGTAAAATTATGTTAAATGGGAAAGACTTACTTATTGTCGGGTGTATCTACAGATCCCCAAACTGTAGCGCATTAAACCAAAGAAACTTAAAAATCTTAATTGACATTGTAACGGCGCACAACCCTAGCCACCTCCTTGTCATGGGGGACTTTAATTGTGGCGACATCGACTGGAGAAATGAATCCACGCCAAACTACCAAAATGATCCAGCCAGCACTTTCGTAGAAACTCTGAGAGACAATTTTCTTTTCCAACATGTTAAAGATCCGACTCACTACAGAGGAGAGCAAACACCCAAACCGCTGGACGCATACGAGGAAGGTATGGTGGCCAAACTGGAACATCTAGCACCAGTCACCATAGAAGCCCATTGTTGATGGTAAGTGTTTACTATTCCATTATACGTGCTCAAGTTGGCACCCTGACCACCATCTGGGGTGGCTCTTCTTCTGTCCAACTGTTAGATAGGGTTGAATCAAAGGCATTTCTTCTTATTAACTCTCCTCCTTTAGTTGATAATCTTTCTTCTCTTTCTCTTCGCCGCAATGTTGCTTCACTCTCTCTTTTTAACAGTACTTTAACGGGCAATGTTCGGTGGGTTTGGCAGTGGATGTGTGGATGTCGGTCACACAAGAATAACCCGTTATAGTACATACTTCTTTCCTCACACAGCCAAATTGTGGAATACTTTGCCTTCTGTGTTCCACACTCTTACAATCTGTCTCACTTTAAAAAGCTGGTTTTCTTGCATCTTCGTGGTGTTCATTAGCATACTATTTTTCTCTTCTGAGTTATATTTTTTTACTCTTATCCCCCCGGCCCCGGTGTGTGTCGGTGACCTGCGCCCGGGTGGGTTATTCCCCGTAACCCAAGTACAATCTAGTTATTTCACATACTACATTCTTTCGATATGTTTGTGTAATAATTTATACGAAATGTTTATGAGCTAATACTTGTATTTGTCTGTGAATTGATATGTGTATGTATGTGTTTACATGTGTATGTGTGTTTTATATTCATATTTGTTTATTCGTTAAAATGCATACAGTATATGTATATGGTTGTGTATTAGTATATGTATGCTTGTTTGTTAATATATGTGCGTTTATGTTTAAATATATCTCTGTATCCACATATGTTACTGTATGGGTTTATGTAAATTCTGTATTTATGATTGTGTATTAATGTGTATGTATATTTGTGGATACAGCACCCGACTCCTTTCCTAGAGATCACCTGCTTGACCCTGGCGCCCTCAGTCCACCCAGCTCACTGACTCCTTGTTTACCGCTGGCTGAGTGATGTATGTAGCCCTCACCAAGGACTAAAACATTCTTGGGAGTATAGTTAAGTATAAGTATGTGAATAATATTATGTATATAAATATGTGTATGTATGTTTGTATATGAATATGTAAAAATAAAACATAATAAAAAGCTAAAATAATGGACCAATTTGGTGACCCGTGATTTACACACTAGGTTCGTGACGTCACAGCAGCCTGGTGACGTCATAAGTGATAGTTGCCAAGTAGGACTTTTCTATAGGAAACATGTGAGTGAAGGTGTTGTCACAGTGCCATCGCGACGTGACAGTGTGGAAGTCATATGTTGTTTACTTAGCCCAATGTTCGTCTGTGTTAATCATACAGGTGGAGGCTTTTAGTGGTAATAGTGTTAGGTTAGGTTAGGTGGGGCTAATTTTCAGGTGATTCATATGAACGATTAATTCTTTAATAACAGACTGACTGACCACTATTCTCCAGAAACAAAATTCCTCGTTTTTCCGACGGTTTATAAACAAAATTCTAACACCTGACAGTCAAGCGAGATTTTTTTTAATAGAATGCGAGTTTTATGTTGTAATATTTATGTTCTTAATATTTTATCTTAAATGGACAGTGGTGAAGTCCCAGGCCTCTGGTTCTAATACTGGACCACCCGAACGGCTAGTAAGCTGATAAGTGGCGCCAATTATATATTAACACCACTAGTCAGATTTACTCTTACGAAGTCAGTTACGAGGAATATTCATGGTATGAATATGTATGAATCTGACACAAGGACTTTACGTGAGGGGAACTATCAGGTGACGTCTGGCTCTCTGCCCTGTGCGTGTTGTCGTACCGTAGTGAGTAACACACCTCCCAGTGCTGCTTGTCACTGATTGGCCAAGTGAGTCCCAGCTCTAATAGCTCCCAGCTCAGTATAAACATTAGGATTGGATCCCTGTCCTAATGGGCCCTAGTCAAAATAGAGTGAAGATAGATATATAGATAGATAAGCATAGATAGATGGATAGATAGACTGATATATAAAAAGATAGACAGTAGGGTAATTATTGACGACAGACTCCTCGCCGATTACTTAATAGAAACTGAATTTAAAGTTGCCGCAATTTCACTCTTTGTAGTGGAAACTGTCGTAGTTTGAACAAGTTTGTTAAAATGGGATTATTTCTAAAATAAACCTAATCTAACCTTAGTTGGTAAGAAACTATGATATGGTGTAATTTTACGTTTTTTTGTGGACGTGAGAAAACGGCCGAAGGGTTTATAAACAACGGGAGAGGATAGCATGGAACAGGGATCGGACCACCGTATTGTTTTACATCCGTGAAAGACAAGGTAGTGCTGCTAGTGAGATCCTAGGGGCCCAATTATCTCCCAAGCGAAGCATTTACCCAAGAAATGAATATCATAAGTGAACACGGTGATGAAAATATAGTAATAAAAGGTCCACCAAAACAAATTCCACAGCGATGGGTGTGTCGTCAATATTAACCAAAAATAAGTTCACTCTAATTCAGCATTGTGTACATGAACAGTGACGATATGCAAACACTGGTAAATAGTGAGTTGATTAAACCAAAGATGGCCTGGGAAAGCCTCTACCTCGTATATACTGTATTTACATTTTGATGAGAAACCTTAATTTATCAGCCCGGAAATTTGTACCCCCCACACACCCTCCCATCTCCTGTCCTCTCCTCTCCCATCCCCTCTCCACCTCCTCTTTTCTCCCCCCTCCACCTCCTCTCCCTCCTCTCCCTTGCTCCTTTCCTCTCACGAGATGTTGAATGGTTATGTCTGGTGTGTGTGTTAGTAAAGACGACGTTTCTAGTGTCTATAAATTTAAAATTCAGTATCATGATTTAAATATCTATCTATCTATCGTGTCAAGGAAATAATTCAGGGTATCTCTCCACAAGACCAGGACAATAACATCCTGACATCTCCACATTATGACCAGAGCGACCACTGATATTATAAAGGAACCTTCAGGTAGGTTTATAGGCCTCTGCTTCTCTCATATTAAAGTGTTAATGTAGTACAGCATACAGGTGCTAATGGTCGTTGGTTCGCATCCATTAAAATCAACCTTTTGGGGAAGTGCTGGTAGCGGCCACACTTCCTCATTGTGTACCGAGGCGTAATACTCAGTGCTGTGTCAGTAGTCGAACATCCACACACGATAAAAGATTTCCACGCCACTGAAAGTATTCAGATACATGCGGTAACTTACCCGGACTGGGGAGCTCAAGTTACCACCAATGATTGAGAAAACTTAAGATGTCACCAAAGGTGTACCACAACACGGCCATGTGAGGGAGACGGCCACCATGGGTATGCCACAACGTGGCCATGTGAGGGAGACGGCCATTAAGATATAAGAAATATACCATGAAGAATTCTGTCCAAAAATGTGACCACAACACCACCACAGTTAAACAACCACACGAAGCTCTGGACACAGGCGTAGACCACAACCTTCACCCACAGCAAAAATATAAGTAACAAATAAACAAATAATCTGCTGCCCCCCCCCCCCCCCCACCCCCGCCGGCCGGGACAGGGAGGGTGGTGGTTAAGGCCACATGCGGGTGCCAGCATCAGCGCGTGACCCACCCTGGCCAGCCTCTCACTGCTGCCAACACCTGGGCCCCGCTGGCTGCTGGACGGGGCCCCCTCACCTCCCTTCCCCAGGCTCTCCTGAAAACCGAAAACCAGCTAAAGGTAATAAAGAACCATAACAATGTGATAATGTTGCATTTATCCACGAAACGTAAAGATTTAACTTAACAAAGGAATTATCCATATCATTTGGTTTATATATTCTATATAGTTGATTTTCAGATTTTAGAAGGGCCCCTTTTAGTTTGTTTTTTGTTTCCGTCTAAAGTCATTATATATATATCCTGTACAACAACCCACAACAAAAGTGTACACTTATCACAACCCACAACAGTATACACTTATCACAACTCACAAAAATGGGTACACACTTATCACAACACACAACAATAGTATACACTTATCACTTACAAAACTGCTGTACATACTCGTACATGATCGAGGTGTTGTAGCTGCAATGTACTGTACGTTGTGAAAGGCAGTGGGTCCTGTATGACGGACTATTAGGGACAGCGTTTACAAGCATGGTTATTATCGAGAATTGTCCTAGTGTTATCCTTAGTATATACTGTATCATGTATAGTCCAATTACACACTAAAACTAATATACTCTTACTTCTTTCCGATGTACTCCCGGGCTCGCATTAACTGGAGGAGACTGCTGGCAATACAACTGGCCATCACTTGCCCCCAAGCATATGTTTCTTGTTGATGGCGTTGAGGTCGTGTGTCCTTTCTTGTATAACTTTACCTTCATTGATCATGTCAACTAGAGTTTTCTACGTCAAGGTTGGCGTCTGTCAAATCGAGCAGGTTAGTCAGTTTGTTTATCTTGTCCTACCAACCCTCTCGAGTTGCAGCATTACGGTTACTGTAACGTGTAGCAACCCGCATGTATTGGCTGCTATTAGAATTTGACGAATCATTTGTCGGGTTACTAAAAAGTAACCCGGTGCTGGGATTGCTCTTCAGATATGCTGCCTCGAATATTAAAAAAAAAAAATGGTCCAAACCTTCGGTACAGTCTCACCCAAAAGTTCGGTAACTCTCCCAGCCAGCTATTGCTGCACTGCCTGCTTCAGATGTTTGAAACTGTCTCAGTACCAACCAGAACATGAAACCAATACTAGTGAATCTAAAGGTTTGAAGTAACAGACTCAAGTTCATACATCTGAAGCAGGCAATGCAGCAATAGCTGGCTGGGAGAGTTAGCGAACTTTTGGGTGAGACCATACACAGGGAGGCAAGGTGGCCAGGTTCACTTCACAAACTGCGTAATGGCAGCACAATGCACGTCACACTCAGGTACTGATAGAACACTGAACTCCAGACGCTTTATAACACCACGAGACTTGAGCTTATTCCTTTGTTACCCCAACCGTTCACACATTACCTGTTCACTATAGGAGATGTAAACAATGTAATATGTGGCTGGAATTTTGTGATAACTCTTACACTCACAGGCCCAGTCTTTCCCACTCACGGGCCCAGTCTTTCCACGTCCTCATACGCCCTAACCGAACCTTGACTTAAGATGGCGTCACGCTAGCACTTTTTTTTCGTAATTTAATTGCATTAATTTTCTAAAAAAATTAAATTTTCTGAGCGCTCCCTGTCACACACGCCAATCTTTCCGCGTTCGTCAATTGTAAAGGAAGAAAATGGCCTTGTATGCCTTCCTTTCCTTCTTTTTCTTTTTACTGTATCTATCGTCCTTTGGGTCCCACAGGTGACGAAGTGATATAATATTGTCTATCAATTTCTTCGGACAGACGCATCCACACAGGAATAGAGAGGCCGTGAAGTTGAACACAAGGCTCAATGTAAACAAACGCTCTACGGAACCTCAGTTACCAAGAGATTAAACGCCTACAACTACTGCCAAGGTTATACTACAGATGGGCAAGGGGCGACCTAATCGAAGTCTATAAACATCTCAGGGGCACTACTGGGTCGAAGGTACAGTCACCCAAAAAAGTCCTGTCGCGAACCGCGATTCAGACTCGTGAACCCGAAGCAGTAGACACTGATACATTATTCTGTCCATAAATGCTTCGGATTCAAGAGTCTGAATCTCGGGGTTCATGGTTCGCGACAGGACTTTTTTGGGTGACTGTACAGTGTACATACCTGGAGCTGTCGGACGTCCGCCTCACAAGGGGTCACAGCTTAAGGTTGAAGAAGCCACAAGTCCAGAAAACTGTGAGGGTAATTTTTTCGGAGAATTGTGAACTCTTAGAACAATCTGCCAGAGTGTTGTGACGGCACTGAGTGTGAGCTCATTCAAGGCCAGACTTGACCAACACTGAAGCAGGTAACAGGTTCCGACACATTCAGGAGCCAGTGCGTGCCCAGTACTTGCCAACAGTGCACAACAGAGTCGTGACCGACCGCCCAACCGGCTAACCAACCGATAAGTGACGAAGAGGATAAAAGTAATATCAGATGTATTTACGAATATCAACATCAATAAAAAAAATTACACTTATGCAGTTTATTAAAATTGCAACAATGAATAATTGTTTAATTAAATCGAGTTGTTTTTCATGGTTCAATATTTATTTTATATAAATATCCTCATTATTGAGTATACTGTAGATCTTGACCACAGAAATTGGCGCTACCCAGTCAGGCTGAAACGACACGTTTCGTTCCAGCGTGACGAGCTAGAAAAATTTACAATTCGTGGAAATAAACGACAGAAACCGAGAAAATTGATGGAAAAAGTGCAATTATGACGCCGCCTTTAACCTAACCTGTCGTAACTTAAGATCAAGTAGGGGTGAAGGACTTGCCTCAAGGTCTGCGTATGTGTGCGGGTGTTTCTGTATGTAAGTATGGATGCGTGTGTCTGTAGGCGTGTACGGATATTGTGTATTTGTGTTTGCCTGTGTACTGTGATCGTGTACTTCTAATAAACATCTGGAGACTTACCGACCTGATGGAGTCAAAACTTCAATTCATCATCGTTGAATTCCTCTTGTAATAATAACTCTTTAAGGTTCGCTCAAAATAAAGTGACTTTCATAGGAAAAATCAACTATTTATTATGAAACAATTCACAACTTTTTGAAAGACAATGTTGGATATAATGACAACAAGAGCGAGATGCGTCACTGTATTGTACACGCGCACTCACAGGAAGGACATACACAGAGGTGCCCTTCACAGACACCGCTAAGTCGTTAACTGTGTCTACGAACGGGAGCATCGTCAACAACACGGCCAGGGAGACAGGTACTGAGTAATGGCGTCCGCTGTGTTCCTCAGGCAGGCAGGGGGAATGTCACGCACATTGAGCAAACGAATCCTTGAGTCTTGTTTAACACTCACAAGACATCATAACACCCACAATGAAACATGGTTAACATACTTCTGCATATTACGTGACGTCATGATCCACTGCCACCTGTATTAACGAACGGACCCTAAAGCTATAATTCCATTCACGCGTTTTCAGTCGCTACAGGGAGCGATTGGCATGTATACTGCAAACGCATAACGCTAACAAAACCGTGCCAATGGAAACAACCGTGCACATTTCAATGTCATCTATTTTTGGCGCTAGTGCTAACGCGTGAATGGAATCCTAACTATAGTCTTGGGGCGACCACGCTTACGCCTCCAAAATATATGAAAAAACCATTGGCCAGAAACTGTGACGTGGGATGACGACAACACGAGAATAAGACACCAAAGTATCACCCAGTTTGATATAATGGCAACCTGTAGATCAGTATCGCGGTTTATTTTTTACCCATTATTTGACGTTTTCTTTTCCCTACAAACATCACGGAAGCAACGTTTTACTTATCCAGTAGCAACATATAACTGATAAACTATGTATGTTTGGATTTTAATATTTGGTGAAAATCTTATAAACCAACTCTTAAAACAGATAAAACCTGACTATTGTATATTACTTTAAGTCTCATAAATAATACACTTTCTTGTGGAGGATTATTGAAAACCTCCACCCGGCCAATAACTGTATACAAACTAAAAGTTACTGGGAATTGTTGACATGTTTTTGAGGACATACTGTAGGTGTTATTGATGCAAAAATCAGACAAACCGACACAATTTCGGTCGGTTTAAGTTAGATTTAAGTGTGGCTAACTTCATAACTTCGTACTTACACTTTCCATAACTTCGTAATGACAAACTTCGTAATGACATTTTCCATCACTCCATACTTATACTTTCCATCAATGCGTACTTAAACTTTCCATAATTTCCAACTTATACTTCCTTCACTTTCTATCCGAGTCAACCAGACCCTTCACAATTAACAAATATATATACTGTAATTATGCAAATTTAACTGTTTTCTTTTCATCTTCCACCAACTTTTCCGTCGTTATAAGTCACTTTCTCCTCACAGAAGTGTCAACAACTCGCTCTTCTATAACTATTATCATTTTATTATGCAGCTGGAGCAGATCTTCAACATTATTATTATCTCTTAAAACTACAGTATTACAAACCTCTTGCACAACGCTTTCTAAATCAAAGTCAAAATACAAGTTCCAATATTTCACAAGTATGGCGACCACAGGCAAGTGTTACGTATACAGTATGCTGGGGATTGATGTTTCCCCCACGGTGCTCTACGAACCAATTCCCAAGATTTCTCTGATATTAATTTACTTTTGAACGAGAATCTTCACCACACAAGGGAGAATCAATAATAGCATGAACTGGTTTAGGGAACAAATTAGAGACTCAGAGCTGGCATGGTGTTATTTTGGAAGCTGTGTGTTTGTGAAAAAGGAAGCGTTTGTTATGTATGTGTGTGTGTGTGTGTGTGTGTGTGTGTAGGTCTAAATATCAGTCTCCTACCAACACTAAACATCTGAACTTAAAAGAAAACCTCAGCGGTATTGGAGAGATGTAAACACCTACCCAAAGAACGTGAATTTTCTACATATTTAAGTCCAGGTGTTTAAAGTTGGTACCATTGTGATCTTCAGACCTACACACACACTTAACGTCTTTTACACACACAGGTCCCACAAACAACAATGTGCTGACTCTGAGCCGGTGATATGGCCCGTTAAATAAATCTCCTCGCATTTCTAGGACACAGTTTTCACGGTGCAAACGTTCCCGTGGAGTGAAGCAGTGGTAGTGGGCGGCAATATAAGGGCCGCCCACATCACCGTAACAACTGCCAACTTAAAACAAAAAATACAGTCTGCGAGGAATCTAAAGCTTTCTGTTATCTGCAACTCTCAAGTAAATGATCTTTGTTGTGTTCTGGGCCAAAATTAGCAGCCGTGCTCCTTCCCTTTAGGCCAGGAATCAGGCGGTGGGGGGGGGGGGGGGGTGGAGGCACGCTTGGCACCCCACCAACGGATATCCTCTTGGCAGTCCTCTTAACCACATTGCAGGTGAGCACACCGCAAAATAAAAAACTACAATAACATAAAAAATGCTGAGTAAGGATGTGGCGGGAGTTGCTGGGACAGGTTGTAAGGAAAAATAGATATAAAATATAGAGACATTTTACTTAATCTCTCTGGCAAAATACTCATCTTAAAGCATCATCAGGTCACTGTTTCACGTCTGTCAGTTTATAAAAGCTTTCCAGGTCAAAACAAACAGTAGATTTGGTGCAATTTACAAGCACGAGCATGAAGTGGTGGTGTGTGGGTGTCTGTCCTGGGGCGGCCAACACACAGGTGGTTAAAGTAGCGTTACTGGTCCAGAGTGTGTGGGTCCCTCACTCTCACACTCCAGCTATGTACCAACACTGCCCGAGTAACATCAGTTGCAGCCTCGCTTACATGCAAACCCCGAAGATAAAACAGCAGCAATAGATGAACCAGGGTGACCCACGCCTCTTATAGCCATGTAGAGAAGCTCTGGCAGGTGGCGCCACGGTTTCAGCGGTCACTTGTCTTCTTTCTGTAACACTGTTAAACAACGCAGGATTTCATCAATAAATTTCAATGTCAAAATTTTGATGCCTGATGTTCTCCTTGAACTCTGAAACTTGTTCCTTGGAAACGAGCCAACTGTAGAGGCAGCCGACCTCCTGTAAGAGCGGACACTCTTTCACCAGGCGGTGCATCACCTTGCTGGTGAGGGGAGAGTTGAGCACCCGGATCTTGACCAGGTTCTGCCACACCCCGGCGTCCAGGAGTTCACATATGAGACGGTCGTAGAGGACGTGGGGGTTCTGCAGCACCAGCTCCAGGATCCTCATGTTCTGACACTTGTTGAGAAACACCTTGAGGTCGTCCTCGGAGAGCTTCATGGAGGCCACTTGTAGAGAGCGGAGAGCCTTGAAGTAATGCATGTTTTCGGGTGCCAGATGGTAAGGGATGTCCTCCCCCAGCAGGTAACCATCGAGGCAGAGACTCTCGAGGTAGGGGCAGTACTGGGCCAGACACTGTAGGTGGTTGCGGGTGATACTCAACTTCTGCTGGGAGAAGCGAGTGTGGTAGGTGTACAGAAAGAGGTGTGTCATTCTGTCCCCCACTTGTTGTAAGAACCACACCAGGGCGTCGCAGTTCACGTCAGCGAACTTGGCTCGCTTTAGCTTCTGTAGACGAGCGAGTTGCTGTAGCCGCGTCAGGTCCATCTCCGAGTTACCGATGAAGGAGACCTGGATGTACTCCAGGTTGGGACACAGACTCGTCAGCACCGTCAGCTGGAACTCGTTCAGGATCTCACGAGAATGGAATTCCTTCAAGTTACACTGAACATTTTTGTGGTCGATAGTCTGAAGGAAGTTGAACACTTTCTCCATCTTGATATCCGGAACGCGAAGGATCTCTATGTTGGTGAGGACGAGGAGGATGACGGCCACGCCAGCCTCCGTCACTTTGGTCATGGAGAACTTGATCTCCTTGAGGGAGCGAGCACAGCGTGAAGTAGGCTGAAGGATGCCGCCCTTACTCAACACCTCGATGTTGTCCCTCAGGCCGTCCTGCAGCCCGCACAGCCGCAGGACGCCGTCGTCGTTGACGTCATAACAGCCTCGTAAGTCGATGCAGTAGAGTCGCTCACAGGTCCTGGCCACGATGTCGATCATGTGGTTGTTGCAGAAGTCTGTGCAGCTGAGGTGGGTGAGGGTAGTGGCGGTGTGCAGGAAGTTGTACAGCTTGGTGGCTCGGTCTCCGCACCCGGCGTAAAACAAAGACAAGTTCTCCAGAAAGCCTCCATCGGCAGTCTCCAGCACGCCAGACTGCACAACGGAACCACTGGTGGAGACCCGCCGCACCCGCAGCCGCAGTAACAGCCGCACGTGTGACGGTGACGGCGTCATCTGTAGCCTGTCACTGATGGCCAACACAGCCTCACCTGTCAAAATAAAAACATATACATGAGTTAACATCCACAAAGACCAACATTATGAAGCAACACGTCAGTCAAGTGGCCCACAGAGATGGTCCCCAGAAGCTGACGCATACTGTACACCAGTATGACAGTCACCAATAACAGTCAACAGTGATAGTCACCAGGAACAGTCACCAGTGAGTCACCAGTGACAGTCACCAGGAACAGTCACCAGTGAGTCACCAGTGATAGTCACCAGGAACAGTCACCAGTGGCAGTCACCCGGAACAGTCGCCAGTGAGTCACCAGTGAGTCACCAGGAACAGTCACCACTGACAGTCACCCGGAACAGTCGCCAGTGAGTCACCAGTGAGTCACCAGTGATAGTCACCAAGAACAGTCACCAGTGAGTCACCAGTGATAGTCACCAAGAACAGTCACCAGTGGCAGTCACCCGGAACAGTCGCCAGTGATAGTCACCCGGAACAGTCATCAAGCGCACCTGTGTCTCAGAATGTTATCGAAACACCTTGACTTGAAATCTCTCGCTCTCTCTCTCTCTCTCTCTCTCTCTTTCTCTCAAGACAGGCGAAAAAATTTAGGTAATTTCTCATGTTTATCTCACTCAATAAATCTAAAAAAAAATAAACAAGTCTGGCGTCTGATTGGTTGATTCGCGGCTGAAGTGAAACAACGACTATCTTGCTGTAATATATTTCCTCCATATCTGCTAACATCAACTAAAACCACGATTATTGTGATTATTTCTATATATTTTACGTAAATAATCACGTCCATGTAAATTTCACTGATCAGTTCATTAAATACGCAACAAGTTATAAATTAGTTAAACATACCTGTACTTCAGGCAACGAGACTGATTTGCAGCAGAAAATTGTATATATAACAAAATTTCGTACATTATACAGTACACTATATATTGTATTATACTTGATCAGTCCGTTGGATTTTTTACCATGGCTTATTTTATTTATAGTTTCTAAGCAAAACATAATTATCTTATACTTCTTGATCATTAATAATAATAATACTGTGCTCAGTTAATTTGCAAAATCTAATTTATATTTAATCTGTGGCAGCTGACGCCTGAGGGAAGGCGGATCCGCGTATGACAAAAGTGACGATTCGATTTGTCTTTGGTAAGTCGGTCAGGTGGATAGAATGTCTTTGGTAAGTCGGTCAGGTGGATAGAATGTCTTTGGTAAGTCGGTCAGGTGGATAGAATGTCTTGGGCTCCTCTCTGCTTTATCTTAATTAATTACTATTTATTAAAGTATAATCGCCTACAATGCTGGGTGAAGATTATCAGAAGACAGAAATATATTACATACACCCATGCAGATAACCAATACACCCATGCAGATAACCAATGTTTACTGAACGTCTTAAATGCATTTTTTGGTGTACGATTTATTTATTATTTAGTCTGGTCCCGTTCCTCATCTTCCTTATTGTACAGTAATATATCACCCAAACGATATATCCCTGTAAATACCAGTCCCAATCTCACGAAATACAGAGGGTCTACTATATAAAATTTTTACAATTTCCGATTAACACAACGCTATTTTTTTTTTCACTCTCCGCTGGTCCGTGAGGCTGAAGAGTTTGGCGACCACTGTAATTTAGAGTTACGAAAAATACTACAGTGTTTAATGAATCAGCCAATCAGAGCCGTCGTTTGCCAGACTATACCTGTTGTTGACATACTTAATAAGATCGACAGGGAACAAGTCCATGTTAAACTTACCTTCTCGAAACCTGACCAAACTTAACCTAACAGCTAACACATTCATAAGATATTAACACGAGTGGGTAGTCTGTTATATAAGGTACTAACAACCATTAACACAGCATATTATTATTATTATTATTATTATTATTATTATTATTATTATTATTATTATTATTATTATAGCCTATATCATGAAAAGGATATAGTGTGTGTGTGTGTGTGTGTGTGTGTGTGTGTGTAAAGAAAACGTTTCCTTAGTTAATGGCATTACACTGACCAATTGCAGCCTGAAGAGGTACCGGAAGCAGGGAGTCGAGATAGGAGGCGACGGCTACAAGCTCTGGGTGGTCAGGAGCGTGGACGTGAGTGCTACATAACCCGTCCAAGAAGTGAGACAGGCGCCCCACACACTGCTGGTATAGGGACCCCGGCTGACGACGCGGAGCCATCCTGTAATACCGACAACTGGTTAGGTTTGGTTTGGTAGAGTTAGGGTCTTCTAACTTAACCTAACCCAAGCTAACCAGACTTAAACTTATCCCAACCCAAGCTAACCAGACTTAAACTTATCCTAAGCTAACCTGACTTAAACATAACCTAACTCAAGCTAACCAGACTTAAACTTATCCTAAGCTAACCAGAATTAGACTTAATCTAACCCAAGCTAACCTGGCTTAAACATCACCTAACCCAAGCTAACCTGACTTAAACTTAATCTAACCCAAGCTAACCTGACTTAAACATAACCTAACCCAAGCTAACCAGACTTAAACATAACCTAACCCAAGCTAATCAGACTTAAACATAACCTAACCCAAGCTAACCTGATTTAAACTTAATCTAACCCAAGCTACTCTAACTTCATTTTAATCTGACCTTAGTTGGCCTAAATTAAATCTTAATCTAATTCAAGTTAACCCAAACTTGTTGTAAGACGGTCACCATAGAGGTTAGGTTAGGTTAGCATTACGGTAATTAATCTCTAGGTTTGTGTTTACAGAGTCCCTTGAAGTTAGTGTTTACAGAGTCCCTTGATGTTTGTGTTTACAGAGTCCCTCGATGTTTGTGTTTATAGAGTCCCTTGATGTTTGTGTCTACAGGGTCCCTTGATGTTTGTGTTTACAGAGTCCCTCGATGTTTGTGTTTACAGAGTCCCTTGATGTTTGTGTCTACAGGGTCCCTTGATGTTTGTGTTTACAGAGTCCCTTGATTTTGGGAAAAGATCAAGAAGGGATTGGAAGAACACTTGAGGAGGGTTAGGTTAGGTTAAGTGATGTTGGGGCAGAGCGACAACAGATCATAAGGAGTATCATCACTGCAGATATGAAGGGTTTAATAACATGTTCCCCGCCGCGCCATAACAAAGTCCACAAGGCCATAATTCTGTTTAATAATGACAAGATAATATTTTTTTTTTTTAAATGTCGTGGGATGTACAGTACTCTTACGTATGAAGTCTAGTGAGAATCCATTATGCTTTGTTCCTTTTCCTAATATATAGCAAACGCACGGATGGATGGATGGATGGATGGATGGAACTGATTCATTGATTAATTGCTGTGTTAATCTATATAACCCTCACGAAGTGCTTTTTTCTGTTTGACCCGCCAGCTGCCCAAGAGGTTCAGTGAGGGTCATCTACCAGAGTTAGTACAGAAGCACCGGCAGAAGCTATAATGTTTAGTAGTGTCACGAGGGTCAACAAGGTGGAGATGATTAATCTACTTAACAACGATAAAATATTTACAAGAGTTGAAGCTTTCCTACTTGTTTAGCAGCGATGATGTGTGTGGCAGTAACGGGGTCAACAGCAGTCGGAGCAGCACAAGAGGAAGGTGCCAGTACTAGTGTAGAGGACACAACTACCTGGTAGGGGAGGAGTGGGGGTCCAGCAGGTGGCCAGGGGCGTGGACGACCCTCACCCTTCGGCCTTGCTCCGCACTCACCCTCATTGGTCACCGTTGACCACGAGGGCCTCTTCGTCAGGTGTGTAAAGATGATGGAGGAGGTGGTGGTGTGAGTGAGTGTGTATGTGTTTTAAGTTATCTCACAAGACAGTGGTGGTGTATAGTAAGGAGATGACGTTCAGAGGCGAGTTCTTGGCAAGGCAAATGGAGGTGCAGCGTGAGGGTTGGTGGCGTGTTGTTGACTCAGTGTGTGGAACTGGCATGTGTGTGTGTGTGTATACGAGGAGTCCCCCTTGAAGGGTTATACTATGGTGGAGGCACAGTACACAGCCCTGACCTCACACAGCACGGCTCTCACTCCCCATAACTTTGCAATTAATTTACACCAGTTACTTGATGACGTCAGATCAGGTTACTATAGTTCCTGAGTTGATCTTTTTTGTTCTTCACTGTACACTGGACAAATGCCACACGCACCCTCAGTTTTTATCACTTCGTCGAATTCCTTCTCCTCGTTCCTTATTTGTTGAACACATCACAAAGGTAGTACTCGATTCCGTAATAAATGCATTTGTTTAAGTTCACTTGTTTAACGTTACAATAGGCGCTCGTTTACTTATAAGGTCACTCGTAAACATCACAAAGGCACTTATTTACAAAGGAAGTTTATTTACGTAAGGAAGATACTTGATGGTTATATGTAAATAGTTCACAGTTTTCTCCACAGGTGTCTGAAGGTCACGTGAGAACAAAGAGCTTCGTACGGCGGCACCATCCTGAAGAAGGGGTCGAGGTTTGGTTGTCCCCTTCGAGTGTATAGGTCCCCGGGGCGTGGCAACACTCTGGTCTTGTCCTCAGTCTCTAGACATGACCTTCACATACGGAGAACTCGTCGAGAGCTTCGTCAGCAGTTGTGGCGGCGGAGGGGGTGCCGTGTGTGAGGCTCGAGCCGGGTGCTGCTCCGTGGTGGCGCCGGCCAGGGCAGAATTGGCACTGAAAACACCTGCAGCCCTCCGGGGCACGGTGCCACCAGCCAGTGCCAACACCCCTCCTCTCCCCCCCCCCCAAAACTACCCTTCTTCCCCCTTCACTCCCACATGTCCAGACTGGTGCCCTCACACCCTCCCTCATATTTCCTGCAACACTCATCTTATTAATTTATTTTACTTGTTCTACTCATTACTCATCAGTCTTACCTGTCAGACAAATCTTACTCATTTATCTTACCTGTTTAGCTCATGTTGCATTCGTTTTACTCAGCCAACCGATCTATTTCGTTCTTACTTAACATTCTAAAGTGGTTCTTAAACTGGGGGCGCGATTCCAAGGGGAGGGGGCGAGAGCGGTCAGAGAGAAAAGTCTGGTCAGGAACTGAACACGTCTCGTACACGATTGCCCATCCCTCCCACTCTATAATAACCAAGGGTTGAATCAGGGGGGGGGGCGTGGGATCTAGGGGGGCGCGAAGCAAAAAAGTTTAAGATCCACTGTTCTAAACTGTTCGTGTCATCTAATTTAACGTCACATTCTTCTTTCATTCCCTTTCTTCCTGCTCCATACTTCTTCTACCTTATTTAGTATTTTATTCTTCTTCTTTCCTTCTAGTTCCTAAGTTGTTAGTCTTCACTTCGTGTGCCTCACTGTCTGGCTGACTTAGTGACTACTGCTGGAAAATGTTTTAAATTTACGCATTGGCAATTTTCTCTGCCACTAACATTCGCGGTTGACTAGATCAGTTTCTCCCGCTAATATTATATAGTTTTCTCATAAGGTCAAATGTGTTTTATTGTAAATATTTCCTAATAATCTATATTTTATTGTGATTTGTTTATGATTATATTATTTTTAAAAGTTGATACGTATTTATTTATCAACTAGAATGTATTTTTTAAGGATATATTTCTTAATTAATGAAATGTACTCCCGGTCTGATATTCCTAAACTTATTAATACAATATTCCGAGGTGTTTTATATCAAGGAAAATTGTTAATTCTCCAAAGTTGTGTACAGTTCGCGTTTATGCGTATGCTGTGTGAGATGAACGTGTCCAATACCTGTTATGTTCTGGACTGCACGTGTCTTATAGGCGGCAACGTGGTGTAGTACCTGTCCCAACATAAGACTGGAGGAAACAGTAACTATTGGCCAATACTGGGCAGTCCTATTTACACCCAACCCCTATCGCTCATATATCCACCCAACCTATGTTTGAAGCTATCCAGCGTGTTCCAGTTAATGATGATGTTTGGTAACTTGTTCCACTCATCCACTACTCTGTTTCCAAACCAGTGTTTACCTATTTCGCGCCTAAATCTAAGTTTGTCTGATTTAAAAACATTGTTACGAGTTCGCTCCTGGTTGGATAGTTTGAGCACCTTTGTAATGTCCCCTTTGTTTAGCCCTGACTTTCATTTATACACCTCTATCAGGTCGCCCCTCGCTCTACGTCTCTCTCGAGGGAGTGCAAATTAAGATGCTTTAACCTGTCTCTATACTCAAGGTTCCTAATGCCCGGGATTAGTCTTGTCATTCTCCCCTGAATTCTTTCCAATGATTCTATATCCATTCTGTAATACGGTGACCAGAACTGTACTGCGTAATCCAGGTGTGGTCTCACAAGAGCAAGATACAGTTTTAGGATGACCTCGCTAGTCTTGTAACTAACACTCCTTTGTATGAACCCAAGTACTTTATTAGCATTGTTTCGAGCAAATACACATTGTTTACTTGGCTTAAGATTCCTGCTTATCATTACTCCTACATCTTACTCGCAGTCGGATTTCTCAATAACATCGTTGTTCATCTGGTATCTGGTTTCCCTGTTTACATCTCCTATACTGAGTACTTTACATTGAATCTCATCTGTTGTGTTCTGTGTTATTCTTATTCCTTACATGTTACGTCATCACCTAGCCTTGTAATATTACGTCATAAGTTAGTCTTGTACATGTTACGTCATTACCTAGCCTTGTAATATTACGTCATAAGTTAGTCTTGTTAGTCCTTTACGTATACCCGTCCTACTCGTGTTAAGTTGGTGTTAGGGTCGTGGACTGTGCTAGTTAAGACAGCCGACTAAACACGAGTTGCAGTGATCATTGTTTACCTTTACATCCTGATACATACTTCTCTCTCCTGTATTAATAAACCGCACGTGTGTTTTTGACCTCAACGTGTGTGATACAGAAATGATCGTGTAGGGATATAATTAACTGTTCTTGTTTATATGGAATTCTACTTGTGTTTTATGTCAGACCAGCGAGCGACGGTTCATAGTTGTGGTAAATCACCTTCTGGTTAGTTACGGACAAAGTCATATCCTCATCTTAGATCGTGTTGTCTTTCATCACCGAATACTTTAAAGATTGTCTCTCTAACCTAACCTAACCTAACCTAACCTAACCTAACCTGACCTGACCTAACCTAACCTAACCTAACCTAACCTAACCTAACCTAACTTAACCTAACCTAACCTACCCGTGTCCTCCCACTACTAATATTTACTCATCATAATCATCAAACTCAAGTGACCGCTACCATACTGTACTGTACTGTAGGTGTGGTGGAGGTGTGGTGTAGGTGTGGTGGAGGTGTGTATTATAAGCACTCTGGTGTTGCGGTGTTGTGTGGTGTAGTGGGGGTGTTGTGTGAGGATGTGGTAGGGGTGTGGTGTGCTGGGGGTGTTGTGGTGGGCGTGTGTTGTGATACGGTGAGGGTGCGGTGTGTTGTGGTGTGGTGGGGGTGTTGTGGTGTGGGTGTGTTGTGATGTGGTGGGGGTGTTGTGGTGTGGTGTGGGTGTGTTGTGGTGTGGTGGGGGTGTTGTAGTGTGGGTGTGTTGTGATGTGGTGGGGGTGGTGTGGTGTGGGTGTGTTGTGGTGTGGTGGGGGTGTTGTGGTGTGGTGGGGGTGTTGTGGTGTGGTGGGGGTGTTGTGGTGTGATGTGGTGAGGGTGTAGTGTGTGGTGTGGTAGGGGTGTTGTGGTGTGGTGGGGGTGGTGTGGGGTGTTGTGGTGTGGGTGTGTTGTGATGGGAGGGTTGTGGTGAAGGGTACAGTTTTTTGTGTTCGTCTGCCTGATGAATGTCTGGGGTTGAGAGGTCAGGCTCGGGAGGGGGAGAGATGGTAGGGTCATCTCTCGTCGCCCTCGTCCGGGTGTGGCGTGCTCTACCATCAAAACATCATTGAAAGGTTGGTGCTAGCTGAGGTTAGGACACACACACACACACACACACACACACACACACACAGTACCATATGTGAACTATGAACACTCTACATATTCCCTAAATTGTTGGTTTAGATCACGTGAAGATTGGGCACCTCTGTTTACTTCATCATAAGATAACTCGAACTTAACCTGACGGCAACATAACCTAATCTAAAGTTACTATTATGATACCTAACTTGTCCGGGTGAGTGTTAGTCCGTGTACCCTTCCGACGCTGTGGGCAGGAGAGGTGACGGTCTATATTACATAAGGGAACACCTGAAGAATCTCCACCCCAGCTTATTGCACCTGCCCTAGAGATTAACCACCTAACAGGGGGATGAGGTTAGGTTAGGTTGATCTTAAGGCGAAATAAGCCGTGGTGGAGATTCTGCAGGTGACCAAAAGTAGAGTTATGTCCAGGTGACGAGAACCTGTGTTTAGAGGCTTCAGGGCGATAGGCTTTGCTGGTAATACATGAAGCTTCAAACCCCCCGTCGGTACCTCAATCGACAAGCTTCCTCCTGGACTGAGGCGACGGAGCCCCCAAATCTAACGAATTTCTGTGTGGTCGTCTCTGCTGCTTTTCAACGTTGATTTTAGTTAGTTTTAGTAAATCGTTAACTCCTGAGAACAATGATTTAACACTAAACCTCAATATCATCGTACTCAAGAGAACAGGTCATTGTATTTAAAGAGCTTAAGTCATCGTATTCAAGGAAAACCCACTATGCCCAGGGGAATTGGTAGCGCGTCTCAAGGGATAACAGTTACATTAGGTTCAATTCGGGTGTGTTTACCGAGTATTGACAATCTCGGTACGACTGTGGTGTTATCGGAGTTGGTAAAAGAACATGAGTACACATTATCCAGCGGCTAGAGCGCGCCTGTCATCCAACTTGTCATTAGTTGAAGTGCGAGGCGACTTAGGTTTCTAAATAGAGATCGGTGAGAAATAAAACTCCTCACGGGATAACATCAACTAACACTCACTAAACGAATCTCTAATAAGAACATAAATTTATTCCCAAACCCGTGCTAGATCTCGTTGTGCCAAATTAAAATAGCTCATTCGCTAAAGCTATGGTCTTATTTGTTCAAAGTTATCGTATTGACAACTCCCAGACGCAGAGAAAGATAGCCTGCATTCCTAAATCCTTTTCTCAGGGCGTCAGGGAATAAAAACAGTACACACACACACACACACACATCAGTGAAGGACAAGAGGTACTGCCACAACACCTCAATTTGGCCACCGTCCAGGCGTTTGGGGCAGCGACACACACCCCAACATTCTGCTCACCATCGCCCACTCACCAAGTCCCTATAGATGAAGCTTGCATAAATTCCGCTAGATGGTGCATATATTGTGTTTGTATTGTGACGAGGTTAGATGGTGCGCTTAATGTTATTGAAGTTAGGTTAGGTTAGGTTAGATTAGGTTAAGAGCAATCCAAGGGGGTCATAACCCCTTACAATGATTATATAAAAATACGGATTACCAGATTCAAATAAGATGTTATGAGTTACACAATAGAGAGAATGAACTTGGTTGAGATGTTTTCTAAAAGTATATGTTCCGTGATCAAAGACAGCCTGAGTATTAGTATGTTAATGGACAGGAAGCATGTATACAGACAATGCAAGTATACAGTTTAACATGTACAGAGACAACGCGGGGCGATAGTGGGTAAAAAAAAAAACAATGGTAGACACTGGGATAGCCTAGCGTTAGATAACAAACTGATTTATCGTGTCCGTGAAGCCTTGTCTGTCGGAGGCCAGGGACACATGTTTTTACAAGTGAATTTATCACCAAGTAAATATATCTTTTACGTATCTGTGATTTACTGACCTTACTATAGCGGCATTTCCTGTTATTGTTCGGTGTTAAGGTTTAGAAGCGTTTTTACTTACTACACCAACTCAAACACCAACTTTTATCAAAATGCTGAAGCGGTGGGTGTGTGGGTGTGGGTGTGGGTGTGTGTGTGGGTGGGTGGGTGTGTCTGTGTGTGTGTGTGTGTGTGTGGGGGGGGGTGTGTGTGTGGGGGGGTGTGTGTGTGGGGGGGTGTGTGTGTGTGGGGTGTGTGTGTGTGTGGGGGGGGGGGGGTGTGTGTGTGTGTGGGGTGTGTGTGTGTGTGGGTGTGTAATAATAATAATAAGTGTGTGTGTGTGTGTGTGTGTGTGTGTGGGTGGGTGTGTGTGTGTGTGTGTGTGTGGGTGTGGGTATGTGTGTGTGGGTGTGGGTGTGTGTGTGTGGGGGTGTGTGTGTGGGTGTGTAATAATAATAATAAGTGTGTGTGTGTGTGTGTGTGGGTGTGTGTGTGTGTGTGTCTGTGTGTGTGTGGGTGTGTGTGTGTATTAGTTCTTACTACGGTATCAAATATGTTTGGAGAATACACGGATCATGTGAAGATGAGAAACCCCAGCTTATTTCACCAGAGGATTAAAAACAACATACGCTTACCTAACCTAACCTAACCTAACCCCACCCCACCCCATAGTTTGAAGGTGCCAAGCCCACGGGTAAAATACACTAGGGAGGCAATCTTCATGTGACCCGGACAAACATACCTTCGCAGATTGAAAAAGTTTACGTATTTTTTTTTAATAATCTACGACATTATATTTATCAGGTTGAAATAGTTTTATGTGCGAAAGGGAAGAGGGAGGGGGGAAAGGTTGTGTGGTGGGAGGGAGGTGCAGGTGGGGGAGGGAGGCGGCTGCTGCTCTATACTGCTGGTTGAACGACCTGTTAAAAATAGCTGGTACGTGACCTCCTCTGTTGTGTTCGCCTGTCCTGTTACCAACTGTCTGTTTGTCCTCCTGTCTCCTGTCTTTTCCCTGACTATACTTTCACTTGAGGTGGATCAAGGGTAACAGAAACCCCGATAAAGGAGGGAAATGGTGGAGAAAGATGATGCGAAACAAGTGTAGAAAAAGACACAAAAGTTACTCGAACAAGAATATGAAGAAAAAACAGAATATTCCAAGCACACTTCCTCACACCCTGGTACTAACTTACAGATTTAATCATGGATATACTCCCATAAAAGCTGTACCACTTAAATAAAACATCAGGAATAACAAAAATAACAAAAAATATGTTTATTCACCCACTATTCTTGTGATAAAAGAGTGAAGTGGTTATATTACAAGTTCAAAATTGGCGCTATACTGTTTTGGGGACCTGGAATTATTAAGACCAGATCAACAAAGACCTGTACATTACCACAGATCGGTAAAGGCGACGACATCCTGACGAAGACCAACCGCCCGGGGCCCCTAGCGAATCCTACGGTGGTAATGCTGTAAGAAATATTTAGTTTTATCATAAAGGTGAACTACAGAAAGACAAATAAATAATAATCGTAACAAGAGTATAGGGGAGTAGAAAATAATAAATATATCAGGGTATCAACATGTTACAGATGTGTGTGGGTCATCATCGACCAAAGCTGACGCCAGGCGAAGCGTTGCGTTGTGACTCGCGGGCCAAGATGTATTTTTTTTTGGGGGGCAGATTTTAAAATCAAATGTCAAATATTGTTAAAAAGTGAGCCACTATCACACGGATACAGTCACACGTGCCCCAAGTCCATGTTGACGACAGTAGACTGCCAAAGCAGCTACTTTACAGTCACCTAACGAATAGTAAACGTAACACTGGCGGGCAACTGAAAATGTATAAGGATAGTCTTAAGACAAACCTGAAAAAGTGTCAAATCGACCCCCTCACCTGGGAGACGATTACTCCACACCGTAATGCTTGGAGGAGCACCACACAAGAAGATGTCAATACTTTCGAGTTAGCCCGACTGCATACCGAGGCAGACAAGCACCAACGCCGGAAAGACGCTACCGCCGCCCCTCCCGCACTAGATGTAGCCCCCCACATGTGCAACATCTGTGATCGACCCTACTGGTCCCGTATCGGCCTCTTTAGTCACCTCAGAACTCACCAACGAAGGTGACATCCCTAATAACCCATATCATTTTACCATAGCTGGATGATCGTCATACATTCCGAGTGACAGCAAAGTAGTATTACTCCACGTCAACAAGGAAGGTCTTGAAGCGCGTAGACTACAGTAGTTAGAAATACACTAACTAGTCCAACAACGATAACAAATTACGAGATCGTGAAGTATAATTTTAAACATGAAATAGTGACGTGACATATTTCTTACAGGTGTGAAACGAAATTAATCTTTTTAACTGCCAATGGATGGATGAAACATTTGTTTTGGCTGTGATTAATCTGTTCAATTTCCTTATTTCATGACCTGGCTAATAATAATTTTACCTGCTTGAGGGATGTTTTTCAAATGAGACTTAGTGAAATTAAAGGCAACTCTCTGACACTCTTGTTTCTGCTACATGGTGTGTGTAATTCTGAGTCAGTTAAATTTCTTCGTGTCAACAATGGAGTTGTGCCAGACAAACTAACACTCGCCATCTTCATACACAAGACAGGACAAACATTCATGTTGTGTTTAAGAGCAACCAAATTACCGCTGGCATCGTGTGTCACCACCACCCAGGCATTAAGGACGATATTTAGAGTTAATACTGCATGGAGTAGGTCATATATCAGAGGGTCACTCTTGGCTCCACACTGTGATTGGGACCTGTATGTATATATATATATGTATGTATGTGTAATGGTTAGCATGCTCGCCTCGTAAGCGAGTGGACCCGTGTTCGATCCCCGGGCAGGGTGAAACTATGGGCAAGTTTCTTTACGCCATTTGCCTCTGTCTACCCAGCAGTGATTGGGAACCTGGATGTTAATCGATTTGCGGATCGTGTTCTGGGGTAATGGTTAGCCAGTGCAGTTGGCGAGTTGTCCGGTCTTCTCGGACTATTCCCTTTCACTGGGTCATGCAGCTCGTTAACTCGGGGTGTGGTTGTTGAGCTGGCGACAGCTTCTACACCTTAAACTAATTCACGCCTAGGTGGCCCTTGGGGCGGCCATTATGTGTGTATGGAGTAAACATTAATGTCTTTGGACCAAAAGAACAGTAGGTAGCCAGCAAACATGAGGAGTTGTGTACATAAGTTCAGCCGTTCTAAGTTGACCTAATAGTTTTATAAGCACACACAGCACACACAGAACACACACACACACACACACACACAGTCACAAAAACAGCCTAGTGTCAACTGCGTGCCCGTCCACCACTGTTGATCCACACCTGTCAACCCTCACACCGCCCGCCTCACATTCCTGAAATTCTCGCCAGCAGGTCGCAGTACAAGGTGAAGGGCCCTATCTATATATATACTGTATATTATAAACCCTTGTCAGTTACATAAGTACCGGTATGTCCGCAGTATGTCCTTCCTTGTCATTATGCCACCTGGGGTCTTGGCAGAACAATAGCACACTTGCCTCTCACCAATGCGTCCCAGGTTCAGTTCCCGTGGCAAGTTTTACCCTGTTACTCTGGTTTCCTCCTGTATTAACAGTGGACAAATAAGGACACGCCTCTCAGGATAAATGGGGGAATTAAGCAAGTTACCGACTTCCTTTCCCTTTCAAAGCGGTAAAAATAACGTGTGTGCGCGCGTGTGTGTGTACACAATGACAACCCCGAGAGCTGCAGTGTTTACCAGGATCAACAAGTCATTAGTCAAGGTCACCAACTGTATGTATATCGGCAGCATATGGAGAGGAACAGCTCCTGTGTTCATATTGAACGTAGAGTATAAGTTCCTCCCGCGTGTGTCCATCTGGCAACAGCTGTCCTTCCTCAGGGAGACTGTAGAGCTTAGAAACTTTGAATTATGTTCGTATGTCATTATAATGATTGAAGTCTAACGGTAGAGGAGAGTTGAATATCTCATAACTTTTACCGTTCATGTGTATAGTACATGCACGCGCTTACGGCCGCTACCCGGTACATGTTGAAGCCGATATTATAACGTCAGGTGGATTGTGACATAGTTCATTTACCAGAAATATATTGTACAAACATTAGAGAGAATCCAACCCTGTTCACTACCAGTTTCGCCAGGTTTAATCATTACACATAAAGACAGCTGTCACCCGGAGGGTATGGGAACCCCGTGACCCTGAGATGGTAAACCGCCAACGAAAAGCTCTGTAAATGGCTCACAGCTGATCTTACAAATGGGTCTCGTACTTTTTATCGCACCTCAAGTATGTGTCAGCCTAGCACGCTCACTGGCTGCTGGTCTGCCTCCATAAACCGTACATGCACTTCATACCTTATGTAATAATAATAATATAATGGGTCTGTAAATAATTGGATTTGTCCTCATACGACAAAAAAAAAATGCAAGTACGAAGTTTTGATAATAATTTAGAATAATAGATAATGCTGGAACAAATTCAGCCCATAGGTGAATTAAGACCTGGAGGCTAGTGTATATGCAAGCTTGGGAACCTTTTCCAGAAACATTAACATGCTTACCGTGGGAGAATGGGACGGAAATGAACATTCAGTGAAAAGTTTGTAGAGGGACCAACCCTCAGCAGCCTGAACCTCCATCCTGTAAACATGGGAGACTGCGAACCTAACCTACTTATGACGACTAACGATACAAACAAACCAAATCTAACTAGTTCATTGATCTTGTAACATTTTAGTTAAATCGGAATAAGTTAGTGTAGGTTAGGTTTTTTTGGACAGTCTTTATTAATGGTTTAGGCTCGCAGATGAAGGTAATCATATGCATTCATTGTAGTTCATTACCGTCCCATTTATTTCATCGTTATCAAAATTGGACCCCTAAAGCGACTATGAATGTTCTGTTACTGGTAAGTTTGTTGTAAATTTATCAATAAACTGGCGGACTATTGGAATTTTAAGAATACTGTACTGCACTACTAAGAATTTAATTTGTGATTAACAAGTAAATGAAGTATTGTACATAAGATATGACAAAAAGAGTGGTTAAGGTCTTGAAAACTAGGACTTGCATACAGTAAAAAAAAGTATAATTATTTTAATGTTAAAAAAATATCTATCCAGTGTTCACTTAACTTCAACACACTTTTTAAAATTTTAAGTCATGTATAGAATATATTCGTCTGAAAATATTATCACAATATTATCAGTATAAATTATTATTATTATATTAGTAGTAGTAATACGCTAGCTTAAACACAAATAATCCTAACTATTAACCTCAATAATTGTTTTACTCAAAGTTAACCTTAATAAATGTTGATGGGGACGACGATACAGACTTAAACAACAAGAATATACCAACCTTTAGTTTTAATAGTTGTTGGAGCAGATAAAGGACCGAAAAACAACTGACATCAACATTTTGACGTAATGTTTAATGGAGGGAAGGTTGGCAGGGGCGAGGCTGGCAGCTCTAACCTAGTGGGTTTTTGTTGACAAATAAACTCACCTGGGACATCACACCTTTGTGCTCATTTAAGGACATTGTAGTTGTTTGTATGTAAAGATAATGAGATAAATTTACGAGCATTGGGTACATAGCCTTCCATAGCCTACCCAACACCACTGAATTTCAGATAACTGTATACAAGACTGTGGGGAGGGAGGGAGGGGTGCATTTGGGACTACAAGCAACAACACTCACTCACGGGAAAACATTATTAGTCGAGTCATGAAAGGAGGACATGTTTGAGCAAGAGACATACAGGGTATCCTGGAAATAAACATCTGGTGGGTTTATTGACTATATATGGTACGAATTGGTTTACTGTTTACCATTGTTTGTATACCTATACCTGCACTGTCTAGGTATATACATAAACGGGTGGAGCGCGATATGGGTGTTGAGAATGGGTATGGGCAGAAGTGACTGGGGTGGTGGATGGGCGGGGGTGGCTGGTGCAGACAAGTGGTGGCCTGGGGTGGTGGATGGGCGGGGGTGGCTGGTGCAGACAAGTGGTGGCCTGGGGTGGTGGATGGGCGGGGGTGGCTGGTGCAGACAAGTGGTGGCCTGGGGTGGTGGATGGGCGGGGGTGGATGGTGCAGACAAGTGGTGGCCTGGGGTGGTGGATGGGCGGGGGTGGCTGGTGCAGACAAGTGGTGGCCTGGGGTGGTGGATGGGCGGGGGTGGCTGGTGCAGACAAGTGGTGGCCTGGGGTGGTGGATGGGCGGGGGTGGCTGGTGCAGACAAGTGGTGGCCTGGGGTGGTGGATGGGCGGGGGTGGCTGGTGCAGACAAGTGGTGGCAGGTTAGATTACATTACGTTGAGTTAGGTAAAGTTAAAGTACATTACATTTGGTTGAGTTGTTTGGTTACATTAAGTTAAATTTGATAAGATTATGATAAATAAGGTTGGGTTGGGGTTAGGTTAGGTTAGGTTGGGTTTAGGTTAGGTTAAGTGGTCGTAGGCACCGTCCTGGCTACTGGGGTAAACAGAGGAGCCGAGGCGCGAGCTAAGAATACCACCGCAAATAAACTATCAATGTCCCAGTTTTTTCCTATAATTAACCTGATAACTGAGGTACTCCCTTCACTGCTTTCTACATTTACGAATTCTAATTGTCTAACAAACCAACTGATGCTGCCATGAGTATATAATATAAATAAATAGGTAGAGAATAAGTTTAAATATATTTGAAACGATATATTGAGCGTTTACTTGCGATATAACAATGTCATTCTATAATGAGAAGAGCTTTGGCAAGACTAGTGGCCAGGACCCCTCCCCCCCCCCCCCAACACACACACGTGACACAACATAAAAACACCTTAGTAAACATGTGTTTTGTCCTCACGTGTGCTCTCATTTCATTGGTTGAGCGTTGTTTATTGGCACGGTGTGTGTGTGTTCTACAACTCATGACTTAATTACATTTAAACATTTATTTCCTCTGTTCTCATACCAGTGAATATTTTATGAATACTGTTCAGGTTCCTCGTACGAGTTTGGAAAAGAAATACTGTACAGTGTTTCCCCTCCCCCCGGCCGTCCTGGGAGGGATGGCAGGCAACCCTCGCCAACCAATCCTGAGGCAGGGAGTTGTGTCAAACGACAAATAGAACTAACAACAATGTAATTAGATCAAAATAGGGGCGTTATTTAATTTACCATATTCGTTAAGTTGTTTTATTATTTTCTTGACTACATTAATATCCTGACCTGACTGTGAAGAGCTGCAGAAGGATCTCTGTGAGCTCTAAGAATAGTCGAAGAAATGGCAGCTGAGATTCAATGTCATGAAGTGTAAGATGATGTACGGTGAGTCCTATATAGCTATTAACTTTCCTATATTTCCCCTCTGTGAAGTCTCCCCTGGCTGGTGTGTGTGGGAGGGCCAACTGTAAGCCTACATCACCAGCCGACCTCAACCATAAACAATTACCTCTCTCACCCTTGTAGTGGATTCCTCCCCTACAAGCGCCGTTTGTCGCTGAGTAGCCGACCCTCTTCGAATTCCCCATCCTGCGCCTCGTGGTCAACTATCAACCCCCGCTATATAAGACCTCACGTGGCCGCGACCTACCTCTTTCTACCTACAGCCACCAGCATGCAATACCTCCTCCTCCTCCGCTCCCGCCGGCGACTATGCCGCCCAAAAGCTGCCTGTCCTCCTCTGAGCACCTTCACCAACCAGCTCTCTCTACATCACGCTTGGACTCACGCTGCCACCCCCCAGCTGCATTGTACATCCAATACATTATGTATACAGAGCGCACATTGTGAGTTTCCTTTCTCTAACCCATCCTGAGTGTGAACCAATATCGCATAACCCCACACCCTCTCATGAGTGTACCGAGAAAGAATAGCAAGAATAAGTAAAAAAAAATAGAGTTAGAGTAAATATAAAGAATTGATAAGACAATGAAAGAGTAAGTTGTTACATAAAATATGTTACATTAAAATTAGGGACATAAAATTTTTGTTACACTTCGTGTTCATTTGGCAGTAAATGTTAGCAATATACCTTGACTTATGATTGCAAAGTATGTGGTGATTAATGGCACAAATTGTCATTTATACCCATGACAAATGGTGTACCAAAGGGCAGTGTGCTTAGATTAATGCAATTCATTTGTTTCATAAATTGTAAGCTCGTTGCTATTCATTCTTCCATATTAATGTTAACAAACAAAACTAAGCTATTCAGAAAAGTTTACCTAACAGGCTGTGACACATTACAGAAAGATCTGTATCAGCTTCAAGAGCAGCCAAAGGGATGGCTACAGAATCGATGTTGTGAAATGGAAGAGAATTGCAAGTTATTAATTTAAGTAAATCATATTTTTAATCCCAAAACAGAACCTTGTGGGACCCATCACTAATTGACAATGGCTACTTGCAGTTATTTAAAAAATAGAGGTCATAATGACTTTCTTCCATGCACTGTACAGTATGATATTTCCAAGATATATTTCATATTTCCATGTGTGGTGTAATGTGCTGCTTCGACCTCTTTATGGTGTACATATTTTTGTCAGACTTTTCTTATAGGATGTTGTGCATCAGGTGTTATGCTAATTACATAATATTTCACCATGACAACTTCTGTAGCTGTAATGTTTTAGAACTTTCAGGGCTCAAATGTTAAGGTCACAGCTTGTGATGATACAGTATCTCTGGTAGGTTCCTAATAATGTCAAGTGGCAGGACTATGTCTCTAGAAGGAAGGATATTTAGTCAGGTTGAGTAGAGTACTGTATTCAACTTTCGTTTGATCTAGTACCTGTACTTAAAAAGATTAATGAAACTTTTGATTAATAAAATTAAAATCGCAATGTTTAAAAAAGAGAGAGAGAGAGATTTTTCCAGCAGTTAAACAACCAAAAAGTTAATTAGGTATAATTTGATGTTTTCATGAAGCAGAACTTGTTGTATCAGCTGAGGATATGGTTGAGGATATAAATACTGTACACCAATGAAGTTTCATTTAATGCCAAACAATAAATATCACTCTTCCTCATGGATACCAGCAATGATTAAGTTGCTAATTATTGAACAAATACCCTATACAAACATTTCACTACACCATTGGTCAATCAAATATGACACTTTCCAACAAATGATAAGATTAAGTCAATATATGTTTTCCCTCCTTATTGTAATTTTTTTTAGGTTGTTTACATGAAGACATCATCCAGCTCAAGTAAAGATCCACATAACATGGTGTGTTAAAAAGGAATAAATCATATCCCAGCCTTTATAGCGAAAGTGGGCCCCACAGTCATGATGGCTCATTTGGGACAAGAAGGCAGCAATGGCCAGAAGTGTGACCTCTTTTACTTCCCCATAATATATACCGTAGTACAGTACAGTACCCATTTACAGCTGGGTGAATTGTGAGTGTCCCAAGATAAATCCACCAAGCCTTATCATCCACCTTGGTCCAGACCAGAGATAAAGCTCATGAGTAAGAGGAGATGATCTACAGTTGTAAAAACAATTTGTGTACAAGAAGTAAGTGTGATAACTATAGGGTAAAATGAATGGTCCTATGTAGCTATGCTGGAAGTACAGGTTTACATAACGTATTAGTTCAGTGTAGGGCTGACCTATACTGTAGTGTATATGAGGAGCTCCAGACGAGGGCAAGACTGGCCCAAGATGTATTTATTGCACCATTATTCCCATCAAACTTCCTTCTAAACTTTAATTGCACTTTCTGCCATTATTTTAATTTTGTCACTTGTATTTTTTCCGCCCAGAGTGCCTCAGATGATGTAGACCTTCACAATGATGATCCTGACCATGGTGTTTATTTCTGATGGATCATCATCAACACTCTGGCATCCCTGGCCATGGTCGGGAATCTCACCTCCTCGCAGTCTTTAGACGCAGGTTGTGTCGGTAACAGGAATGGATTTTCCATTTTAATAAACATCGAGTAGAGTGATCTAGACCCAAATTGCACCCTTAGAGATGCAGCTACCAGTCCATGAGGCTAATGGGAGGAACTTAGGTGGTTGATAGGGTCAGTCCACTGCTCCTGCATTTCTGCTTATGGGAGGGGTGCTCTTAGTGAGAGTTATGGCTGAAGGGGATGGGGTTGCACCAGCACTCCCGTGCTCAGCAACACAGCTTGCATCTAAAGACCACGAGAGAGTTAAAGACAATCAATAATCAGTAATATAAGACACAAAAAACTCATCCACTTCAAGATTTTGTGTAAAAATCTGATATTGTATTACAGTACTGGCGGGTTGAGGTGTTGATTGTATATATATATATATATGCTGATAACCACAAGGAAAGAAACACACACACACACACACACACAGGTTGACAACCCTTTATCTGAAAAGCTCTAAAAACCAAAAGTTTTTTTGTGGGGCTTCTTTTTTTTTTTTTAACAGGGATTATTAGCCCAGCCAGGCACAGATCACTGACCACATCGGGGCCTGGGGGGCAAAATTGTAATAGTAATAGTAATAGTAATAGTAATAGTAATAGTAATAATAATTATAATAATAATAATTATTCATAGTAAATAAAACTTTTAATAAAAATACACCAAAATAAGATAATAATGATTACAATAATAATAAAAAAATATAATAATTAAATTAATAATAATAATAATAATAATAATAACAATAATACTGTAATAATAAAATAATAATACAGTAAAGAAATACAAGATTGAAAAAAAGATCAAAAGTGAGAAACACGACCTAGACCAATGAATTATTATTATTATTATAGTTGTTATTATATGTTATTATATGTGGGTCAGTGATCTATGCCCGGGTGGACTAATACACATAAAAAAAAAACCCTAACCATTCCGAAAACCGAAATGCCTCTGGCCCCAAGGATTTTGGATAAAGGATTGTCAACCTGTATATATATATATATGCTGATAACCACCAGGAAAGAAGAAAACACGAAGTTCCCAAGCGCTTTCGTGTAATTCACATCTTCAGGGGTGAGTACAGTCTGTACTCACCCCTGAAGATGTGAATTACACGAAAGCGCTTGGGAACTTCGTGTTTTCTTCTTTCCTGGTGGTTATCAGCATATACCTAGATCACGCGCACCTACAGTGATTTACTTGCATATATATATATACAGAACACAACTGGTAAACCCTACTAAAGTGAGCTGAAAAGATACAGTACTACATATAAACAAATCAAACCTGACAATTTATGAGTAATGGCCCCCTCAACAGTGTCATTGAGAATATACTGCATAATATTTTTTTTTATAAAACCCTACAATGGACATAATCATCTTCCCTATTACACTTTAATCAATACTAAAAAATATATATTTCAGTTTTCATTAAAAATTTTAAAATACTGTATAGTTTCACAAGGAAGCCAGAAAGATACTGTACTGTACATGAGTATTCTAGGTTGTTGAACTCTTTGATGTGTGGACAGCATGATCAACTTTCTGCTCGAGACTATATATGACAAGAAATAAAAATAGTTGTTATCTATTTTAGTCACAGTAACATTATAGTACTACGTATAGGTAAAATGGTCATTATATAAAATTACTCATGTTATACTTTAAAATCCATCAACCCATTGTTTCTTGGCTTTTCTCTTGGGCGTCTTTGATCCCCTAGAAGGTAACGGAAGAGACTGAGAAAATCTGGAAGCCTCTTTTGACGTCCGAGAACTATTTAAAACATCATAGTCAAATTCCAGGTCAGGAACATCCGAGGCATTAGCTTCTTCCTCCAGCTGTAGTTTAGACGGCAAATTTGGTAACTGTGTGATATCGAAGGGCGAAGTGTAGTAAGAGTACCCAGTCTTGTGTAAGGAACTGCGCTTTCCCTTGCTGTTGCTATTTGTTCCCTCATCCCCCAACCAGACAGACAGAATTTTGGGAGCCAGGAGATCTTCACACCTCTTGAGGTCTTTTGTTTTGGGGCAAGATAATTCTGTTGGCAGATATTGGGACAAAATATCATCACCAGTCAACTTCTCAGAATAAGGTAAAACTTTCATATTTCTGATCTTGTCATCTGAGATGTAGTCACCCACCATTTTTTTTAGCCACAATTTATGCTGAAAATCATTTTTAAGCCCTTTGCCAACATTTCCTCTTTTCCTTGAATATGTCAGATTCCAAACATAATCGTTCACGTTCCAAATATCACTGACTTTTTCCATCTTATTACTGCCTGACTTGCCATCAACAGAGTCACCACATTCAATATCTGGCAGTCCTTCAAGTATGTCATCAAAGTCTGGTCCACTGCCACACAGTTCATCCAATTCCTTGGAAATGGTTTTATTGGTTACTCTCTGATAAAATGGTAGTGCACTGTAGTAGGAGAAACTTTTGTTTGGTAACTTATTTACACTTACTTCAACAGTCTTCTCCTCCCATCTACTTAATATATTCTTACCATACTGAGTGATGTCTTCAGGTTCACTGTGTGGCAAACCTGTATCATTTTGATCAACTCTAAATTCTTGTGAAAAAATGTCACCATTTCCATACAATGAGAAAAACAACATGCCAGCTTTGTCATTTGGGTTGACACATGAAGTCACACCTGCCCAGCTGCTGTCAAACCGTTCCTGCACTTGGTTTCCAAACCACAGATTTTGTTTGTGGGCAAAGTTTAGTGTGTCACAGGCAATTGAGAAATGCTTGGGTAAACTTACACCTCGGCACCAAGTGTTGTAGTTGTCTGTGATCCATTCACTAGTAATTACACTTACTTTCTTCTCTTGTTTGTTTGCCAACATAAGGAAATCCAGATCACCAAATTTAAGTCTGCTTGTATAGGATGGCATTTCATATAGCATGTGTCTCCAATTCATGACGGGCATTTTACAATTCCGTTCATCCATCACAAACACAGAACTTCCAGCCACTACATAAACATACGGCATGTCACCCAGTTTTGAGAAAGAACTTATTTTTTCAAAATCTGAAAAATACTTTTTCATCTCCTTAACTTCTAACAATGTACGTAAAGTATTATCATTAACTCCGTGTTGCTTCTTACGAATAGCATCAACATGGATGCGTGTATCACACACCCAAATAGCAGACTCATTACCTACCAAAAGAGACATTGGATGCCTACCAAAATTACATTGATATTTGGACAAATCAGATTCATTCCATTTGTTTTTTAAGTTGATGCTCCATGTACAGCGTTCAACATTAGCGTCATGCAGATAAATCTCCCCATTTGAAGAAGCCAGTGACCAAACACCTGGAAGAATGTCATTCAAATCTACATCACTTATCAAGGAATTATTTATTATATCACATTTAGAACTTGTAAACTCTCGTCTTTCACCGAGAGAAACAAGCTCTGCATTTCTTTGAGACCGAATTACTATATAGCCATTACTGTTCACTTCTTTTGACACAATTTGACAAACAGTTTCATCTTGAGGCAGATAAGCAAATTTTTTCAACTTAAAAAAAAAATTATTTTCCAAAGATTCACTTAGTTCACAAAAGATGCCACCTTGACTGAGTCTGGAGGCCACAACTTGTTGCCGGTCATTTTTCCACACCGGATGTATCAAATGAATTATGCCGTTCAACTCCATCACATCCAAGCAGTTTCCGATTATGGAATGTTTACTATTAATCACTTTACTAGGAGAGACTATTTTCTTTGGTGAGAGAAGGGGATAGGCAAACTCTAAGGTCCTCTTCAAGGGGAACTTTCTCTCAATGTCCTTCTGTGTCCTGTATCTATATTTAGTGAACTGCCTTGTGGACTCAGGGTCGTGTTCCAAAAGTTGCTCTGGAAAAATAAAAAGTTTTACTTTTCATACTTCAACATATAACAACATTACATACTCAATTAACCTTAACATATATCATACAAGCATACCTGGAGGTACAGTACTGCATAGTAAGTACTCGTTTAACGTTGACCCCGATAACGTTGTTTCGTTATAACATTGCTATTCTTTAGATACCCATGATTTGGATGTCCTGCCAATTCAGTATAATGTCGCCACCCTCTCTCATCTTGGTGCGCTATGCTCTCACTTGTGGAGCGTCCCCAAGTGTCGCCGGTCTTTGTTAGGCTTCCACAGTGTTCGTGAGTGTTTTAGTGTTTTTCCTCTTAAAACTGTAGTACTCTATCCATTCTAAATGGCTTCCCCGTGTGACTTTATCAAGATTTATCTTATCCACGTTTTCATTGTGGATCTACATGAAATATATATATATATATATATATATATATATATATATATATATATATATATATATATATATATATATATATATATATATATATATATATATATATATATATATGCAAGTAAATCACTGTAGGTGCGCGTGATCTAGGTATATGCTGATAACCACCAGGAAAGAAGAAAACACGAAGTTCCCAAGCGCTTTCGTGTAATTCACATCTTCAGGGGTGAGTACAGACTGTCTGTACTCACCCCTGAAGATGTGAATTACACGAAAGCGCTTGGGAACTTCGTGTTTTCTTCTTTCCTGGTGGTTATCAGCATATATATATATATATATATATATATATATATATATATATATATATATATATATATATATATATATATATATATATATATCTTGATAAAATCACACGGGAAAATGGAAACAACGGAGCACCTTAGCTTTCGTCTTTATTCAAGACATCTTCAGAGGCAACTGAAGATGTCTTGAATAAAGACTAAAGCTAAGGTGCTCCGTTGTTTCCATTTTTCCGTGTGATTTTATCAAGATTTATATATATATATATATATATATATATATAATCAGGGTTGTTATGATTTAAATCACATGATTTAAATCAGAGTAAAAAAATCATGATTTAAATCAAAATGATTTTTTTACTAATAACTGTCTTCTCTTTTTATTCTACTGATTGAAAAGCATATGCCATGCAGCAGGCTGATAACATCAAGATGATTAAAATGCTTAAGACCAGGATATGTTCCACCTAATAGACATCAAATTGGAGGGTCTCTTTTGGATCAAGCCTACGATTCAGTGATTAAGAATTATTCAGAAGAACTTAGTGGGAAAACAGTTTGCATGGCCACGGATGGATGGAGTAATGTCCATAATGAGCCTGTAGTATGTAAAACCTTAACAGCGGACAACCGTATTTATCTTGTTGACTCTATAGACACAGAATCAAGACACACAGCTGAATATCTGTTGAAATTAGCTGAATGTGCTACAAAAAAGTGTGAAGACAAATTTGGATGCACATTAAGAAGCTGTGAAACAGATAATGCTGCTAATATGGCAAAAATGAGAAGTGAATTCGGACAAGATAAATCCATTATAACATATGGTTGCTCTGCACACCTGTTAAATTTGCTTTCACAAGACCTGCAAATCAAGAACATTAAGGAGCACATTACTGAAATCATTAAGTACTTCAGAAATCATCACATCCCAGGATCTTTGTATAGAAGAGCAGGAGGAACAATGCTAATAATGCCATCAGAGACACGATAGAACACAATGACAGATTCTATTGAATCTTATTTAAAGAACTGGGAGACCCTTGTCAAAGTGTGCAAAAAAAAAGTGAAGACATTGATAAGAAAATTGAAAGGAAAGTTAATGATAAGGCATTAAAAAGAACTGCAGAAGACTATTTAGAGAGACTTAAGCCTATTGCTGTGGCATTGGACTGTGTCCAGAGAGAACATACCCTATTAAGTGATGCTGGAGAAATCTGGGTAAAACTGAAAACTGATATTAAGGAGTATTTAACAGATAAGAAGGATATGGATAATTTTGAAAAAAGAATCAAAGTAGCATTGACACCTGCCCATTTTCTAGCTAATGTGATAGATCCAAGGTATCAGGGCAGACATCTGACTCCTGAGCAGCGAGACATTACAGAACAGTATGTGTGCGAGTCTCTTCCACATTTCCTTTCAACATTAATGTCCTTCCGTGGAAGAAGTGCACCATTTAAAGAGGTCTATTTTGGTAAAGATGTTGTAAAATCTCTCTCACCCCTTGCTTGGTGGCAGTATTTTGTCAATGATATGACAGAATATGTAATGGATGTTCCTAGGCAATTATTTACAGCTGTTGCATCATCAGCAGGGGTCAAGAGAATTTTTTGCACATATGGATTTGTACACTCAAAGGTAAGAAATTGCCTAGGACAATAAAAGGCATCTAAGCTTGTCACAGTACATAAGCATTTCAATATTCTACTAAGCTAATTTCAATGTTTTGAACTATCTTTGTTGTTTACAGAATGAGAATATTGTGTTGACTTGAAGTTATTACCGGTAATTCTTAACACACCATAATCCTACAAATGTAAGAAAATAAACTTGTTGCCAGTATTATTTTTTTACAAAATGAGAACATTATTCTGTTGACTTGAAGAAGTTAAGTTACTAATTTTTGAAACACTGTACAGTAATCCTATAAGAGCATTTATGTTAAATTTCATTATTACATTTGGATTTGTGCACTCAAATGTAAGATATGTTACCAGTTTTCTTTTATTTTACAAAAAGAATATTATTGTGTTTAATTCCATTGGTACATCTACTGCATAAATATCTTAATGCCAATTTTCTGTTTATTATCCTGAATAAGCTTTGGTTGAAAAATACTGTTTTTATGGTTTAAAAATACTATTTTAATGCAATTAGTAAAAAAATAAAAAAAAATCGATTTAAATAAAGAAATCTGATTTAAATCAAATAAATCGATTTTTTTATTTATTTTTTAAATCATGATTTTTTCCAACCCTCATATATATATATATATATATATATATATATATATATATATATATATATATATATATATATATATATATATATATATTATTACTAGATTAAAAAAAAAAGGAAAATTACCCCCAAAAAATTATAAGAAATTCAAATCACAACTATGCACAATGATGGTGTCAAGCTTTGTTTTCAATCTGTGAGCACATCACATGGTCTGCCTCCGCATCTAGCTGTTCTTCCAAGATTTTTTCCACACTCTGAAGTGGATTTTCCCCAAGATGTCTGCATAAAGGCAAGCAAGTTGAAGCGCAAGTACTGTACTCAACCTAAATTAGTATGTAAAGGAATTACAGTACAGTACACTGGATGTAAAACTTTATGTTTTACATTAGTTTGATGCTGGAAAAAAAGTAAGTTCCACTGCTAAACTTTGGGGCTTGGTACATTTACAGTGAGAACAATAAGTGACCAGAGATGATATAATTAAGCCAAGTGCTCAAGCTGCAACACCCTTATATGCTCGGAGACTTTATCTTCTTCAAAGACCAGACGCAACGTTATGTGCCAAAAAATATAATAGTTATTAAAGATAAGTCCTCCCTCTCCCTCCCTGTAACTCCATTCCACCACCACCACACTGCCACTACCACCTCACACACCAACAGTAATTACAGTACTGTTAGTTAAGCGAAAAAATTTCGGCATAAACTCCTCTTCACTTTTAACGTGGAAGTAGTGTATGGGAAAACTAATCGGTATTTTGTTAGAAGTTGCCCATAATGACCTACAATATTTTTGGGTCCAGTTCTAGGTATATCTTCTCATTTCCAACAAATTTTCTTGGTAATGTTTCCATTAGGTTAGGTTGGTTGCTTCGATTTGAGCTCTGTTGGGGGGTCCTGGGGGCTGAGCCCCCCCCCCCCCCCCCCCATTAGCCAGGGGGTTCCAAAGTGGGTGGTTAGGTAACATATATATTCTGAACAATGGCAGTTAGGTCAGGTTAGCACAGAAACTGATTTTGAGATGAAACTGGCTTTTCCCATGGGTTTTGGCGATTCATTCAAATTTGATAATAATCTTTTGCCAAAAGTTGGCTCAGATTCTCAAATTTGGGCTTTTCTTTACTTGAAAATCCGAGCCAACTTTGGTCATTTATACAGCATATCACTCGTGTTTGCTCTCCCCCACCCTAAATCCCGATTTCCCACGGGTCCCCCAAGATTGTCAAACTCAAAATATAATCATTTGCGATAGAAATGAAGGTCAGAATCGTTCAAAATATCAAAAACCATCGAATAAACGTGTTTCATGTCCAAAATCATTATGGACAACTTGTAAAAATATACTAAAGTCAGTATTTTTGCATTTACACACCACACATTCCTACCACTAATCTATTATCATATTCGAATAAGACGTCTAATTATAAGATAATTTTCATCTATTACATTACCGGCGGAAATGTATAATAACGGAGATAGCGTAGCCAAAATTTTCTCTATTTTCTTCCATTAATCTTGCGCCATTATCGCCTACTGTACCTCATCTCCCACACTGCGTGTCTCCTTCATAAATCATCACGTGCATGCGTTCCCGTACATGTAACGCAGTCGATAAAAAGCGTTTTGTTCTTGCAACCAATTAAAATGATTTTGGGTTTAATTTGCGGTATTTTCGGCCCAATCAAATTCAAGTTTTATTTTGGGTCTCTCATGTTTCGAAATTCAAATCAGTTCCTACCATGGAAGTCTGCGATGGATGTCACTTAAATTATAAGGAGCTGATTGCGAGTGTTTGGGAAAAAAAAACGAAGACACTAAAGCATTTTTTCGATCGCATGGTGTTCTTCCAACCTCAGTAAAGTCCAAAGAGCAAGACTGAATGCAAATATCACAAAGACCAACATGTGTCGCATTGTGTAAGAATCTCAGAATCCAACGACGAACAAGAACCGGGTCAATAAGGTAAGAAATAGGTGATGAGAGTCAGTTAAGTTAGGTTTGGTTTTTGGTTTTCTAGTGTTTTTTGGTGTATTTTCCCATTATATTTTCGGAAAAACGTCCAACGGCTAAAATTTCCACTACAAATGAAGGTCATATTGGGTCTAAACACACACAGAAATAGGTACACTAGAGAAATATATTTATGACTTTCTAACAGAGTGTACAAGAGCAAATTTACCCTAAAGTCATAGAATAGTCTAAACTACTGATACCAATAGTTAAATTTATAAGATTTCCTGTATAACCTAAACTAAAATTTTACCAGAATATGAAGGTTATCAATGGTGTTATAAGTTCTGTGAGACAAGTCATCAAAGGGGTCCCACAAGGCCTTGTTTAGGACATTTTTCTTTACCTAATTGTTGTTAACCTTATAGGCTCCCAACTAAAGGTAAAATTACGTTATTTTTTGTTAATGACCTGAAGTTGTTTTTCCTGTACCTTGAAGGCGAGTGTGTTGCTGGGGGTCGACCTCCAACCCGGCCCCAACATTGCCCCAATCTGGGTATACATAATGACGTCGACCCTTCAAGTTATATAGAACATTCTTATCCAAATTCCAGATAGGTGCAGACCAGTGTTGTTCCTCCATGACGCAACACAGGTCCTGGCACGTGTGTTGCTCTGACCAGTATGAACACCACAGTTGACTATAGTTCACATTCACACTTTCTCTATAACACCAATTTATTAAAAACCATTAAATCCATTTTTAACGGAAAATAAATATATAGTGTGTAGATTATAGTGACATAATTTTAAATAAGTTTCATTTTATATAAAGCATCTCGTCCTAAAGTAAAGGCCGAGAACATGTGTTTCCAAACGTGTAGACACAATCATAAAATACATTATAATTATTTAAAATTATATATTCATGTAACTATCATCTTTAGTCTTGATAAACCGATAAGTCATCAAAACGAAACAGCAATTAAAATTTATAACAACTATCCCTCCATGTATGACGTAACAGTGACGTCAGAGGTAAACACGGCCACACGCTACAGTGACGTCAGAGGTAAACACGGCCACACGCTACAGTGACGTCAGAGGTAAACACGGCCACACGCTACAGTGACGTCAGAGGTAAACACGGCCCCACGCTGCATTACCCAAGAGTCTCCAGCTACGTTAATTTTTTTTTCCACATATGTATTTATCATTATAGTAACTAGTTTAAATACTAGAACCTGACCTAAACAACCAAAGAAATCTACCTAACTTCCAAGCCAGCTTTGCCCCCCAGCCATATTAAACAGAAAGTAGTTATTTTGATACCTGGAACCAATGAAATCAACTTTTTTGGAAGAATCATTGTGGAAATATTACGTTTTTGTGGACGTGACAATATGCTTGGACTGAGCGGGTCAATTGTAGACAAACAGAGCTCCTGAATGTACCTGAACCCGCTCCAGTGTTGGTCAAGTCTTGTCTTGAAAGAGCTCACACTCGGTGCCGTCACAACACTCTCTGGTAGATTGTTCCAAGAGTTTACAACCCTCACTCCGAAATAATCTGCCCTCACGGTTTTCTGGACTTGTGGCCTCTTCAACCTTGAGTTATGACCTCTTGAGGGACAGACGTCTGCCAGCTCCAGGTATGTAGTCAGCCAAAGATGCACCGACCCCACCCTGGGTCTTGTGCTTGCAATTTTACCTGGCAATACTTAGTAAAGGAAGGCTGTATGTAAAGGTGGAGCAGGTTCTGATACATTCAGGAGCCAGTGTATGCCCACTACTCGCCAACAGTGTGCAACAGAGACGTGACCGCGAGCTGATCAGTGGTGAAAAGGATATAAAAGTAAAAAAAGTATAAGTGGGCAGGGCATGAAGGATGGGGCAAATTGCGTGGTAAAACATGGCCAAAAACTGAACATATGACACTAAAATGGGTAAATTTATAATAGAGGATATAATTAGATATAAGAGTTTTTTTGTGATAATTTCAGACAAAAACAAGATGATTTCCTTCTGTGACATTTTAGGTAAGGCTAGGTAGGTTTCTTTGGTTAGGTCAAGTTCTACTAGGTTCTGTCCATTGTCATATAATTTTTATTAGTCATTATCATCCAAAGAACTTCTGTGGAAAAAATTAACGAAATTGAACTCCACGTTCTGGTGTTAACCATCTGCTCCAGGATTACCGAGATTTTAGTTAGTTGTGGATAATCATACTAACATTTATTTTGAGTCATTCTCTGAAAATACGGTAATAGGTTATTTGGTACTTCCTTCACTCCATAATTACTGCTCATTATTTGGGACTTCATTAAAGAACAAAGGTAATACTTGTAGTAGAAAAGATGAGGTGCAGTAAAGTTGGAGAACACAGTTAGCAGTAAAAATAACTTATGTAATTGGACCAAAATTTCTGGAGATACTAATGGCATGATTCAAAACACAAAATTGGAGATGACAATGCACAGAACCTGACCAAACCAACCTAACCTAACCTTGTCTAACCTCCCCCCCCCCCCCATACACACATAATAAGCAGAAAGAACTTACTATACTTGATATCTGGTACCAATGGGAGCAACTTTCTTGAAGCAGCATTGTGCTAATTTTATGTTTATCGGTTGTTGCACTGAAATACATACAGTGCAGTACTCGATATTTCTTCTTCGCTGTCAGTTCTCTGCTGCATTTTGAACATTTGCACATCCTGCCAACTAGTTCATGCTAACAGATGTACCCTTGCAGATTGTCTTCATCCTCCACAAGCACAGATAACTTGTGATGCAATTAACAATAACCAGTACAGGGCACCATATCTACAGTTAAATTTTAAAATGACTCGTGGAAGGACAAGAAGCATAGGAGCACACAGTTCACTTAGAATCCAATGCTACTCGAAATTTTGTTTTAATGTATCCAAACCCCTAATATGAGACTCAAGTATTCACTGTGTTGAGTGAATGCTCGAACTCAAAGTATACTGTATGTCTCCTACCTCATGTGTTGATATATTTTTCAGTTCAGATTGCCTTTTTACATGACCATCAACTTAAAAACTGTCCATTCACGCCGAAAAATGCTGTAGTCTAACCAATGTACTGTATGCCTTTCTTAATATGACAAAAGAGTGTTGTTTACTTGTGAGGGAAGTTGTGTTATTGTAGTGAAGATTGAAAGAATCAGTGACCAGGTGATGGTGTTAAAAAAAAAAGTCCTGCACAGTATCAAGAAATATATTAGTCCCACAGGGTTCTGTTCTTTGACCTACTCTCTTCCTTCTTTTTTTCAATGATTTACTTCACACTACAACTAATTCTATCCATTCTTACGCTGATGTTTCTACTCTTTATTCGCCTCCCCATTTTCCCCTTCCTCCAAACTCTCAAACTAGATCTTTTCTAAAGCTGATATCATTACTTCTATCAATGCGGATCTGTGCAGCATCTTTGAATGGGGAGGTAGAAATTTGGTTAAGTTCAATAGTAACAAAACTCAGTATTTACCAATTACACTTTGTAAATTAGATGATCTCCCACCAATTACATTTCAGGACGCTATCATTCTGCGAAATCTGAAATGGATATGCTAGGCCTCACCATTTCCTCCAATATGTCATGGAAATCACACATCCTCAACATAGCTAAAGCTACCTCCCGAAAGTTGGGAATGCTGTACAGATGCCGTAGCTACTTCACTCCTGAGCAGTTGCTTCAAGTATATAAGGGATTCATTCGTCCTAACTTGGAGTGCTGCTCTCATATCTAGGGTGGTTCTTCTGTCCAACTGTTAGATAGGATGGAATCAAAGGCATTTCGTCTGATTAACTCTCCTCCTTTAGTTGACAAACTTTCTTCCCTTTCTCTTGGCCACAATGTTGCTTCACTCTCTCTCTCTTTTACAGGTACAGTAAGTCCCCAAGTTACGTACATAATGGGGACCAAAAGGTTGTACGTAACTCGAAATGTACGTAACTCGAAAATCCCCCAACCCTATAATGTTATCTGGTGGTAATTAATACAACTTATCAAATGCAAACATATTTTATTTAACATAAATGCGGCATAAGTAGCCGCGCGGTGAACTATGTAAACACACTCGCGGCAACACTCGTGACGCAGTCACAGAGGCTTACGTTTTTGTGTGCAGTCCTCGATCCACAGCGCAAGATATTTTTCCATTTCTTCCAGAACCTTCCCTCTTCTTTTAGTTATAATCGTAGATTGCATTGGCACTGCAGATTTCACATGTTCCTTGATCTTTTCTTTGCCCTTATCAATTGTATTAACAGTTGACCGACTCAGGTTATATTTGCGGGCAACATTGGTCAACTTTTCACCACTGTCAAGCAGTTTTATTATGTCCATTTTTACCTCTAGTGAGATTGCTTGACGTTTCGTAGCACTCCCACTGGCTTCACCACTCTTACGCTTTACACCAGTCATTGCACACAGAGTAAAGTGTACAAAATAGGGCAGAAATTCACAGGAGAAGTATGCACAATGACCACACGTGTTCGCACAATGACCACACATGTTGCTTTGGTGCGTCTAGCGTGTCGTCTGCATGGTCAGTGATAGTGGCGGCGCGGTGCGGCTGGCACGCAAACTATACGCTCGCCCGCCAAATTTAAAAATTGCTCGCCCTTTTAAGACAATATTTTTGCAATTAAAGACTTCAGAAACGATGTACGTATCGGCCGTTTGTACGTAAGTCGGATGTACGTAACTCGGGGACGAACTGTACTTTGACAGGCAATGTTCAGTGGATTTGGCATCCTGTGTACCACCGGCGAGGCCATGGGCTTGTAACACACGTCTTGCCTGCGGTGCCCACAGTTTCTCTGTGGATGTCGGTCACACTAGAATAACTGTTATAGTAGATCCTTCTTTCCTCACACAGCCAAACTGTGGAATGCTCTGCCTGCTTGTGTTTCCATACTCATACAATCTGTCTCACTTTAAAAAGCTGGTTTTTCCAGCATCTTCATGGTGTAGATTAACACAGTATAGGTAACCTTTTTCTTCTCTATTTTTAATTTCTTTCTGGTCTTAATTTTTCACCCCGTAGGCCCTGTTGTGGGTCGTTCGACTTGTGCCCGGGTGGGTTAATTCCCGTAAAAAAATTTATATACAGTATATACTGTTATAAATATATTTTTCAGGTGTTAATGAAGGGTGACACTTGAGAGGCAGTGCTTCCCTCAAGTTCCTATGATGCGTTTGTCATGGATTATGAGTCAGTCAAGTTTCCTCTCCCCTGAGGTAAAAGATCTACTGCAGAAGGCAACACCTGCCAGCAGTGGCCGGGTGGCAGGTTCAAACTCTATTTCATGGATCCGTCGTGACTGTGGGATAGTTTGGCAAAAAGTCGAGGAACTGTTTACAGGTATAGTACTACAGTAAATCTGATATATAATATATAGTATAGTCTATTAAATTCTACTGCACTGCTTGTATACAACTTTCCTTATCATTGACTGGGACTTTTTATGTGTTTAATATTGTTAGGTAAGGTACAGGGTGGTCAGAATGGATGTTCCTTAGTGTTAGTTTGTAACTTTACTCCATGTCAAACATTTCATTCCTGGTTATTTCTTTCATTATCTCCTGGAGGTGAACTTTAAATAAACATATAATTAATTGAAAAACCATGAATACAGTACAGGTATTTACATACAATATTATCGTAGTGTTTACCATTTTGCTATCTCACTGTACTGTACCATACTGTAATGTTCTGTATTGTACCATACTGTACTGTACCATACTGTACTGTACCATACTGTACTGTACCATACTGTACTGTACCATACTGTAATGTTCCGTACCGTACCATACTGTACCATACTGTACTGTACCATACTGTAAAGTACTGTACCGTACCATACTGTACTGTACCATAATGTACCGTACTGTACCATACTGTACTGTACCATCCTGTACTGTACCATCCTGTATTGTACCATACTGTACTGTACCATGCTGTACTTTACCATCCTGTACTGTACCATCCTGTATTGTACCATACTGTACTGTACTTGAATTTCAGAGTTAGATTTTTTTGCTGAAATGTGTTCAAGGATAACTTCTAAAAGTGTTACAGTAATTTATTTCTGTTCTTTTTTTTTTGCCCCCCCCCCCCCCCCCCGGCCCAGTTGTGGGTCGTTCGACCTGTGCCCGGGTGGGCTAATTCCCGTTAAAAAAAAAATCTAATGACCACCCACTAGAGGCCTAACACATAGTGAGTCAGCAGAGATGGGATGACAAAGGTAACCTTCTCAAAGACACCGAATGGTCAAAGGACAAATTATGAAGTGTTTCTTATCCATACAGTGTGAACTTATACTGTTGCCAACTGGTGGTTTAGAGTCAAGGTTGGTGCCCAGTCAATGGCTGTGACCTCATACAATACAAAGCTAAAAAAAAATTGGAGAAAAAATACAAGTGAATTTTAGTTTCAATGACTAAATAGGTGTATTGATCTTGAAACTTTGTGCTTCTGTCATCCTGCAACATTTATAATAAAAGACCATTTATTTTTAAGGTAGCTCCTGATATATGTTGACTGTTTTCACTTGTGTAACTAATATATTTTAATTCATCTGTAAAGGTTAATAACATATTTTTTTCCAAAAGTGGCACCCCAAAGACATATCCACCACTTAGACCTTGACAGTCTCTTATCTGAATATGTTTTAATTATCTAAAGCTTCCTAACTCTTAAATTGTGGCCATGGAACAATAACTGGGTGCTTTTTTTTAATTCCTAAGAATGTAGTTGATTCTCTTATGAAATTACAGTCAAGCATGTAGAATAACAGAATGAGAAAAAATTATTTACTTATCTAACAACTCATCTGGTGCATGTTTTTCTCCATGTTCAATTCCATAATACTAATACTCAATAAAAGTGTGGCTGCGCACAGTTTGCAGTCAGCCTTATGGTTTTTTTTGTGTAAAATCCTCAAAAGTTTGTTTCATGTGGAGACAAGAGAAGCAGCAACTCATACATGGTCCAGATCAACTTTACTGTTTTGAGATCTTTATTTTCAGACATAAAAGAAGAAAATGGGAGTAAAATCTGGTTCTGTGAGGCTGTTGTCAAGATGGCTTCACTTTTTGGTCACTGCCATAACTCATTAAAGAATCTCACACAAGATGAATATAGTGTCAATATTTCCCCATTCTTGGAGTGGACAAATCAGGTACAAATACATATTTCTTCATACCTATCAAATTTCAGAGTACTGTAGATATATGTTATAAAAAAGAATACATTTAAGGTACAGTTCATGCAAGTTTTAGCCCAGCATAAACAAAGGCTACTTATACAGTAACCTGTACTAAAAAGCTGTTGAAAGTAACTACAGGGGGCCCACGACTTACAAACGGGGTTAAACTTGAAATTTACAGTATTTTATTTACCTGATGATTATATATTTTTTACTTTCATTCACTGTATTTTGTCTTTCTATTTTTTCTTTTCTCTTAAATTACTTTATTTTAGAGTTATATAAGGACTTAGGCAAGGATATAGTGGGATTTTAAACATTGTTCTGTAAGTACGGTATTCACATATGTTCCAACTTAAGAATGTCCTCAGGAACGGAACCCGTTCGTAACCCGGGGACCGCCTGGACTGTATAACCTTGTCAGGAAGATTATACAAAATATTATTTTTCATTTTTGAGTTCAAGTGTTAGTGAAGAACCATTTTATAAAATTTATGTATTTTTCAGGAAGATGACATAAATGTTTGCCTGAAACAGATATGTGAAGGTAGCTGTAACAGTGGCCATCTTGTGGCCCTCCTGACCATCACAGCTGTGACTGAGAGAGCTCTAGGAAATGTAAGTGGTCAGTTGCTGTCAACTGGAAAGATGTAGTGGTTGTTTTCATAAGGTGTCCTGAGGTGGCAGGAATATCCTCCTTAGGGGCACCAAGGTTGTGTTCACTGACCTCTAAAATTATTCATTGTAGCCCCAATATTCTTCAACATAGACAATTGATTTTTCTGGGAATGTGGTCATTCATGTTTTTTGTCATTACACATACAGTACATCATCGGATATCTGTGCACCCTGTATGTACTGTATATGTGCTTGTATTATTATAGGTAATGTATAGTACAAATACAGTGATAACCCCGTTAGCCGGAACAATTGGTGCAGAGCATTTCCGGGAATGAGAGATTTCTGGGTAACGAGACGACTGTCTTAAAGCCGGAAAAAATCCGTCATCCCCGGAATTATCCGGGTAACGGAAAAATTTTCTCAGAAGTTCCAGAAATTGCCCATTACATACTGTCTCGAACCCAGAAGAATATCCATCATCCCCGGAATTTTCCGGGTAATGGAAATTTTTTTTTTCAGCATTTCCAGAAAATGCCCCTGATTTTTATCTCTCAAGAAAACTCCCCCATCCCCGGAATTTTCCGAGTATCGGGAAAATTTTCTCTGAATTTTCCGGAAAATGTGCCCCTCGGAAAATCGTACCCAAAGCCGGAATAGGCTTAACATAATGTCGAGTAGAATAACAGTATCACCAGTCACCAATTCCCTTCATAGTTACTATAAAAACAACAATCTACACTTAGAACTAATATTCAAAGAAGATCCTAATTAACATAGCATACAAAGGGTTTAGTATCACTATATAATAAGTTTAAAATTCATTGGAAATCAATATAAGTCGTATAAGATATAACGGTGTGAGTCGTGTCTCTTGCAGCTGAAGAGTTTTTACGACAACCATTTTAACACATTTTTGCCAAAAGTTTTACAGCAGGACTTTGTAATTTGCATAGGTTTTCATGATGGATATATTTTATTTAATATGTATTTTTTTTATCTATCCTTGAAGCAACTAACCTTTCCCACAAACACAGGATTATCACCGTGATCATTATTCCATCAAACTTTATTCATTTTCATTCTTGTAAGGATTTTCCCATGATGGCATAGAGTGGTCAGAATCAACATTAACACGCATCTCCCCACATCTGTTGTCATTTTAACTGCCTTACTTAGTTAGTTTCTGCTGTTGTACCCTTCCACAACAAGGCCTCTGGTGTGCCCCTCTTGGCTTTATACAACACTCCAGCATCATGTACCAGTAAGATCATCAAACCTAAAAGCTACTTGACTCTATTAGACTCCCTGGATAAACATGTCTATCCCCTATGGTACCTCCCTAACCCCATCCTTTGTTGATAGTCCATACATGTAAAGCTTAATGAATTGTTATATAATTAATATGATGTGTGTTCTTTCAGCTTGTTCTGACGAAACGTGAACAAGTTCCATTTTTACTCCGAGACCTTCTTGTTACAGAAGAATTACAGGAGATCTTGGGGCCAACAAGGGTAAGGAGTTAAATGATGCTGTATTAGTTCAGCTTAAATAATAATAATTTTAAGCATACAGTCAGTCAGCCAGTACTGTGGTCATCATCACTTGTTCTTTATTTATTGGTTACTCTTTCTCTTTGACTGGTTAAAAGGAAATTAAGCGACAGAATTTCCATATACAGTATTAATATACCTGCTGAGACCCTAAACACTAAATCCCAGGGAGTGACAGCATCATTGTGTGTTTCTTTTTCACTCAAGTCAGAAAAATGGGCAATTTCAGGACACACATTCACCCCACCTGCCAATTTTGACTACATTGAGGCTGAGGGAGCAGAGACAGATCTGTTAACATAATATTGTCTAATAACAGGTTTTTGTTTTAATTTTAATTCAAGTACTTTACTATATGAAATACCCCATCTTCCCAGTCCATAGTGAAACAGTCAAATGACCTCATTGTAAAGGATGTTAAGATGGTTTTTATTTACAGCTGATTTTGTTGAGTTTATAATATAAAATTTTTACATTTATTTATATACTGAGTAAAAAGAAAATATAGTAGGTTAGGTTACGTTGGGGTTGGTGGCACTAAAATAACATCAGTGTGGAAACCATTTACCCACATATAGATATAAATAGTGTACACATCATCACACCACAAGTATCGTATAATTGAATAATGAAATATAAAAATCACAATGTCAAATTTATATGCCAAATATTAATCGCAATAATAAACTGTACAATTACATTCATCGATAATGAATGCAACTGTGAAAAAAAAATACCTTCTTTTTTTTTTATCTGAAACATCTTTTAGGGGCCTTAGGTGTCAATTAGGGTAAGTGCAGTTGTAAAAATGTAAGATTCAGGAATGTGAGGAACATTGTGATGTGGCCCAATATATATCTTTTTGTTCAAACTGTACTAACACTTAATTTTGTTGCCAGGTCCAGGTACTGAGAGTGTTGCTTGGTTCAGTGTTGGGCATCAACCTGCGTAACATTGCCTGGCATGGCTTCCTCAGTCCTTGTGAAGCAAACCCAGCATTTGTTGCCACCATCATCATTATCCTTGCAGACTGTGGTAGACTCCTCAGAGACTACCAAGTTATAAATGTTCCTTGTAGACCAGTGATGTCATTCACAGAGGTAAGATGGCTGCCTTAAGAGGTCTGTCTCCTGTCATCCTGGGAGAGGAACATAGGAATTCATACTTTCTGTTTGTGCATCTGTCCATGTGTACAGGAATTGTGAACAAGTAACAGTGGATTTTAACCAGATGTGTAGATGTGTCACTACAAGATGTTTGGATGGGGGTGGGGGGTGGATTATTTTACAACATCAAATGAATTTAAATATTATTCGAATTATGATGAAATTCCATACAGTCATTTTAAAGGTGTCACAGGGGTGATTGAGCCTACTGGAGCATAGGAAGGGAATTTTCCTTTCAGTCCAGCCACCCAACCTTCCATCTCTCCCACCCATAATTCAGTTCCAACTCTTCATTTTCATGTCTTATAGTAGTTTTATATTTTCTTTATTTCTAAGTCACATTAAAGCATTGAAATGATATTTTCACAACTTTTTTGGTTTATGATGTAAATAAACATTGCAGCAATTGCCGTTCCGCTGGAAGTTTTGAATATTTGACAGCGAAATTTAAAAATGAGTTAGTAATAGAGGCACCTGTACCTGTGAATTCAAGAATGTGAATGTGTATTTTGTGAATTGTTGCAGCTCCACTGTACCTCCTATAAGAGGTCAACTATGATAACTACAGGTATTGTATCTCTCGTTTAACGGTGAGGTTGATTTCCAGAAAACCTAAAGTTAAGCAAAAATATCGCTAAATGAAGGATAACAAAGAAGCACAGAGGGCGAACAACAGGTTCAAATGCCAGGGTGATAAACACTGAGAACAGTACTCCCTCCTTTAAACGAGTTTGTTATAAATGGTTTTGAAGTTAAATGATTGATTTATTAACACCAAAAATTCTATATAGAGGATGTGGTTCAGAGTTAAACAATTTAGTGAGCACAAGGTGAGTCTAAATCAAACAAATTTTAAATTATGTAAAAAATTATTAAAAATTGCTATGTTAAACAATAAAATTGCTACACTATAGCATATCATAAAATAGCACACATTTTATGTGAAAAAAGCTCTTTCCACACTCAAACTATCCTCTGGGTGAAGAGACACAGTTCAGCCAGGCAGTCACCCATCTGACTCAGACGTGTGTAGCTGCTGCCGTGCTGTGTGTATGCCATTGGGGAAGAAGCACAGCTGGGCTGGCAACATGGTTACAACCCACTGCCGCCACACATACGTTCACTTCCCACACATTCACACACATGCTCTTCAGTTTTCTTATTTTATAGTTTTATATTATACATTCTTTATTTCTAAGCGCATTCGAGTACGGTACTGTACAGTCGAGGTCAAAAGTCTTGAACACTTAACAATATCTGGCATCTACTTTTGAGTTATACATCTATGATTGGGATATACTAATAACACGACTTGTCATCACATATTAGGCCTGAACCACAAAATGGGATAAAACTTCTTAATACCTAAGATCTTCGGGTACTTAAATGCCAAATACAGTTCGTCCCCGAATTATGTACATCCGAATTACGTACAAACGGCCGATACGTACATCGTTTCTGAAGTCTTTAATTGCAAAAATATTGTCTTAAAAGGGCGAGCAATTTTTAAATTTGGCGGGCGAGCGTATAGTTTGCGTGCCAGCCGCACCGCGCCGCCACTATCACTGACCATGCAGACGACACGCTAGACGCACCAAAACAACAAGTGTGGTCATTGTGCATACAGTACTTCTCCTGTGAATTTCTGCCCTATTTTGTACACTTTACTCTGTGTGCAATGACTGGTGTAAAGCGTAAGAGTGGTGAAGCCAGTGGGAGTGCTACGAAACGTCAAGCAATCTCACTAGAGGTAAAAATGGACATAATAAAACTGCTTGAAAGTGGTGAAAAGTTGACCAATGTTGCCCGCAAATTTAACCTGAGTCGGTCAACTGTTAATACAATTGATAAGGGCAAAGAAAAGATCAAGGAACATGTGAAATCTGCAGTGCCAATGCAATCTACGATTATAACTAAAAGAAGAGGGAAGGTTCTGGAAGAAATGGAAAAATATTTTGCGCTGTGGATCGAGGACTGCACACAAAAACGTAAGCCTCTGTGTCTCAGTATGATTCAGGAGAAAGCCCTAAGTCTTTTCAACGACCTAAAGAAAGATCACCCTGATGATACTGTGACATTCAATGCTAGCAATGGGTGGTTTAACCGATTCAAGGTGCGAAATAAGCTGCATAATGTTCGAGTGACTGGTGAGGCGGCGAGTGCTGATTGGAAAACAGCACAGGATTTTCCAAAGAAACTCGCGGAAATTATCGAGTTACGTACATTTCGAGTTAAGTACAACCTTTTGGTCCCCATTATGTACGTAACTTGGGGACTTACTGTACTGTCAAGTGTGCAAGACTTTTGACCCTGACTGTACATGCAATAATTTTTCCACAGCTTTTATAGTTTCATTACGTGTAACACTGGCAACCTATTAAGCCATCTCGCAGGCCACGTCACCCCCAGTTTTTCTTCCATCCCAGTGAGTCAACCTATCCCTAAGCAGAATTTTGACTTTGTGTTAAGTGAGAAAGGGTATCAAAGTTTTTACCACTAAAGCGAATTATCACTAAATGAGGGATACATACGAGTATGCAATAGATTGGTATTGGGAGATCACTGAGCAGTACTTTGAGAGGAATATTACAATTATTAATGGGTCCATTTTCTTTCCTTGACTTTCATCATTTCTTTATGTAGATAAAGAATGCGGAAATTGTACAGTCTCTCCTCGACTTACGACATATTCGACTGACGACAACCCGGACATACGATGGCCATGGTCGTTTAAAATATTTTTCACATTACGTATTTTTGAGTTCTGACGTTAGTGATCGTGCTGCGTACTGACAAAATTTTCGTTTGTAATTCCTAAAATGGCTGGCAAGCGTAAAAGTGAGAGTTCTCATGGTGCTGAGAAGAAAAAGAGACACCCATTTTAGAATTTCTGTGTATTATTTTCGCCTTTTCGACTTACGACCTGGTCGTCGGGACGGAACCCCGTCGTAAGTTGAGGAGAGATTGTATATTAATTTTTCCCTCATTACAAAATAATCTTGAAACATTAATCATACCTATATTTTATATTTTTCAATAATTTTTTCAACTTTTCAGGCAGTTAGTTTGAGCAGTGTATTTGAAGAGGTTGCTATCCCTCCCAGACCAGTGATGGAGGAGTTGATAACTAAGTCTCCCCTTGTGCCAGCCATCATGACTCCTGCCTGGATGAAGGCACTTGACCTGTTAACTGCTAAAAAGTAAGATGATCAAATATTTTGGCCATTTTAAAATATAATTATAATAAATTAGAAGGTTAACTAAAGGTAAATAAGGAGATGGTCTAAGTTTGAATCCAACCATAGCAGATATGTTTCCCTCCTTACACTCTGACCCTTACACCCAGCAATAAAGTGAGTACAGTACACTGTCAGGTGGTGATGGTAGTAGCTCGTAGGTCAACTGTCTTCCTGACAAGGAAATGGAGTGACCTACAAGTTGCTGAACAATGGTGGGAGTTTCCAATGGGTGGACCATCAACTAACTCAAAGGTTAAGGCAAGAATCTGGGGATCATTGCCTCCCCTTCCACCCTGCACCATAACGGGTAAAATCTAGTAATACTGAACTGCACAGTATAGGTAAAACACCATTATTTTAATGTTCAATGAAATGTATTGCATTTTAACAAATTACTAATTTATAAGCAAGAGTTTGTGGAACGAACTTATGCAGAATATTAGATAACTGATAATTCAGTTATTTTCAGTCTCCATTGGAACATAGTAAGTCATGATAAAACTTCAACTCTGTATTTATCATCATTTATTTCAAATAATCTCACTTTGTCACTCATTTAAAACATTTCCCACGACAGTATGTCATAATGTGGCTAGAAGCAAGACAACTATGTACCCATTTTATTTGCTGTCATTTAATCACTTACTGTTGTAACAGATGTGTTCTGCTGTAGTTTTCTCCTACCATAACAAGAACCCAAAAATCTGTCTGGTTTACTACAGTTGCTTCACACAGCCCAGCATCACATCCATATCCTAAAATCGCTCATCACTTGCTCTGCTGTTCTTCACCCACACAGTTGCTTCCTGGATGTTCTTTTGCTCACATTTATAATGCATCTCTTATTTGGTCTAATCCTCTGCCTCATACCATATACTGTACTTTTGAATCTTACTCTCTTTTTGTTAGTCTGTAAATGTAGCCAAACCACTTCAGCAAATCAAGTGACTATAATTTTTAATACAATATATCTTTCCAGATGGGGATTATGTGTGGTGTTGCTGTTGCCCATGCTGGAGTGTTCTCTGAGATGCCTGTTTGCATATGCTAATGAAGTGTCGGACAGAGTCTTAACTGCTGAAAATTCTACTTTATATACTACATTGGATGAAATTCTACAACCTACTGTATGTAAAGTGATACATAATCAAAATGTGGAGCAGCACAACCAATACTCATCACATAGAAACAGTGGCAGTAACATTGATACTTCAGCTGAGCAGCATGATAAGCCGCCGCTCACAGTTGGTATGGTAGAGATATTAAATAGTAATCTTGTATTGCATTTTGTTGGGAAGAAACTTAATGAAGCACTGCACGACCTCTTAAATTTTGTTCAAGGCCCTCGTGTGCGCGACCGAGTAAGCCACGGGGAAGTTAAATTTGACCAGATACCTCAGAGTGTAGCTCACCACACATTGTACCTCAGTCTGCTTGTGCTCTCCCTCGGAAATTGGAGATCAAGATGTAAAAGAACTTTAATTTGTAATTATAGTAAAACTCTAAGTTGTATTAGTACTAAGAATATTGATTCTTCAGAACCTGGAGAGGACAAAATGTGTTGTGATATGAAACAGAAGAATAATGAGAAAGAAGCAGGTACAGATAATTGTGAAATGAATGTGTGTGTTTGTGGTATAAATCTTGACTCCATTGCTGTAAGTGAGGCATCAGAGAACCTAATCAATCTAGTTAAAGTTCTAAGTGGATGCATTGAAAAGTATAAGAGTTTTTACCACCCAACAGCTATATTTCACAAGAAACTGCTGTCCTCTGTAACCCAACTTAGTGAGTGGAGGACATGGGAGAGGGCAGACTGTAGTGAGTTAGATTATGATGACTGGGAAAGCCAGATAAGTGTGAGTTTAGAACTACCACAGATGATAACCTTTCCTCCTCTTAATATTACCCACAAGGTCGTAAGTCTTGATAATGTACAAGAATTTATCTCACAGATTTGTAGTATTAATTATGAAGTCCTGTACAGACCAAAGCCAGAGATTGAAGTGGTATCTATGCTTCACAGAATTATTTTAAATGTTCAGTCAGCACTTGATAATATTTGTGAAAATTTAGCAGTAAAATATTCACATTATGTACAAAAACAGCTTCGGTCGAGGCAAAGAGAAACATATCGAAGACAGTTAAATGCTATCCCAACTGTAATAATGAACTGTTATCTTACAGTTCAATTTATTCACTTGCTTTTCCTCTCTGTTAACAGAATTGATCAGTTGAGTAAGTCTTGTGTCCATAACTTACTCAAGGTGCTCAAGGCAGTGCTCAAAGTTCAGGAGAATGTTGTGTCACAAACAAATCTTAATGCTAATCGTTGGGATGAAGCCATGTCTATCTCTCTTCAAAACATGAAGGTGATCAGACAGAAATATTCAGTTTAAACATTCTTTTGTTAAATACCATAATTACTATACTGTATACATTGTATTTGTGTGTTTACAGGTAACAACTAAGAAACATAAAAGGTGGTCTGATCACTTTTTGTGATTATTCACATCTTCGTAGATTACTGTGCAGAAATACCTTGCTATTTGCAACCCCGCTGATCCGCAATTTATATTTTAATACCCTATTCGATATTCGCAAAGCACACCCTGCTTACTCCCCGATTTCACCATATGTAACTTATCATCTCTGTTCGTTGTATATTTTCAGCCTTCAGGCTGCCATGTTTTCTTAATAAACCGTTTAATTATTATTATTATTATTACATGCCTTGTCCCGCATGGGACAAAAACACTCGTGTGAAGTACCTAAGTAAGGCCCGACATAATGAACATGTGTTTGTGTGGACTTAGCAGGTTGCCAAGTTAGATGTCACCGTAGGTATATCACCTTACCTGTCCTCCTTTGAGGCAACGCTCTGTTATTGTTATATTTTAACTCATAATTCCAAGTACCGTATCTATAAGTATTTTTATTTTTTTTACTCTGTCACATCCACACAAAATTGTTCATACAGAATTGCCCAAAAAATAAAAATAAATTATTATCATAAGGTAAAAAACAAAGATAAAAAACATTAATCCCAAACTCAAAAGACAAAACCACAAGATCCACATGGTGTCAGATTTAAAATGCATGAATCTGGCCACTCTGTGTGCTGCTGTCACTCACATGTTCCCATTCATAACTGAGTGTGCGGCGGGGCAGCAATGTTTTTAAATATACAGAATTTCACTAACAGTAAGCCTTCCTCCAATGTGTTATCAAAGCTATTCCCCATCATCATCCTGAAGACAATTTAAATAATGCTGAGGGAAAATCAAAACCCAACTCAGAGAAGACACCAGGAATAAGACTACTTCTGTCCTGGAGCTATTTAACAATGGTCTTGGTTAATTGTCACTTGAGGAAGATTCCAGGGATATGATGATAGCAGTCAGCAATGTACTGAAGCTAGTGTTGAGTTGCAGGGACAGTGGACACAAACAGAGGTTTCTGTTATGAATGAATGGTGACCAGGACAAGATTCTGATCTATGTCAGGGATGACTGATAAAAAATATTCCCACAGACAAAACTCTACATGGATGGAACATTTGCAGTGTGTCCTTGACTCCAGTATTTTCCAGTTGTTTACAGTGAATGCCACCATACCTGAACATTCTCCACTACAATAGTATATACTCTCCTTCCCAACAAGAAAAGGGAGAATTAAAATAGGTCCTTTACCTTACTGAATAAAGTGCTCCAAAACCTAGACATTTTAATTCGCCCACCACATGTTCTGGTAGATATAGGTTCACTACAATCAGTGAAGCTACATTGTCACCTGCTATTTTCACTTTTCACAGAGTCTATGGACATGGGTACAAAACAGCAGCCATTTAGTCTTGTATAATGAGCACAAGGATTTCTGCAATCTTGTGCAGCTGCAGCATCTGTGGCCTACTTAAATAGAACCCTCCTTTAGTTACTGCGCCTACTTGTATGGGTCAGCATCAACTGTCATTGTAAAACAATTCTCACTAACTTGGACCTCAGAATTTCAAGTCATCAAATGGAATAACTCACTCCACAGTAGAACACACAAACAGCCACCTGGAGGACTGACACAAGAAGATGAACTGTCTCTGGTTGGTAACATCCAAATATTTACCACCTGATCTCTCTGCAGTTGAAGTTAAGACTTAAAACTCAGAAGTGGAGGACGTCCAATCCAGAAGCAGAGGAAGTGACAACAAATGGATAAACAAATTGAGCAGCTGCAGATGAAGTTCTTCCAAGTAAAGATTTGTTGTTGTTTCCCTTGAATCTGTGGCCTAGGAATATATACATGTTAATTATTTGTTGTTTTATTTTATCTTTACAGTATACAGTAGTTTATTAGTGTTGTCTGCAGTATAATCATAATACTGTACCCACAAAGTAAACATAATGGGAACAGTAATCATTCTAAGAGGAAACAAATTGGGATGTTGCCATACAGACACACCAATATGTGAAGGTAAAACAAATAATACGGACACCACCTTCACACCATGCCCTGTAGATGCTGTAAACACTAGCCTGAGTGACAATGATCAAGGCTTTACATATACAGTAAATGTACTGTATACGAGGTGTGATCCAAAAGTTCCCGGACTGGCTTCATAAAATCTTTATTTTCAATATATTACAGTGAAACTTTAATCACCCTTAAAATATTCTTCAGAAGCCTCAATGCAATGCTGAGTCCCCTCCTCCCACTTCTGGAAGCAGATCTGGAAGTCCTTGTTGGTGAGGCTGGAAAACACCTGTGATGTGCCCTGGATCTCCACTCTGTCCATGATCTTCTTCCCCTTGAGGTTCAACTTGAACTTCGGAAACAGCATGTCATCCCAGTGTCCCCCCCCCACCCTCCATACTCTCCAGATCTTGTCGCCTGTGACTTCTGGCTGTTTCCCAAGTTCAAGTTCATGTTTTACTTGTGTTATTGTTTGTCTTCCAATTGTTGTTTTTTCTTAACTATTCTTCTTTTGGGCCTTTCGTTCTCTTGCTTGTTTTCTTTACTCCTTTTTCTCTTTCCTTTCTTCTGTCTTTTCTTTCTTCTTTTCTTTTCTTTCTCTTTGTTCATCTCTCTTTTCTTGTTTTTTCTCTTTCCTTTCTCTCCTTTCTTTTCTCTTTTCTTTCTTTGTCTCTATCCTTTCTTCTCTCTTTACTTTCTTTAGTTTTCTATTTTCTATATTTCCTCCTTTCTTTTCACTTTCCTTCTCTTCTTTTACTTTGTTAATTTTCTTACGTTTCTCATCACCTTTCTTCAGTTTTCCTTTATCCTTTTTACTCTTTCCATCCTTTTCATTCAACTCATTTTTCTGTGTTTTACGTTTTCTTATCTCCATTCTCTTTTTATTCACCCTACGTCTCTTACCCTTTCTTCTCTGTCTCATATTCCTTTTATTTAAGTCTTTACTGTTGTTATTTTTAATTTTCCTATTTCTTCTTCGTTTTCTTCTTCCTTTCTTCGTTCCTTCAGTTTGTTTCCTTCTGGTTCTTATCTTTTCCTTGGGTTATTATTATTTCCCATCTTTTTCATTCTTCTTAATTTTCCTCTATTATTAACTTTCCCCATCTTCTTTGTCTTCTGTCTTTGTGTCTTCATCATCACAGGACGCCCTTTCCTCCTCCTCCTCTTCCTCTTCCTCTTAATGAGCTTCACATTTTTCTTCCCATTCTTCTTGAGTGTCTTCATCCTCTTTACGACCTTCCACTTCCTCCCAGCGCCCCGGACGAGCCGTTGTAGTTGGCGCTGCTCGTCCGGGTCGCTGAAGAAGGCACTGAGGTCGGCGTAGCGGAGTTTGATGGGAAGGCGCTTAACTCTCACATTATGCTGCAGGAGGAACCTCTGAAGGGGCGCTGACACCATGATCAATTTAGCTACCACTGGGTTCTGATTCTTCCTCCTACTCCTGGTTTTCTTTCTTGTTTTTGTCTTCATCTTCATCTTATTGTCTATCATCCTTTTCATTTTTGCTTCATTCTTCTTTGTCTCTCCTTTCTTCTTATTTTTTTTCATCACTTCGGTTGTCTTTTTTGCATTGTTTTTCTCCCCCTGTGTGTTCTTTCTTGCATCTTTCTTCACATCATTCTTCTTATTGTCTTTCTTCTCTCCCCCCTTTCTCTTCTCTGAATCCTTCCCACTTCCTAATTTAATCTTTGTATCCTTCTTCTCTAATTTCAGGTCCCTCTTCTCCCTCCTCTTCTTCTTATCAATGTTTCTTGTAGTCCAAATAATTTTCCTAATTATTCCAGTATCTTTGATTAAATTTTCTTGTTTTTCCTCTGTTTTCCCCATCTGTTTAAACTTTTCCATTTTCTCGACGACTTTTCCCGGCGCCTCGTGAACGTTTGTCGGAGGCGAGGTCTTGATGACGTTGTGTTGGGCGTCTCTTGTGATGCGGGTGGCAGTGGGTCCCTCTCTCTCTTTATCAACTTCGTCGTCATCTGCTCTCCTTACCCTGGATGACGAGGGTGAGACTGATTTTGCAGTGTCTTTTTCAGTGTCTTCCTCATTGTATCCATCATCATCATCATAGTAAATATCGTCATAGTAATATTCATCGTCGCCGTCGTAATATTCATCGTCATTGTCATAATATTCATCGTCATAATATTCATCATCATAATATTCATAATAATCATACTCATCACCATCCTCATTATCATTGGTATCTTCATTACCTCTTCTACTGTTGCTATCTTTATTTTCATTGTGATCTTTGTCTTTTTCTTTATCACTACTGTTGTTTTCTTCAATTTTAGCATCATTTTCCTCATCATCGTATTCCTCATCTTCATAATAATCATAATAGTAATAATATTCATCATCATCACTCAAGTTGTCCTCCAAGTCATCATCAACAACATCCACATTCTCCAGGGGACTTGTGATGGCTTCGTCTTCTTCTTCATCCGTATAATAGTAGTAATACTCCAAGTCCTCACCTCCATCAGTCCCTCCAGAGGTTGTTTCAGACCCCCCATATGTCGTCGTTGTAGACCCCGGCACTCTAGAAATGGAGTCGTCGTTGCCTTCCTCACTAGGCTGAAAGATCACATTCTGGCTACCTGGCGGACATACCTCAAAGTACAAGTAGAAGTCGCCCTCCTGGACAAAGCAGCCAGTAGTTGAGAGGGCAGGAAGGTCTTCTACAGGAATAAGGGCATCCCAATCTACAGCCGTGTTGGACAGTGTAGGGGCCAGCTCCAGGGTGAAAAAGCCACCTCCTAACTTTGGATTACAGTCACCCTGTTGGACTGTCGACAGCTCCCACAAGTCCATGCCAAGGCCCTGACAATGAGTCTTTATTTAGTATACACTTGAAAAAAAAAGGACAAAATAACAATCCCTTAATTTTATCCCCAAGATGCCTTACTAAGATCAAGAGAATACTGTATTCTCAAAAGATTTAAAGTCTTCCTTATACTGTATCATATCAGGAGACCACAGACACATCATACAGGCCAGAGATAAAAGTTAGAACTACTGTACAAAAGAAAAAGTGAGAAAAGGAAAAACAGGATTCCATTATACTGTATACAGTTATACCCTTTCTGTGACCCGCGCTCTTACATAAACATTTAGTACTGTAGTGAATTAAATAAACTATGTAATGGAAATACTCTATAACACTCAATGCCACAATAACCTCACTACTGGGGTCTGATAAACACCCTTTGTGACTTCTACTCGGTAATCCTTTTTTTGCACTAACGCATACAGGATGAGTATGGGGTACACAATAAACAAGCTGGTGTCTGCGGCAAAATTCAATTCATACATTAAGCTACACTTTTGAGGGGTCAGTCACGTCACCAAGCAAAGTGGAGAGCAGTGACTGTTCCTGGTTTATCTTATAATGTGCTAATTAATGACTATGTAGACAAGACTGTGTTAACTACATCATAGGGGGTCACTGTTGCTCCCCGTTACACCTATATACTTATACTAGTTAAAATAATGATAATAATATATGAAGAGAGAATTAGAAAGTAAGAGAGGGAGAGTGTGCGTCACCTGCAGAGTGGTCCTGATGTCGATGAGGTTATCCAGAGGCAGAGTGGCGGTGCGGGAGAGGATGAGGCCAGACTCCAGGTGCCCGAACATAGTAGGTGTACAGCTCCACATCACCGCCCAGTTGGTGTAGTCTGTTCCCACCACCTCGTGATTCACATCATTATACACCTCTACAGAAAAAAAAAGGTTATAAGCTATTAGAAATGGGCTCAACACGTACACATTACACCCTATTAGAACCTGTTAGGTATAGGTTCAACACGTACACCTACTACACCCATGGTTGCGGAAGTCATGGATAATTGTGACAAGTTTAGACTGTGATGGACCTGTCATCATCATGGGAATTATACACTAAAACTGGAGTGTGGCCAGATAAATGCACACACTCTTGTATAGGGCCTATATAACAAAGGAGAATATAAATTTGAATGGTTATAAAGCATATTTTAAGTTATAAAGATATGTGAATGAATGGGCTTTAAAAATCAATGTCCTGCCAAATTTACCACGTACAAAAATACTCGGGTGTTAGGGAGATACTGTATATGTATCTAGAACACGACTCATTCGCTCTCACACTCACGGGAAGGTAGACGTAGCACCATGGAGGCAGGATTCTCTGGGTTGGGGAAGATCTGTGCCTCGTAACGAACCTTGTGCACCACCCCAGCCGCCCTCAAGGAGAAGAGCTGTTTGTCCACCGCCAGAGAGAAGCTGCCAGGGAAGGTGGTCGACTCACTCAGTGTCAGGGAATAGCACCTTGAGGCCACGTTGGTTCCCTGGATCACATACCATTTTCCCAGGAACTGTGAGAGAGAGTGAAAGAGGGCGTGTGAGTGGCAGGGGAAGGGAGAGTGAGGGTGGCAGGGGAAATGGAGAGTGAGGGTGGCAGGGGAAGGGACTGTGTGTGTGGGGGGGGGGGGGAGGCAGAGAGAGCGGGTTGCATAGTACAGTATAGTTATTTTGCTAATTAAGACAATCATATTCTAACTTAAACCAACCAAACCTAACCTAAGCTAAACATAACATCCTAACCATAACAAACTTAACCCACCTTAATATAACCTATCTTTAGCTTAATTAAAAATACACCCTATAGCCTAAACCTATATTAAACTATACATTATAATTAATTTAACCTAGCCAAGTATATTTAATTTAGCCTAACGACCCCTAAGGTGGTTTTAGTTAGGTTTAGCTGGGGACGTTTCGATGTTAAACAGATGGACGTTACCAGAGATCAGGATTGAGAAACACGAACGTAAACAATAAAAAAGATGAAGTTTTTAGTTCAATAATATTTATTGACAAAGCTTGGAGTACTGTTTGCCTATTCTGAGTAATTCAGTCAGGTCTTGGCACTGAAGGTGGTATCACTGCCACGCAGGACAGAGGTTCATACACAAAGGAATAGATCATGGCAGTGAACAGTGATATCACCCACATGACTCTGACCTATCTAATATACTATAGGACTAGGTGTGTGTGTGTGTGTCTGTTCTGGGCAGCCGAAACGGCACAATCGTTTTTCATCAAACTTGGTGGAAAAATCGCAAAAAATTCGTAGAAAGGAACAAACCTGGTCCCATGTCGAAGGTTTCTTTAGGAAGGCATTAATTAACCATTTTATTTACGCTGGAAAACAATGTCGCTGTATGCTGCCATCCTTCCTGCGGTTGCGCGCTAGCCGAACTCGCCACCGGGCACGAAGTGCCCACGATCATTTGTATATACGTACTACTACTGAATATGATGTATTTCTTTGTGTACGAACCTGTTCTGTATGGCAGTGAACAGCGACATCAACCCACATGAATCTGACCTATATATACTGCTAATGATTATTACTTTTACTTTTATCTTCTTTAACACTGATCGGCTCGTTAGCCACTTGGACGATCGGTCACGTCTGTTACTTTTCTTTTTCTTTTATCCTCTTCACCAATTGATCGGTTCGTTTGCCGCTTGGGCTAGTACTGGGCATGCACCGGCTCCTGAATGTACCTGAACCTGCTCCAGTATTGGTCAAGTCTGGTCTATGATATATTCCTTTGTGTATGAACCTCTGTCCTGTGTGGCAGTGAGAAGTGATACCACTCTCAGTGTCAAAAAGATGAAGGAGTGAAGGAGACGGAAAATGAACACAATGTGATGAATGATGGAAGAAAGATAGAAATGTGACTAAAGGAAGAATGAATAAAATGTGTTTGGAGAAAGAAACACTCACATGACACAATGCAGGAAGAATATAGTGAACGTATGATTAAAATAATACAACGATCGATGAAATCATGAATATATAGAATGACAAATTTAATGATAATAGATAAAAAAATAATACGCAAAAATGTATTTCCAGTATGGTGTGTAATCAAACGGTGTATTTTCTATTCCTTTTATACACTGTTTATAAATAAATAAAATAGATAAGAAAGCAGTAACTTAACATTCGTATTGTCTATAACATATTTAGTTTTTAAGAGTAAGATAGGCAACAGTATTTCCATAAATCAGTAGCTATTGGGCCTTCACTTGCTTGTTTTGGTTCAAAGCAGTCGAATTTGCCTTTCAGTTTATTTACGTTATTATAACTTATTTACATAATTATTGGTTTCTATTTGTCTGTGTAATCGGTGGGCGGAGTTACTATGTGATTGGTCGGTGGGTGAGAGTGGGAGGGCCTTTATTTCTTAACTGGAATAATAGTATCAGAAAACCCAGACTTAACATCATAATCAATAGTTAAATATCTGAAATTTGAACTTATGTTGCTTATTATGCACAGCCCCTTGTGCTTGGGATACCCTAATATTAAATATTCATTGTTAAATAAAGTAATAGTAAATTTAATATTCAAGTCGGTTATACCTCGACAAGTATTAAAGAAAACGAGGTTTGGGTCAGTGTGAGAGCCCTAACCCGTGGAGTGGTGCCACATATGACATCTCAGTTATATTAATATTACGATGGATTACTTGCATTATAATTGTTTTAATCCTCTTAGATAATTACATATGCTTGTGTTACCATCAAAGAGCAACGGTGAGATAAGAATCAATTACATGTCATAAAAAGTGTTGTGTTTAGCCAAGGAATTGACAAGATGGCGCCGTATGTGGAGGGGGAGGAGAGTGTCAGTTTGGAGGACATTGGACATCATGCGCTTATAATCCACTATTTCAGTATCTGATTTATTTTCAATATTTAAAATTCCTTCCAAATATGATAATTCTCGATACTGGCGCTAGAAAAATGAGGTGATGGAGCAGCGCCATTTTTTATTTAAAATATGATGATGGTCCATTGCACGCCCCATATTCTACGCTGCATTTGATTTAATACATCATTTCACCAGTTACCGGTACCAGCTTACTCGCCGTTCAGTTCAGCCGGTTGGTCTGTTCTTTGTTATGAACTTTATTGTCCAGCGTTAGGTTAGTACAGGAGGAAACTGGCGATGTTTGGTAACTTAATGAAGCCTTGACCAGTTCTTAGTCATGCTTGTTAAAATAACATTTTAAGTATGAGAAATTTAAAGGTAATGCCAGGGGTTCAAAGCATGGCGCTGTTGTTTAGGCCTACAGACACTTACCTAATCGTAAAAACACACACACACAAACAGCGCACACGTACACATACATATGCGCACACTCTTACACACATACTGTATACAGCATCGTACCAAAGTGAACGATCTACAGTGAGAGTACTGTACAGTATTTTGGCTATACCGAATCGCTAAATGACTGACAAACGAACTAGCTGAGTGGCCGAGACTAATAAACTAACATACAGTATTAACTGATTTAATTGACTACGACGTAACGAGACTGGCGAACTGACGGATTGATTGGATGACAAGCCTAAAAAAAATAATCTTAACTAAATGGCTGACCCAATCTACCTTAATCGAACCATTATTATTCGGGCCCGTTAAGGACAGACTCCCGGCCCTAAAGGTCATGTTATGGTTTGGTCTATCACGAATGGCACTTGAGAGCCCAAGGACTGGGGCCTATTTGACCGGTCACTCTTCTTACCTTCTGCAGCGAGAAATCGGATACTGTGGGGGCGATGGACTGACACTGGCCCGTCTTGAACTGGTAGAGGTGACCAGGACCCGCCTGAAGAAGTACTCCCACCGCCAACACCCACCATGGACCCCCGATGGCCCCACCCATCACCACCCTCTTCACCTCAACACGTGTTTAAGAGTCTGCTTGGCTGGGTCGTATAGGATTGAGTCACCGGGAGGGATTCCTGACTCAATGGCCACTTTGAGTCTTTCATAACACACTCATCAAAAGGCTCAGTCGTCAGTTTGAGTCAACACAACGAAGGACGTCTACGTGAGTCTCTCTGGCATGCTGTAAGAATCCTCTTCAGGACAGGTGGAATTCCTTTGACTCGGGCAAGTTCAGTCCTACACTAAGATCCTGAACTCAGTCGCCATCTTTAATCGTCAGTGGTCGTGATAACTGCTGGTCGCCTTCTGCTGCTGCCGGGGAGATGACTCAGTCGTACAACTGCTATACACAACTACCATATGGGGTTGTCCACTCTTGAAGCTACAAGTTGAATTTCTTCGATTTCGGGCGTCAAATTCACTCACTAAAGGAGCTTAACAAGAACTATTTAGGAGATTACAACAGACGGGAGGATCAGTGACGGAAGCATCAGTCACCCAACCACTGTGGTACACCAGCCAACACTGACACCAGGCGGATATACATGTGTGTCATCGCGGAAGGTATACACATTCACTCACTCTCCCGCTCTGCTACTTTTAGGTTACCCAACACGTCCTTGTTCCCGTGGCCAACGGTGACGGCACCCCACTTAATGTATGTCACCACTGTTATGACGCTTGTGGTGGTAGGGGAGAGGGGAGCAGTGTGGTAGTAGGGGAGGGGGCAGTGTGGTGGTAATGGAGGGGGGCAGTGTGGTGGGGAGGGGCAGTATGGTGGTGAAGGGGGAGGGAGTAGTGTGGTGGTGAAGGGGGAGGGAGTAGTGTGGTGGGGAGGGGCAGTATGGTGGTAGGGAGGGAGGGGGAGGCCAGGTTTCATGGGCCAAAGTCTAAATTGGCATTTTTTGACATTGGCCCTTTTCGAACTCAGCCAGAGAACTTAGCATGTGAAACGCTCTAGCAACACAAATACCTGTATGTTAATTCTGGTGTGGTTAAGTTAAGTTAGGGTGACTTAAGTTAGGGAAAGTTAGATTTAGTGAGGTTAAGTTAGGGTGAGTTAGTGAATGTTAGGCTTGGTTAAGATAATTCAAGGATAAGTTAAAATAGTCATAATTTGTTACCTTTCTCCACTGTATAACTTATGACGTTGGAAAAAAATTGCGAACCGGAACTCAAAGCCAGGAATGATGTGTGGGTAGGGGTGGGTGGGTGGGTGGGTGGGTCTGTGTGAGCTGTATTGTGTAAGACCTGTGGTGTATACACACACACACACACAAACGGAAGACAAATTTGCATATTCATCACCTTTTTGGTACAGGTACAGTAGTTGATGAGAGAGGTGCCACTAAATAACTACATAACAGTCGAATAATAATAATAATAATAATAATAATAATAATAATAATAATAATAATAAAAGGAAATACTGCATTGTACTTTACATTAGGAGCACAACTAAACCAACTGTACTTTCATTGTACTATCGTGGACAAAAGTTCGCTCCCTGTAGTGAAACTGAGACACGGGAATGAGTCTCCGAACTGACTTACCCTGATTGTTATCTGGTGCGGGTGTGCTGTGCGGGTCGATACTGCTTCAGTTTGGGAAGGAGCGAACTTTTGTCCACGATAGTTCAGTTCCGTTCGTGGTACACTTGCGGTGAAGGGTGCATAATCTGTTGTACCCTTCCTGGACGATAGGTCACTACGCTGACCCTCCCACCAACACACACAGTGGAACTGGCAACGGAGCAGTGTGATTCGAACGAATACTCATCAAAAGAGAGATTGGAAGGATATTAATGTGAATATCGGCCAACTTCACTGCTGATGGATGATGAAGATGTGTTAATTTCTTGTTGACGAGAGCAGAAATCTAAAGTGATAGGATTATCCATTCGAATATTAGAATACAATTGGGGTTATAGTTTCGAATGAACAATCACCTCTTGTATGATTAACATCAGCAGTACGACGAAAACGGTCATCAATAGGGTCATCAAAATATTTCTCAGTCTAAGATAATGAGCCATAAGTGTAAACAAGCACCACAAGCACCACAAATTGCTAACTACGGTATTCATCCCCCCAAAACAAACTTTATTCTATGGAGTGATTTTCTTTATAAATATTGTTTTTCTTTGACTCTGTTTTGAAAATAAGTCTGATTAATCTCTCACAAAACAGTACTGTAACTGGTCAAGTAATTATTTTGATAACCATGACTAACTTTAACCAATATTTACTGGTGCCTAACTGCCAATCTGTCTGGTAAAATGTGAAGCGTTTTGTAAAGGTTAGTCTAAAGTGCATCTTTATTAAACCCGATAGCACTATTTGAAATTTCTAGATCATGGCATTCATATAGTTAAACGTTTTCAAATATCCATGTAAATTACAGGATAATGATGTTAAAAGTTTATAGTTACCCCAAAATTACCATCATCTCTCGATACAAAAACAAGTTACTGCGGTAAATATTTGATTCGTGGCTGTGGCAGGTTTTTGACATGAGAAAAGGTTTGTCTGGCGTATTTAGATGTACTTCAGATTTAACTGATACTGTAAAACTTAATATGAATGTATAAAGTTTTAAAGACAGTTGGTAAATGTTCTATATGTTAACCAGCAGAGTATATTAACAAGTCTTCTCAATACACGAAAGTCCTTTGAAGTGGTGTTACTATGGTGAAGCATTTGAAGAAGAGGTAGGTCTAAAAAGAGTGCACCGCCACCAAGTGCAACAATATTCCTAAGCGGTAAGACAGTCTGAAACGCAGTGGTTGAATAATTAAAATTTTCCAACCTAATTTTCAGGAACATACCTAAACACTGGATGTTTGGTGAGGAAAAACAGAAACCAACACATTACTTGACCAACCTCTGAAGGCCGTCTGCATGGAAGCGGGGCTGAAATACTTCGTCTCCGAGACTCCTTTTGTCATCTAACGCTAACTTCAGCTGATCACGGTGACACATACACCTTGAGGTTTTCTTCATAAGTTAATATATCAGTAATTAGTTAGTTTGAAATGAGCAACAACACTTAAAAACGAAGAAATATTGGGGACCTCAAGGCTGACATCTTCGCCATGTTAGTCACTAAGGTACACAAGCAACTTTAGAAAATGGATAACACATCTTAAAAGAAAATGAAAAATATTACAGGAGAAACAATAAAATTTACGGTAATTGCCAAAAACGTAAAAATGCTACTAAGAATTGGTTATTAGCTACATTGGAGAAAGACTACCCGACGGTGGAAAAAATCATTGTTTCAGATCAGTAAAAGTGGACCTAACTACCCCAGAGAAACTGTCAAAACAATGATAAATAAATGATTCATCCTGTTTGTGGTCCTTCTATAACTATCCATTACGGGAGGCAGTTCACTTAGCTTACATAAACCATTAAGGATATCAGTCACAAGGTCATCGCCGAAGGTCATCTCAAGGTCACATGTTACCATTATCAAGAAGCTGATACAATTAGTGTTAATATCGTCTTCATACACTAAATAATCCACGTAAGAGTTAAAATGGTTTACGTTATGATATCGGAGTTAACTTGGGTGATCCTGAAGCTGTATGCCAGTTTATTTCACCTGAAGATTAACCACCCTAACGCTATCCTAACTTAACGCTAACCTAACCTAACCATCCTAACTTATCTTAATCTTTGTTATATTTGTTTCATCAAGTTCTTGTATCTAGTTCAAGTTAGTCAGTTCGTTGTTTGCATCCTCAGTCATGGCAACTTTAAACTTAAACAGATCCTCAGGAATATTGTAAAAATATATCTCTCTAAATCAACTAAACCCTTAGCCACAATGTGAACGCTTTAATTACACACACACACACAGACAGAGTCAAGTGACAGCCATAAACCCGTGACATGATCCCTTAAATTAGTATGAACGTCACTGGTTGTTGGGAGTGAGTGGCGTGCATCACCGCATTACACAACCGCGGGCCGCCTTTGACGTCACACCATTACGAATACGAGGAAAATGAATACAACAACTACCCATCTGTTGTTTTTTTAGCACATAAATAGAAATATCGTCACGATCATATTTTTCATGTTAGATACAACCCAAGACTTAGTAAATTGACAAGTGTGGCATCTTCGTGTTACTTTTCTTGTATATATTATCTTCTGAGTTAAATTAAGTCGTCAGTGTCACAATAGAAACAGATGTTAGCGTCTTGCTGGTGTCTGGTCTACATATGTCGACACAAATGACCCACAACAGGAGAACAAACTGGCCCCGTGATGGCATAAACATTGGTATCTATTAACTGAAAGACGGCATCTGATTGGCTGATGCGTTAACCAATAGAAGGGGAGCGGTAATCTAAACAACATGGCGTGCCAGAGAGAACTTTCAAATAATCGCCTGGAGATTCTTTCCCTCAACTTATTTCACCTGAAGAATACCCATCTTAACACTATTTGAGGGATGTTATAGGTCATAGGTTAATGTAAAGTTGTTTAATCTTCAGGTGTAATAGGCTGGGAGGGGATATTCAGGTGATCCCGATCATATTGTGAGAATGATTGATATTTTTATTCAGTAAAGCTCGCCATGTTCCCCCACCCACAATTTCTTGGACCCTCCCTTTTTTAATATTCCTGGATCCATCCAACATGGCCAGCACTGCACTAGACCGCCTCCACTTCCCCAAATGTGTAGGGATGAGGAGGAGTACCAACGGCATGGAGCAACAACCCAAAGAACACCATGTGAGCAGACACTGTATTGTATTCCATCGGCCGTCATGTCCACTAACTTAAGGGACTCTATAAACACAAACATCAAGGGACTCTATAAACACGAACATCGAGGGACTCTGTAAACACAAACATCGAGGGACTCTATTAAACACAAACATCAAGGGACAACGAGTGGTTATAACAAATAGCATCACATACCACATTAATGTTTGTTTCTACCTTGACTATTGAATAATCCAGTGGAGTGTGTGTGTGTGTGTGTGTGTGTGTGTGTGTGATCATTGTATCAAGTGACGTCACAGTGCCTGGCGGATGTAGTGACAGTGGCCGTATAATACCTTTAATCCCCTCACCTGCGTCAGTTCCTGCTGGTGGTGGCTAGTGAGGGTGGTGTTGGTGAGCTGGGGACCACTTACACACGTTTGATCATCACTGGATATTAATATAAAAGCCTTATCTAGTTTACCGTATTGTCGAGGAGTTGAACGAAAGGATTTGTGACTCGGATAAACAAGGCATGACGCAGATAAACAAGGCATGACGCAGATAAACAAAGAATGACGCAGATAAACAAGGAATAACGCAGATAAACAAAGAATGACGCAGATAAAAAAGGAATGACGCAGATAAACAAGAAAATGCCACAAGAGATAAAGTGTTAAGAAGACAGCATCAAGAACATCACTCATGTTGTAAGTAAAAAAGTGTAAAGTGTTATAAGTTCACTTTAGTTGTGTTCTTCATGGCGTGTGACAAGTTATAGTTGTTTCAGTACAGGTGTTGAAGATCATAACACTCAGGTATTGTCAGGTGTTAAGGGATACCTGCCTAATACTCATAACCTTAATTTATTTTTCTCACTTTGGTCGAGTATTTAATCTGATGTTTACATAGAATTAATTATGGACTTAAGTACAATGCCATAAGTATTAACCTAACTAAATTAACTTAACCAAACCTATAATAATAATAATAATACGTTGCTCTTGTGCCCTGAGAGATGTATAGTGTTTGGTCACAATGTGATCGTTATCTCTTAACACCAGGTCACAGTATCTCTCTCTCTCTCTCTCTCTCGTCATCAGTAACAAGTGTTGTGTCTGACAGATCCTTCCTGGTGGTGGCGGTCCTGCCTGTTGTGTGGTGCTCCCTCCTGCCTCACTCCTACTCCAGCCCTCTACATGTAGGAGGCCCCTCACCTGCCCTCCACACAGGGGGCCCCTCACCTGCCCTCCAAACAGGGGGTCCCTCACCTGCCCTCCACGTAGGGGGCCCCTCACCTGCCCTCCACACAGGGGGCCCCTCACCTGCCCTCCACACAGGGGGCCCCTCACCTGCCCTCCAAACAGGGGGTCCATCACCTGCCCTCCACACAGGGGGCCCCTCACCTGCCCTCCACACAGGGGGCCCCTCACCTGCCCTCCAAACAGGGGGCCCCTCACCTGCCCTCCACACAGGGGGCCCCTCACCTGCCCTTCACACAGGGGGCCCCTCACCTGCCCTCCACACAGGGGGCCCCTCACCTGCCCTCCAAACAGGGGGCCCCTCACCTGCCCTCCACATAAGGGGCCCCTCACCTGCCCTCCTCACAGGACAGGAGGGTGTCAGGTCTCCGGGTGTAAAACAAGACACAAGTGGCTTATCAGATCACGACCAACATGTTGAGGTACGTGTGTGTGTGTGTGTGTGTGTGTGTGTGTGTGTGTGTGTGTGTGTTAACCAGAAATACAAAACAAAGAACTAAAACATAATGTTGTAACAAAAGGATTTAACCCTGACCTGTTACTGCGTATACAGGACGATGCCTATTGTGTACTATGTGTGTGTGTGTGTGTGTGTGTGCCTGCGTGAGTGTGAGTGTGTGTGTGTGTTACAGTGACCCCAACTTACACACACACACACAATACACTCTAATAACCCACATTACCTAACCTAACCTCACTCACAATGTGTATAGGTCACAATGGCGCCTGTGTGGACCTGTGACTATACTGACTGCCTGACATACTGTTGAAAAAAGGAACGGACAAACAAAAGCACACGTCGCTATTTAGCTCACAACAAAAGGAAACATGTCTCTCCGCTTTTATATACTCTACGGGGTCATTGGGGTAACAAAAGCATAATGTTGCGTTACAGTGAATGTGAGTTATGTAACGGGACACAGGCTGTATTATTAAGTAACGTTATGTATTTGTGAATCTCTATTATATAATCTGAGTTATGTAACGGGACACAGGCTGTATTATTAAGTAACGTTATGTATTTGTGAATCTCTATTATATAATCTGAGTTATATGACATTGTTTTATATTAAACCATATCACCTGAGGATTAACTACCCCCCTTATGATTAAATACCTTGATATTACGGGGGGTTAGGTTAGGTTAGGTTAGGTTAGGTAGTTATAAAGCATTAGCATATATCATTAGTACAGGTTCCTATCATTAATGCAAATATTATAATTGTATATATTAGTCTTATTATGCCACTGAAATATTGTGTTAAGTAGAGAAAGCTGTATCCTTCATCACTAATAATTTAAATTAAGTTTTCCTATGTGTTCCTGCAGGACTCTGGACACAGGACGGCAGAGACTCACTTAGGATCCTCACAGGAGACCCACACCAGCCATGACGTCATCTACGGACGCTCTCAAGGTGATGGTGATGTCATCCAGCAAAGTTCTCCCTCTCACGACGTCAGTCACGAACGTCAACAAATCGATGGCTTCCTCGGAGGCGGCGTCTTTCGCCCCGTCATCTCAGCTCTAACTGGAACTTTGAGGAACTTGTGGTTGAAAAGTTCCTCAGACGACGCCACCAATACTCCCGTAGAACTTGTGGAGTTGGAAGCTTCAAGAGTTGAAGATAAGGCGTCCATCTTACCTGAGAGACCAACAGATAAGAGAGATAATGTTGATGACGGCGGAGATAAAATAAACAATATCATTGGAGGAACAGCTGATGGGAGAAGCCGTCAAGATGTAAACAAACTGTACAAAGGTTCACAAAGTTTGACCCAGAGTGAACCACAAGCTTCGAGCACCACCCTCCTCACACGTGTTCGTCGACAAGATGGTGGTGATGGTGATAGTGGGGATGATGGTGGTGGTGATGGTGATAGTGGGGATGATGGTGGTGGTGATGGTGATAGTGGGGATGATGGTGGTGGTGATGGTGGTGATGGTGATAGTGGGGATGATGGTGGTGGTGATGGTGATAGTGGGGATGATGGTGATTATTATGTTGATGAATATTACGAAAGTGACTCCGAAGGTGATGGTGCTTATGATTACGAAGATTATTATAGTGAAGATGATCCTGGTGATGGTGAAGGTGATAGTGACGTTGTTGGTGGTGAAGATGACTACTATTATGGGGGTGAAGATGACTATAGTGAAGATGGAGTTAATCTGGAAGAAAGTGAAAACACTGGAATCGTCACTGAAGATAATGACGAATATTATGACAACGAAAATGACTATGATTATGAAACAAGCGGTCAGGATGCTGGTGAAAGTGTGGATGACGTGTATGATTATGAGGGTGATGGTGAATATGACGACACAGGTGATGGTGAATATGACGACACGGGTGATGGTGAATATGACGACACAGGTGATGGTGAATATGACGACACGGGTGATGGTGAATATGACGACACAGGTGATGGTGAATATGACGACACAGGTAATGGTGGTGGAACAGATGAATATGATGAAGGTGTGGATGAGGGAACTGTGAATGATTATGGAACAGACGATTACAATTATTATGAAAATGAAGAAGGAACGGAAAATGATTATGGATTAGATTATTATTACGATTATGAAAATGAGGAGAACACTAATGAAAATGATGTCAATGTGAATGATGCTGATGGAGAAAATGACGTGACTGTGGACGATAATGGTGGTGAAGATGACGAGGTTGTGGACGATGGGAATGAGGGGAATATTGTGAGTGAACAAGACGGTGGGGATGGTGGAACGGGCGATTATGAATATGAATATTATAATGAATACAATGATGTGAACGATGGAGAAGGAGGAGTAGAAGGAGAAGGAGTAGGAGGAATAGAAGAAGAAGGAGAAGGAGAAGGAGTAGAAGGAGAAGGAGTAGAAGGAGAAGGAGTAGAAGAAGGAGAAGGAGAAACCAGCCAACAGGATGGTGGAGGTGGGGCAACTAATGCTACCGTGGATGAAGATATCGGTAATGGAACAGAGACGATTGATGAAGGTGGAACAGGTACAGATACCGTCACCGGAACAGATACAGGTGCCGGAACAGGGACAGATACAGGGACAGCTACAGGTGGGACGGGCTCTGGTGACGGTACTAATGACCAAAAAACACAAGACACAAATTCAGAATCGTCACCCTCAACCACCCCTACTTCCTCCTCTACCACCATCACCACCCCCACTCCCTCCATCACCACCACCCCTACTTCCTCCACCACCATCACCAACCCTTCCTCCTCCACCATCACCACCCCCTCCTCCAACGCCATAGTCACTGCTGCTGTGGGTTCCTCCATCACCTCAACTACCAGCACCAATAACGTCGTTACCAGTTTGGATAATAACAACATCAACAGTAAAGGTATAGTGAATGTGCCTCTGACCTTACCCCCAGGCTTCTCCACTCAACCCCCGCCCGCCATCTTGAGTGTGAGCGGTGCAGGACTTCAGGTGGGTGGAGCGCCCCCTGGTGTTGACGTCATCACAGGTTCCAATGGAGAGGTCGTTATACAGGTATGATAATCAACTGTCTAGATTCACAAAGGTTAGCACATTAAATAGTTCTCGTTACTGGAGGTTTAATAAGGCTTTTATCTGGATGACTTAAGTTAAATCAACCAAATTATTGTTTTAAGCTTCACTGATTCTTTATACTTCCACTAAAAACCAGTTGAAAGGCACGAATCAGGTTTATTAAGTTACCCCCCCCCCCCCACAATATACCTGACGTTTTCTGTGAACAATTTATAGCATCTGTGAACAATTTATAGAATCTGGTAATACTTAATTAACCTTCACCTGCACAGTCACCTTAGTTTTGTTTCCCGCTTCAACATCAGAGGGGCGGATCCAGGAATATCAAAAGAGGGGGGGTCCAAGAAGTTGTGGGTGGGGGAACATGCTCGAGCGCAGCGAGTCCACCCAGTTGGGCGTTTTGAAATCTAACCAATATCATGGGCATTTTGAGGCCATTCTGAAACCATGCGCACTTAATATTAGGAGATATTCTTAAGTCAATAGTAAATACATTTTACTATACAAAAATGCCTTGTATAGTTAAATGCACCTAACCTAGCCTAACCTTCCTCACTCAACCTAACACCAATATATTCTAAGATCATTAAGTTAGATTAAGATAGTTTAGTTGGTAATATTTTTAAGTGGTGTTAATTTCAGTCACAGCGCCAGTAGAAACACGCTCAATGTTGCTTTTTATGACACAACTTTGTACGATTGTTCTTTGATTTACATTTCAGGTGCTTATTTGTGTATGTATTTATTTATTTATTTGTGTGTTTGTTCCGTACATCCTAGCGTAAAGGAATGAAATAACATATTCTACAGTACTTGAAATTCCTTCGTTGAACCTTCCTCACAAGCTTAAAAAATATATAACCACGGGAATAAACGTGTTCAGGAAAGCTCTAGTGTTCCCGGATTCATCTTACCTGACGATTATATTGAACTTCACCTCACAGTAGTCACGTTTACTTCCCAAACGTTAACTTGGGAGGGGGGGATGCTCTTCCTAACTTACTTTTTATTTTACTTTTTATTCTTAACTTGTTCCTGTTACTGACTTTGCTTCTTACTAATTATTTTCTCGAATGACCAGAAATGTTTACTGTTTACTACACTGCCATCATATTGATAGTATAGAACAATTAACTGCATCAATGTGTGGCCGTGTTATGCCGCATCCCTCCCTCACCACACCTACAGGTACAAACACTTATATTTAGCTCGTGCTCCTGAATAAATAGTGATACTGTCCTTCCATTATTCCATTGTTATTCTTAGCTAGCGAAGTTGAGCAAATTTCTGTCAAGTATTATCATTATTTAACAAACTGCTTAACTGACTCTTATTAACTGGGCAACACCATGTAACCCTTCGTCTTCCTCTTATTATTGTTATTTTAATATTATTATTATCCCCAGCATTATACTGTACTGTATTCTAGATATATGAACCGAAATTCGTAAGTCTTTTAAACGTGATCTAATCCTTACCATTTTGAGCCGAGTGAATATACTGTACTAGTTATAGGTTAGGTTGAGTTAGATTACGTCACCCACATCATATCTAAGTCATGTTCTTTCCATGTTAACCACAACACCAGACGCTAATAATTTGTACCCCACTTGACAGATCCCGCCAGGCGTCACTTGGCAGAGCGTGAAGGACACCATCTCGGACCCTGAAGCCAAGAAGATGTGGCGTAGCATCTTCAAAGCGGTGAAGCGTCTGCGTCAACAAGACTCTTCTGACCCCAACGTCTCTCCTGTGAACCCTTTAGTACCCTCAGACGTGACCTTGACCTCAACACTAAATGCCATCAGCGGGATGAACATGGAGGAGCTACAGAGTACTCGGAGGCGCCTCAGACAGCTGCTGACACAAGTCCGCATGAGTCAGGAGAACATGATGCTGAAGGTGTCAGGAGGGCTGACGTCTGCCCCAGCAGGAGTGATGTTGGTCACGGCCACAGACGGCACTCAGCTCGTCACTATTCCCAACACACTCAGGTGGAACCACGTCAAGAACTCCTTCGCCAGCCCTCAAGAGCAGAACATGTGGAAGCAATTATTTGAGAGTCGTGATGCCAACAAGAGGCTGATGCAGGGCAACTTGTCAGAGATGAGGCAGAGCATCTGGGCCGTGACTGACAAGATCTCACAAACATCACTGGCAGAGAGAGGACTCGAGTCAGGGAGTAAAGGAAACAACAAGAGAAGAAGGAACAATAACAGAAGTGTTACATCAGGTGGTAATAAGAAGAGAAGAAAAATTAAGACAAAAAAGAATACAAATAAGACTAAGAAAAGAAGGAAGAATAAGAAGAAGAAAAAGAATAACAAGCGGCAGAAGAATAAGAAGGTAAAGAAGCGAAAGATATTATTCCCTAAAAAGAACAAGAATGGGAAGAAAAACAAACAATCTCAGAAACGTAAGAACCAACGGAACAAACGAAGAAGGAAAAAGAAGAAATTGAATAAATCCAAGAAGAATAAAAGAAGAAATAGAGGAAACAACAATAAAGATAAAGACAGAAACTCCAATAATCGTCATGTGTTGTTCCCCAAAGAGACGAAGAATGGGAATAAGATAAACAACGATAACTTAGCAACTACAGATAAACGTATGAATCAGAAGAATATATTGATAAATAATAAGAAAGATAAAAACAAAGAGAATAAAGAAGCTAACAAGAACATAAAGAAGATTGAAAAGAATAAGAAGAAGGAAAATGGAAAGAGCATAATAATTGGAAATAAGAACAAGAATAACAAGAACAACAAAAAATTTAACATAACAAAAATGAAGAACAAAGGAGAACCTGAGATGATAAACACCAAAAAACAAATGACTAAGAAGATAAAGAAGGATACTAAACAGACGAAGAAAGATGGGAATAAGAAAACAATGAATAACACAAACCAAATGAAAAATATACAGCAAAGGAAACTATCAGACAAACGAGAGAAAAGGAAATTGAAGAGAAAATCCCAAAAACAAAAGAAGAAGAAGAAGCGAAAGATGAAGAAGAAGAAGAAGAAGAAGAGGAGGAAGGAGAAGAATATGTTAAAGAAAATGAAGAATAAGAAAAATGGCAATAAACGTAAGAATAAAAACAAGAAAAATGAGTTCAAGAATATAAAGAAAAACAATAAAACACAAAAACAAAATAATATAATGTTTGATGCCTCGAAATTCACCAAAAATAACCAAAAAAAGAGAAAAAATAGCAGAGTAAACAAGAGGCTAAAGAAAAAGGTAAGAAAACCAAAGACGAACAGTTTATCGTCACTTGATGGGGCTGGAAGTTTGTTAACATCAACCAAAGACCCCATCAAAGACCCAATTAACTGGTTAACATTGAAAACATCAACCAAAGACCCCATCAAAGACCAAATTAACTGGTTAACATTGAAAACATCAACCAAAGACCCCATCAAAGACCCAATTAACTGGTTAACATTGAAAACATCAACCAAAGACCCCATCAAAGACCAAATTAACTGGTTAACATTGAAAACATCAACCAAGGACCCCATCAAAGACCAAATTAACTGGTTAACATCAGGTCTTCCTAATGCAAGTCCCATTAACTGGATAACTATGAATGCAAGTCCAAGGAAAGAACAAAATAACTTAAGAACAAATAACAATAGAAAAAAGAACAGGAATAAACAGACGAATAAGACTATTAAGAATAACAATAGTAATAATAAGTGGAATAAAAACAATAGCAATAAAGTTTGGAATAATAAGAATGGAAAGAAAAATAAGAACAGAAGGAATAAGAAAAATAAGAATAATAACAATTCTTTCTGGAAGCAATGAAACAAATTAACTAAATAAATGAAGAATAAATTAGAAACAAAAACACATAGCAAAAAAAAATTATCAATTCTAATTAAACATAACTTACAAAATATTAACATTAAATTAATATAAGTTGAAAAATATTATACCAAAATGTAAACCTGAATTAATTGTATACTTGTATGATAATGTTAGTGAATAAAAATAAATCTATCAATCTCTCTATCTATCTATCTATCTATCAGGTGTGTTATAGACTCTACCAGGTGTGTTCTTAAATAAAATAATATAACAACTAGAACAACCAGATCATAACGGCTCAATAACATATCATAGGGAGTTATATTAAGTCCACGTCATCTTAGTCTACCCAGTGGTGGTCCAGATACCTAACCTAACCTAACCTAACCTAACCTAACCTAACCTCTTCCACTTCCTGCAGGATGATTGTTTCAGGTCAGGTAATACTGTCCTCTTCACTGATGCATTATGGGTCCTGTGTGTGTTTGTTCACCTTCGTTGGCGCCAAATTTAGTATTTTAGCAGCTCTAGTCATGGATATTTTTTCCTCCAAAGTCTCCCGGGATTTCTTAGTTTATTTGAGTGGGGGAGGAGAAAATTTTTCAAAATAAACTTGTGGGAAGCTTGTTACATTAAAGAAACAAGCATGGTTATGAATTGCAACATGTTTAAATGCTGAGGGATAGAACAGTTGAAGAAGATTTGGGAACGCATTAAAATAAAGTAAGTAAAGAAAACTATATATATATTTTTTGTAGCTTAGTAGGTTTGATTAAAGAGGGTGCATATGACTATAATCTCTGAGACAACTAACTTAATTCAGTTATATGGAAGGTAGAGACTTCTAATTTGGTGTGGGCGAACTTACTATTACTGAGAAGGGGGAAGCTGCTGTGAAGTCCTCTATATTAGCCAAAATATTGTATCATCTATGCTTAAGGCACATTTTCATTAAGTAATCAAACTCCAGCTTCCAGTGAACTTGCTTTATTATGCACCTAATTCACCCAAATGGAAGTTTACCAAAACGAAATAATGTAATTGGTGATGAAAAATTAGAGCCTGCAGTATTTCACATATTATATCATGATCCACTGTATCAAAGGTGTTTGTGTATGTAATATTATACCATCCTTGTGATTATGAACTCCCAGTGAAATTTGCCTCTACCCATTTTGATATTTCTAGGCATAAACCTCCCCTGTTCATATTTTCCAGATAGAAACTCATTTATAAAACTGCTAAAAATTGCATTAAATAACTTAAATGGACTTAATTTATTAATATATGCAACATAAAGTTTTGATATGATTTTCTCCCAGTGAAATTTGCCTATTATCCATTGGAATATTTCTAGGCAAGAACGTCACTAGCTTATATTTTCCTGACAGAAACTCACTTATAAAACTGCTAAAAAGTTTAATAAATTACCGTAAATGTGCTTACCAGATTAATACTAGCGTCAGTAAGATGGGGATGACTCCAGCAGCTCGCCTTTGACAACACAGTGACAGGCAGCACAGCTTTTACCTAAATCGTACTATGACAGGAAACAGCTTTTGCACTGTCATAATATGGGCCGTAAAACCAATAATATAAAAAAAAAAATACATTTGTAAAATAACCAATACGTGTTTCTTTGTACGTTAATCGTATTGACAATAAATATTCAATAAAACTAACAAAATAATTATGAAGAGGGTGACGAAAAGTAGCTCATAGCTACCTCTTCAAAGTTTGGTGTAATTAGTTCGTTTTAATGCCACCACACTCTTTCGTTCGCTGCACTTAAAGGTTCTTCGCCTTTAAAAATACGGCTTTCGACATGAAGATATTCTTTAAGGGAAGATGTTGTTTGATAATATGGCCGTAAGACTGCTTTTATTTTTCATAGTGTGTGTGTGTGTGTGAACTCATTATACAGAAGATGATGTCAAAGGATGTCATGTAAATTTATCTTTACATGTTGACAACTGACACACAACTGACACACAACTAACTCACAACTGACTCACAACTGACCTTCCACTGACTCACAACTGACCCACCACTAACACACAACTGACACACAACTGACACACAACTAACCCACCACTGACTCACAACTGACTCACAACTGACTCACAACTGACCCACCACTGACTCACAACTGACCCACCACTGACACACAACTAACCCACCACTGACACACAACTGACACACAACTAACCCACCACTGACACACAACTGACACACGACCGACTCACAACTGACTCACAACTGACCTTCCACTGACTCACAACTGACCCACCACTAACACACAACTGACACACAACTGACACACAACTAACCCACCACTGACTCACAACTGACACACGACCGACTCACAAACGACTCACAACTGACTCAAGATAATGACACAATGAGGACTTTTGCTTATTTATTACTGAATAGACATTACAAATAATTATCATATAACTTAAACAGTGAAAATTAACTTATAAAATGTTGACAGACAGACAGACATACAGACAGACAGACAGGCAGATAGTTAGGAGACCATCAGCCTTAGAGAAGAGAATAAAATAATTAATGAAAAATATAGCTAGATAGATAGATAGATAAAGCCTGATAGATAGATAGATGAGACACCAAGTACTGATGATATTATAATGTAACTCGCATTATATAAATATACTGTAAGCTATATGACCTAACTTCTATATCAACTACAACAAACTGTTATATTAGTCTTCTTGTATGTGTTAATTTTCATACATTAAACATTAAAATACAACTTAGAGATAAATTAAAAATACAATAAGATACATTTATTTTTTTATTATTCAAAATTCAGATAAAACTAATCAATTAATTTTTAATATAGTGACACCCCCATATACCGGATTTTGATTTAACGGACTAATCCCTCTCATAAAGTCCGTTAAATAGAGGTTTCATGTATTATATAACGGACTAATCTCTCATAAAGTCCGTTAAATAGAGGTTTCATGTATTATATAACAGACTAATCCCTCTCATAAAGTCCGTTAAATAGAGGTTTCATGTATTATATAACGGACTAATCCCTCTCATAAAGTCCGTTAAATAGAGGTTTCATGTATTATATAACAGACTAATCTCTCATAAAGTCCGTTAAATAGAGGTTTCATGTATTATATAACAGACTAATCCCTCTCATAAAGTCCGTTAAATAGAGGTTTCATGTATTATATAACGGACTAATCTCTCATAAAGTCCGTTAAATAGAGGTTTCATGTATTATATAACAGACTAATCTCTCATAAAGTCCGTTAAATAGAGGTTTCATGTATTATATAACAGACTAATCCCTCTCATAAAGTCCGTTAAATAGAGGTTTCATGTATTATATAACAGACTAATCTCTCATAAAGTCCGTTAAATAGAGGTTTCATGTATTATATAACAGACTAATCCCTCTCATAAAGTCCGTTAAATAGAGGTTTCATGTATTATATAACAGACTAATCCCTCTCATAAAGTCCGTTAAATAGAGGTTTCATGTATTATATAACGGACTAATCTCTCATAAAGTCCGTTAAAAGGAAGTGTCGTGTATAATGAACTAATCTCTCACGTGTAGTCCGTTAAATAAAGTTTATAAAAACGTTCTGTGAATGACATTTAACACACGTGAATTATTCTTATCAGTAAAACAATAAAAATTAAGATAATAAAAGTTGATTTATTTTCTTTTTTCAACTTTTATTTATTTATTTTATTTTGTCTTTTATTTTTTATCGTTAAGTTATTTCACATATTTTAATTAATTTTTTCCTTCGTTTTATTCAACGTCTCTTTGATTAACCCTTGTAAATAATTCTCTTCATCTTTCTTTAAAACCAAAATAAATTATTCTTATTATTCTTATTATCATTCTTATTATTTTTATTATTTTTCTTAGAGTTATTTACATTTTTATTTCCCTTATTCTTGTTCTTGTTCTTCTTTGCATTGTTGTTCTGTTGAGCCAAGTTCTTCTTCTTCTTATCTTTCATCCTCATTTCTTTCTTCTTCTTCTTCATCATCTTCTTCAATTCTTTCTTCTTCTTCTTCTTCCCCTTCATCTTCATTTTTTTCTTCATTGTCAATTTCTTCTTTTCCTCCTTATTGCTTTTGTTTACATCGTCTTGGGAATTATCCTTTATGCTTTGTTTATCACTTTTTTTGCTTGCCTTATTCAGTACCACCATCTTCATATTTTCTTTCTTTTCATCTTTATTCATCTTTTTCATTATCCTCTGATTCTTCTTCCTTATTTTCTTAAATGGTTCAAGAACTTTTTTTAATTCTTTCGTCTTTCGCTTTTGGGGATTCTCTTTATTCTCTTGTTTATTGAAGTTTTTGTTTTGATTCATCTCCTTTGATAGGTTTTTGTTTCTCTCTTTCACCAGGTTCTCATTTTCTTTCTTTTTCTTCTCCTTTTTCTTATTGTTGTTTTCCTTGTTTCCAGTTTCGTTCTTGATGTTCTTCCTCTTCCTCTTCTTCTTTTTCTTCTCAATGTTCTTCTGACGTTTATTCTTCTTTCTTCTGTTTATCTTCACTTTACCATTCACCGTTTTCTTCAGTTTCTTCCTCATCTTCTTCTTCTTGTTAGACTTTAGTACTTTCTTCATCAATTTGTTTATTTTCTTCTTCAGTTTTTCTTGTTTATTCATTTTATTTATGTCTCTTTCACTCTTTGTCTTCAGGATATTATTGTCTTCGGTTTTATTCGTCTCGGGAAAAACCATCATTCTGTCATTCTGTCTTCTCTTCTTATTCTTATTCTTGTCTTTTTTCTTATTCTTCCTTCTACGACGTTTAACTTTCTGTTTCTTACGTTTCCTTGATTTGTTATTTCTTGTTGTGGTTAAATTGTTTGATTTCTTCTTATTCTTTCTATTCCTGTTTTTGTTAGGGTATAATAATATGTTTCTTCCGTTGTTCTTTTTTCTTTTCTTCTTATTACCACCTGATGTAACCCTTCTGTTATTGTTCCTTCTTCTCTTGTTGTTTCCTTTACTCCCTGACTCGAGTCCTCTCTCTGCCAGTGATGTTTGTGAGATCTTGTCAGTCACGGCCCAGATGCTCTGCCTGATCTCTGACAAGTTGCCCTGCATCAGCCTCTTGTTGGCATCACGACTCTCAAATAATTGCTTCCACATGTTCTGCTCTTGAGGGCTGGCGAAGGAGTTCTTGACGTGGTTCCACTTGAGTGTGTTGGGAATAGTGACGAGCTGAGTGCCGTCTGTGGCCGTGACCAACATCACTCCTGCTGGGGCAGACGTCAGCCCTCCTGACACCTTCAACCTCATGTTCTCCTGACTCATGCGGACTTGTGTCAGCAGCTGTCTGAGGCGCCTCCGAGTAGTCTGTAGGTCATTGATGGGCATACCACTTATGGCGTCTCGTGTCGAGGTCAAGGTCACGGCTGAGGGCAGTGCCAAGTCTACAGCAATGACACTCGGGCTCGGGGATAGCACCTGAGTCCTCAACATCTCCTCCTGACGAAGGTTCCTGACGGAGAGGAAGATTTTACGCCACGTCTTCCTGGCGGCCCTGTCCACGATAGAGTCCTTCACATCCACCCACCTGAGGCCTGGCGGGATCTGTAGGAGGAACGGTACAATGTGTTGTTAGCGGCTGATGGCACCTGTCCCCATACCTCTGTGCTTACCTGTCCTTATACATGCGTGCTGATCTATCTATCTACCTGTATACGTATCTATCTATCTACCTGTGTAATTATCTATCTATCCCTTATCTACAGGGCATATATTGTATCTATCTACAAGTATCTGTTCATTATCTATCTATCTATCTATCTATCTATCTATCTATCTATCTATCCCCAACAGTTATCTAAACACAACTACTAAACAAATTTATTTCACAGTTGTAATAAAAAATCGGAAAAATACAACCACAACCACTCCTGCCCAACCTAGGTCACGGTGAGTGGGGGCGTGAGTGGGCGTGAGTGGGGGTGAGGGTGAGTGGGTGGGGGGCGTGCGTGTGGGAGGGCGAGTGGGGGGTATGTGGGGGTGAGTGGGGGTGAGGGTGAGTGGGTGGGGGCGTGTGGGAGGGCGAGTGGGGGGTATGTGGGTGTGTGTGGGGGTGAGTGGGGGCGTGAGTGGGGGTGGGGGTGAGTGGGTGGGGGCGTGTGTGGGGGCGAGTGGGGGGTATGTGGGTATGTGTGGGGGTGAGTGGGGGGTATGTGTGGGCGTGTGTGGGGACGTGAGTGGGGGGGGGGGGAGGTGTGACCTGGGTATGACCTACCATGATAGCGGTGTTTCCGTCGGCACTTGGGTTGACCTGAACGCCTTGTGGCACTTGACCTGTGGTAAGTACAGTGCCTAATCCATTAACGTTGATTCCTGTAGAAGGCGGTGAAGGTGTTGTATATCCTGAAGGGAGAATAATTGGTACGTAGACCACACCATTACCATTAACTTGACTATTTACTTCAACATCATTATTAGAGTTATTATTAGGATTTACAACCTCGTTATAAGGACTACCATTATTTACTTCATTATTCTCATTGTTATTGTCATTATCTGTTATATTGTCATTTTTAGTGTCATTCCCTGTTATTCTTTCATTTTTCTCTGTTGTTATTCCGTCTCCTTGGTCATTTTCCTCGCCTCCTCCTCCTCCTCCTTCTTCTTGTTCGCTCGTTTCTAATTCTTCTTCTTCATCACCATTTTCATTATCATCTTCGGTGGTGTCTGTGTCATCATAATCATCATAATAATATTCGTAGTCATAAACGTAATAATCATCATCATCACTATCACCATTATCATCCTCGTCATCATAATAATAATATTCATCATCATATTCATAATATTCACCATCATCATCATCATCATCATTATCATTTACATCTCCACTGCCTTCATTTTCATCATTATCTTCATTCCCTCCTTCACTTTCCTTGTCTATTCCGCTATCTCCTCCTTCATCACCTTCGTTATTACTCGAGCTGTTACTTGCACCTTCAGCATAATCCACGTCATATTCACCATCATCGTTATCATCATCATCATCATCATAGTTGTAATAATCATCATAGTCATCATAGTTATTGCTAATGTCACTTTCACCATCGATAGAGTCATCTTCATCCCCATAATAGTAGTCATCGTCAATATAGTAGTCATCTTCACCACCAACAACGTCACTATCACCTTCACCATCACCAGGATCATCTTCACTATAATAATCTTCGTAATCATAAGCACCATCACCTTCGGAGTCACTTTCGTAATATTCATCAACATAATAATCACCATCATCCCCACTATCACCATCACCACCACCATCATCCCCACTATCACCATCACCACCACCATCATCCCCACTATCACCATCACCACCATCTTGTCGACGAACACGTGTGAGGAGGGTGGTGCTCGAAGCTTGTGGTTCACTCTGGGTCAAACTTTGTGAACCTTTGTACAGTTTGTTTACATCTTGACGGCTTCTCCCATCAGCTGTTCCTCCAATGATATTGTTTATTTTATCTCCGCCGTCATCAACATTATCTCTCTTATCTGTTGGTCTCTCAGGTAAGATGGACGCCTTATCTTCAACTCTTGAAGCTTCCAACTCCACAAGTTCTACGGGAGTATTGGTGGCGTCGTCTGAGGAACTTTTCAACCACAAGTTCCTCAAAGTTCCAGTTAGAGCTGAGATGACGGGGCGAAAGACGCCGCCTCCGAGGAAGCCATCGATTTGTTGACGTTCGTGACTGACGTCGTGAGAGGGAGAACTTTGCTGGATGACATCACCATCACCTTGAGAGCGTCCGTAGATGACGTCATGGCTGGTGTGGGTCTCCTGTGAGGATCCTAAGTGAGTCTCTGCCGTCCTCCGTCCAGAGTCCTGCAGGAACACGTAGGAAAACTTAATTTAAATTATTAGTGATGAAGGATACAATTTAATATACTTAATTAATGACATTTGAATGACACTGTTTACATATCCTGGTAAAACACGAACATACCTAACACCAGGCAGGTACAGAGCGCCAAGACCTTTAACAACACAACTATCGTATGTATGTAAGTCAAGGAGCTGAACAAGTTTACACGTATGTGGATATTTCTACGTACTGTTTTATCACTTTCCTAACACATACTTATCATCCATCACTATTAATTCCTACTTGTATTACGGTCTCTCTCTTCCATTTTCTTTCCACAAAACCCAATAAAAAAATAAAATAGAACTTAAAAAAATAATTAAATAAATAAAAAAACAAATATTCTCCCGTCAACACACCACCAACCTTGTTCCAGAATCCTTTCCATTAATTACAATAAAAACAAAGCGACCCACGACCTACATAATGACATAACAAAGACTTTAATCACCACTACAACCAACTCTTCTCATTATTCAGTTACATTCACTTATGTTTGTACGTTTAATAATGCAGTCACACGCATAAAAAAGCGCCATTCTTCTCGAGTCGGTAACCCTAATATTGCTTCCGTCTGGGTGAGGGAGGGGTAAGGGGGAGGGAGGGAACTGGCTGAGGAGAAGTAAGGGGAAGATGAGGCTTGATGATGTGAGTGAGGATAGAATGAGTAATGAGGAGAATTAAAACACACACACACACACAGAGCCGGACACAGTCACACACACACACACAGAGACGGACACAGTCACACACACACACACACACACACACAGAGCCGGACACAGTCACACACACACACACAGAGACGGACACAGTCACACACACACACACACAGAGCCAGACACAGTCACACACACACACACACACACACAGAGCCGGACACAGTCACACACACACACACATACAGAGCCGGACACACACACACACACACACAGCCGGACACAGTCACACACACACACACACACAGCCGGACACAGTCACACACACACACACAGAGCCGAACACAGTCACACACACGCACACACACACACACACACACACACACACAGAGCCGGACCAGTCACACAATAGTGCCAACATCCTGGATGGTATAGGGCCAAGAGTAGTGCCACACAATGGGACTGATATCTGTATGTATGTATGTGTGTGTGTATGCTCATTGGTGTATGGCGGAAGTTGATGTACAAACCCATCACCAAGGCTTATTGTTCCCCGCCACCCTGCAGTTGGTGGGGGGGGGGGGGGGGGAGTACGTGTCCGTTTGTCTGTCAGTACATCCGGGACTTGTGCGCATACATACCACAAGTTGATAATAACAAATAAGTTTTTTTTCAACACATTTCGAATCCCTTGAAGATTAATGCTAGATTAGGTTAGGTTAGGTTAGGTTACGTTATGCTAGGTTAGGTTAGGTTAGGTTAGGTTAGGTTAGGTTACGCTAGGTTAGGTTAGGTTAGATTAGGTAGATATACAGGGTATTGTGTCTACAAAACACTGACCTCAGCATGGCGGCCATGACCTGATGATCCACTTGTGTGGAGGGCAGGTGAGGGGCCCCCTGTGTGGAGGGCAGGTGAGGGGCCCCCTGTGTGGAGGGCAGGTGAGGGGCCCCCTGTGTGGAGGGCAGGTGAGGGACCCCCTGTTTGGAGGGCAGGTGAGGGGCCCCCTGTGTGGAGGGCAGGTGAGGGGCCTCCTACATGTAGAGGGCTGGAGTAGGAGTGAGGCAGGAGGGAGCACCACACAACAGGCAGGACCGCCACCACCAGGAAGGATCTGTCAGACACAACACTTGTTACTGATGACGAGAGAGAGAGAGAGAGAGAGAGAGAGAGAGAGAGAGAGAGAGAGAGAGATACTGTGACCTGGTGTTAAGAGATAACGATCACATTGTGACCAACACTATACATCTCTCAGGGCACAAGAGCAACGTATTATTATTATTATAGGTTTGGTTAAGTTAATTTAGTTAGGTTAATACTTATGACATTGTACTTAAGTCCATAATTAATTCTATGTAAACATCAGATTAAATACTCGACCAAAGTGAGAAAAATATATTAAGGTTATGAGTATTAGGCAGGTATCCCTTAACACCTGACAATACCTGAGTGTTATGATCTTCAACACCTGTACTGAAACAACTATAACTTGTCACACGCCATGAAGAACATAACTAAAGTGAACTTATAACACTTTACACTTTTTTACTTACAACATGAGTGACGTTCTTGATGCTGTCTTCTTAACACTTTATCTCTTGTGGCATTTTCTTGTTTATCTGCGTCATTCCTTGTTTATCTGCGTCATGCCTTGTTTATCTGCGTCATTCCTTGTTTATCTGCGTCATTCCTTGTTTATCTGCGTCACGTAATCCTTCATTTTAGGATTAGATCTGGCCAGTGCTTGTAGATTAGGTCTGGCCAGTGCTTGTAGATTAGGTCTGGCCAGTGCTTGTAGATTAAGCCTAGACAATACTATTTCATTAGGTCTGGCCAGTACTTGTAAATTAGGTCTAGCCAATACTTGTAGATTAGGTCTGGCTAGTGCTTGTAGATTAGGTCTGGGAAAATGGTCTAGAAAGTCTTATTATCTAATCTTCTGCTTTATATATTAATTTTTGGTCTGAGGTCTTACAATCCAATATTAAAACTAGCTTAAAACTTATCCACGTAATATTAAAACTGGTAGCAACTTAATCCACCAACCACCACAAAAAAAAAAATGGTCGATTTCTCAGTAATATCCTCGAAGGTCACAATAAACTTAACTAAACCAACTTCATTTCACGACTTAGGTTGTGTTGAAGTGTGCAGCGGCGGGCAACTGGTATATACGTCACCCATACCACCACACCGTAGACTGAGGCAAGGTGACGGGGTAACGAGGCTTTTATAACATACTCGTACCTCTATTTTGTATACATCCGTCAACTGGTGCTTCGTGACGTGAGTGTTGAGGATATGATGATGTAAATTTAACCTAGGTGAGGGTCACTCGCTGTGTGAATATCCAGTCTTGGTTAACGTGGGATGATGATGATGCTGCTGCTGGTAATGTATGCCAAAAGGAATGTGGGACGCGTCATATGATTCATTTATCTCTCTGTCTCTCTCTCTCTACCCCACCCCTTTCTCTCTCTCTCTCTATCTCACCCCATTCTCTCTCTCAATGACCTCAAATTTGACGTAGGATGGAGGCAGGTTTGAGTCTTTCTTCTCTAGAGTGCCATGTTTGTTTCTACTCAATCGTCTCTCATTGGTTAGTGAGATAACCAATGAAACGCCGTCGTCCCGTCAATGGATACCTGGTGTGTGTGTGTGTGTGTAATAACAGGAGACCAGTTCAGGAGCAGTTTCTGTAGGCTTCCAAATACAAGAGGTGTAGGAACACGTAGAGTACAGGTTGAAACAGAGATAGAGGTACAAGTACGTTTACAGAACAGGAGCGTCACCGGAAAATTCTCACTGGGAAGAGCATTCGATTTCACTAAGGGGAGCAGGGGGAGAGGGCAACATTCTAATAGGCTAACAACACTTATTGTTGTCATCAGACTCAAACAAGTGAACAACGTAATTCATCCTTTAACACCAAAAACCAATATATGAATCCTATAACCAATGACGTCTAATGGTAGACCCTGCTGCTCTATGGCATCACAAAAATTGTGACCAAGTCCCAGGTTGCTGATCTAACTTTCAGCCTCATTTACACACAATTGCAGGGTCTCAATTGTTTCTCTTACTTTGACAACACAACATACATACCGTATATCATTTCACACTTGATCTTTTTTTAATTTTTGTATTTCTTTATGGTTCTGTATTATTATTATTATTATTATTATTATTATTATTATTATTATTATTATTATTATCATTATTATTATTATTATTATTATTATATTTTCGCCCCCCTCCCCCCCAGGCCCCGATGTGGGTCAGTGACCTGTGCCCGGGTGGACTAATCCATGTTAAAAAAAAATATATATATATATATATATATATATATATATATATATATATATATATATATATAGAAAGATAGATAGATAGATAGATAGATAAATACAGGTACAGGTACAGGTAATATGAGCACGGAGGAACACGTATCGGGAGAGGACATTAGTGAACCTGGAACTGAGTATAAGAGTGTCAGGGGCAGAGTGTGAACCATCCTCCCTCCCTGACGCAGCTATGACGTCATAAGCTCCGGGGTAGTGTGAGAGGTGATGGTCGACGCTTACACACACACACACACACACATAAAAAACATACACATATACACAAAAGAACTATTACACACGTATATACACATACACGCACAAAAACAAATTATTACACACGTACGTACACAGGCCTAAACACAGACATGCATACACTGACACACACACATACATTTAACCTGATAAAATTTAAATTATGGTAAATTAGGTTAGGCTCTTTTAGGTTAGGTTAGATTATGTTAAGTTAGGTTAAATTAGGTTAAGTTTGGTTAGGTTAAGTTAGTTTAGTTTATATTAGGTTAGGTTAGGTTAGGTTAGGTTAGGTTAGTTTATATTAGGTTAGGTTAGGTTAGGTAAGTCAATCAGGCAAAATAATCTGGGGTTCCAAATCTTCAGGTGACCCCAAATTCACCTCTTAACAGGATCCAATGCTCCAATAGCTCCATTAATAAGAGTATTTACTGTGTTTAAGGATAACGAAACACTTACTAACACTTGATATCTTTATTTTTTCCAAGAATATCGCAGAGATAATTGTCCTACACAATAAATAGATTCTTTTAAACTCAACACAATTTGTTTTTGTTAACACACACACACACACACTCGTCTTGAACACTGGCTCAAGTCCTTCCACCAATTACCAAAACAAAGGAACGATGCATTAAACACAGGAATTCCTTTGTATTTCCTAATAGTAATTTTTGGTGTGAGATGTATATAAGAAATATTATTTTTTTTACCTTTAAATAATCTTTCCTGGAACCAGAATCTCACCATTTCGTAATGTAAATATTTCCTCGTAAGTGAAGATGTGGTGATGTTCTTAACTAGTTGACTTAAACAACATCCAGATAATGACGTTAAAGTTACACTGAGACTCTACCTTAACTCGCTTCCTTAACTAAATCTTGTGTTAGGTGAATGTGTCTAGTTGAGTGAGTCTTATTGTAATGTTGTTATTAATTTTGTTATATTATTTAATTTTATTTATTTTAAGTCAACTGGGATACATTCCTACACCTTCAGTTATAAGAAATATTTATAATACAAATCTCTGGGACTCTGGACACAAACTTATACCCAAAATATTATTGAAACATATAGTTCTTTTCAGATAATTTCGAGGGTTTTATTGGCTTCCTGATTGGTCTTTGGCATCGTGTTATAATTATTGACTCAGCATGAAGAAAAGGAAGTAACATACACATCAACATGGACATTGTCTGCTGGGAAGTTTACATCATACAGATGGGAAATCTTTTCACAAGAAGTTGACTGTCAACACCGATAATAAGGCCTGGTCAACAACAGACCTCTGTATTCTGAAATATCAGGGATATATAACACACATATTCCTACAGACACTGAAACATTATCCATTATTACACTCATCTAAAGGAGAGAAATATTTCAGGTCGTCAACCAACGTAGTCGTGGACTGTATCTATGTATGTATACAGTAGTTGTTTACACTTGTGGAACAGGTCACACCATCAACACCAGAACGTCAAAAAACTATTATCCATCATTTCTCTTACTAATAAGTAAACCATTACTCTTACTCTTATCTTCCCTTTATCCCGATTACCGATTGTTATTATGTTTACTTTCAGTGACGTAGAGAAAATAAGAAAAACAATTGTGTGCTCGGTGGGTCGCCGGGACAAACCTTTCTCATCACGACACCAAAACCTATTATCCTTCAGTTCTCTTACCAACAACTACTTCTGCTAGTTTCATCTTCCCTTTATCCCAGTCACCAATTATTAACCTGTTTTCATTTTAATTTATTACCTTCAGTGGTAAAGAGAGGATGAAAAACAAAAAAAAACATTCCTATAATTCACACCATCAAGCTCTTCGTTGCTCCAGACTTCCTCCATCATCCTCACTAAACGTCACAACGCACTGTTTATATTTACCCCTAAGAACAAGCGCCAACGGGAGACCTTTTTTTTTTACTATTACTAATTCCCTCAATCTTAACAATGACCCAAAAGTCGAGCTTAAGTGGAAAGATAATCTCACAACTAAGACTCCTGTCACTGCCTCAACGCTCAAGGGACCCAGACCATAAATTGAAAATCGCTCTCTCTCTCTCTCTTTCTCGCTCTCTTTCTCTCATCACGACATCAAAAACTTCGTATGTTAAGAAATCCAACGTCTCTCATTTATCCCTGTCTCTCGTACGACCGACAAAAGAAGAGGAAAAAAATGAGTCCGTAATTCAACAGTCCTTCATAAGTCACCAGTCAGAGTACAAGTCCAATCTGTTATCCCCCTCTATCTCCTTCAGCAAGTCCCATCAAAGGTCATACAAGTCCATCTTTATCTTCCACCATCACTTAAAAGTCCTTCTCAGTTTTTCACAAGTCTAAAACACAAGTAACAAGAATCCTAGCTGACATGGGCACGTCCCCTCTGTACGGTAAATAACAAGTCAAATCTGTCCTTCCACAAGTCCAAAACACCAAAGGCCAAAGAGTTTGTTTTCGTCTTGGGCAAAGGTTTCATAAAAAGTCCCTTCCTTATCTTCCCTTATTCCCACAAGTCCAACCAAGAGTCAAAGAAGAAAGTCCCATTTAAACCGACCACGTCCCCCCGGGTGCGTGGGTGGGAGGTGATGAAGGGTCAGCGGTGTTCTAGGAGCCGCTTGACGCAGGGGTCGGGGGTACAGGTGCCCTCGGCGTCGTAGCGGCCGTCGTTGCTCAGGAGGTTGAAGGTGTTGCCCGCGGCACTCTTACAGTCCAGGTTAATGGCGCAGTCAGCTTCCAGGGACGACGACAACACAGCGTCACACTCATGGCGGCTCACTGCCAAGCTAGCGCCCTGTGGGGTAGATGGTACTCCTCTGATTACTTACATACACACGTACATAATGCCGCACACGTACATTATACTGCACACGTACACGATGCCACACACGTACATGAAGCCACACATACATATTTACGCACACACAAACATACATATACACACACACACATGAACACACACACACACACACACACACACACACAGGTACACATATACAAATATAAGTACACACAGAAACACACACACAGGTACACATACACAAATAAAAGTACATACACACAGGTGCACACAGGCAATACTTACACACATATAGCAGATTTCGTGTCGTAGGCAGGAGTTGAGGAAGGCTTGGTCTCTGTCTCCCACCACCTCACTCACGCCCATACAGTTGACCAGGATCCTGTCCAGCACCGGGCACTCTGTGGGCGGCGTGGGCGGCATTAGTGAGCGGGCGGGAGTAGTGGGTGGGAGTGGTGGGTGGGAGTAGTTGGTGGGAGTCGTGAGTGGGAGTAGTTGGTGGGAGTAGTAGGGGCGGCATTAATGGGTGGCAGTATAGGGCGGCATTAATGAGTGACAGTTTAGGGCGGCATTAATGAGTGACAGTTTAGGGCGGCATTAATGGGTGGCAGTATAGGGCAGCATTAATGAGTGACAGTTTAGGGCGGCAGTATAGGGCGGCATTAATGAGTGACAGTTTAGGGCGGCATTAATGGGTGGCAGTATAGGGGGGCATTAATGAGTGACAGTTTAGGGCGGCATTAATGGGTGGCAGTATAGGGTGGCATTAATGGGTGGCAGTATAGGGCGGCATTAATGAGTGACAGTTTAGGGCGGCATTAATGGGTGGCAGTATAGGGCGGCATTGATGGGTGGCAGTATAGGAGAGCATTAATGGGTGTCGGGTATAAGGGGGGGGGGAGCCTTACCTTCCCTGGTATTCTCGAGAAACAGGTCGTGAAGATCCTCTCCCTCTTCCTCTTCTCCTCTTCTCAGCCTCCTCCTCACACTCCTCCTCTTAGTTATTCTTGAGTCCTGGGATCGCTTCTTCTCCTCTTCACTTACTCCCTGTCCATAATAATTACAGTATGAGTTTTAAATCTTCTTATGTCTGTCTGTTTGTCTGTCTGTCTGTCTGTCTGTGTGTGTTTCTGTCTATCTGTCTGTGTGTGTGTGTGTGTATCTGTCTGTTTATGTCTGTCTATCTTTCATGTTATTTCTCCCCTACACCCCTCCTCCCCACTCACCCCACTCCTCTTAGCGTGTGGGTGGTCATCTTGTTGTAGTTCCTCCAGCTGTCTGATGGCGTCTCGCATGCGCTCTAAGGCGTCTAGGCGGACCACGGTGTTGGAGAGCTGGCGGTGGTCGACTTCCTCATTACCTGATGCTAGTTGAGTCTCTGCTTCCCCTGCCGCCTCTTCCGCTGCCTCTGTGTGGGAGATGAGGAGAGATTAGACTACATGAAGGGAGATAAAGGGAAAATAAGGAGAAATAAGAGGGGTATAAGACATATTGACAAACAGCCATGTTTCAACCTGACTCTAACTAACATTTTTAAACACTTTATATCTATTTATAATATTAAATGATAGTAATTGAAACATTAGACAATTTATAACAAAACATAAATATTTACTTTTGATTCTATATACTCCGGAAATAATAACAGAAATATAGGATTCATAATAAAGATAAATATTTCCCCTTCATTATCTATATATATCAAATATCTATTGCAATTAAAATATTTCCCCTAACTGTTCTTTTTCCCAATATATTGCGCGTATTGATAATAAATGTTAAGTAATTTAATTAATGTCACCAATTGAATGTTTTTAGGGGTAATTTTCAGAATTATTATCGGTAATTAAGTTACATAAATGATAAAGATCAGATTTATTTTGAATGACTCGTATTTGTGATGATATAATGATGGGATTATGTCATTATTATGATATAGTATGATAGTATTAACCTTTTATTTAACGATTATATTATCAAGATCAATGTGTTCAATTTCCCGCCGAAACAGAAGCTGATGGCGGCAGAGTTGCCAACTTAGCGACCTTGTAGCTAGATCTAGAGCTTTTAGTTTTTTTCTAGAGACATTTTAGAGCGATTTGCGACTTGTCGCAAATCTAGAGATATCCACAGAAATCTAGCGACTTTCTGGATACTTTTGGACTGTCCATGAAAACTCAGTTTTCCTAATTTCGAGCCATAATATATAGCAACGGGGTTACAGGGACAATAAATAATAAGAAAAGTTTAATACACTTGAACGGGTCGTGGTACAGAAGGAGGGACACGTCTACTTCATGTCAGCCCGTCCATGGCTAATGTTGCCGTGTCGTCATTTATTTGTCTATTACCTTCGCCTTTGTAGCACCTGGGTAACTTACCTTTTTGTCAGATATGCCATATGAATTTCATTAATACGCTTAATTTTAAAGAATATTAGCAAAACATCTTATAGAATTAATTCTATCAAGCCTGCGTGGTTCCAAACTTGTCATCGGCGTCCACCATGGGTGACCCATAGACTCCATACAGTTGCCCCGACACTGTTCACCAGCTGTGCCACAAACCATCAAGGAAAGTTTCCGCTTGTTTGCATGCTGTTTATTAATTTGAACCCTTCATAGTCCCAATAGAAAATGGGTAAGCCACAGTATTGGCAGCGATTTAGGAAGGAATGGCTCAGAGATGACAGATACAAAAATTGGCTTCTGGAGGTGCCAGGAGATAATAAAAAAGGATTTTGTAAATTTTGCAAGTGTACTTTGTCTGCCAAGTTGTGCGACATTGAAAAACACAAAAACACTAAAAAACACAAGAAAGCAGAAGAGCCGTTTAGTGCAGAAAGACAGACAATTTTACCATTCAAGAAACTTGGGAATAATAGCTAGCGACTTTCCATGGAAGATTTAGCGACATTTAGCTACTTTTAGGGACCAGCCTAGCGACATTTGAAAATCCGAGTTGGCAACACTGGATGGCGGGCGGAACAACACGCAAGTAGTCGACAGTGTCCAGATAAATTACTCGTTTTATCGTTAATTATCGTGATTAAAAGTGTGTCATATATACTAACAAAAAGTATAAGTGTTAAAACATATGAAGAACTCTAAAGAAAGACAAAAAGGAAATATATTAAAGAGAAAATGAAGAAATAGGGATAAGCCTACGTGGAGGTATCCCACTTCAAGCTGGACACTGTAAGTACTGTGCTTATTTCTTTCATTATACTCTAAGATGTCTTTTAGGCTCGTGAGATGGTTTTTTTTCCTTTGGGTTTTCAGTTTGTTTAATTATTATTGTTAAGAGGAGTGGTGTTTAATTGCTCGTGTGTGTGTGTGTGTGTGTGTGTGTGTGTGTGTGTGTGTGTGTGTGTGTGTGTGTGTGTGTGTCCAGTGTTGTTATAGATAGATGTTAATTGTCACGTGTCATATAGTGCTGACGGTAATATAACACAGACAGACACAGATACACAACACTGTCAAAATATTTATATCCTGTTAATATTTCTATGTGTATCATTAATTTCCCCCCGAGTGGGTTGACACTGTGTTGTAAAATATATATATAAACTGTGTATATTATATAAATGACTGACTGCCGCTGGAGAGACAGGTAAATATTGAGTGAGGCAACCAGGTATGACAACATGGCAGGAGGGGAGCGAGTTGATCTTGTCTCGTGTTTTGTAAGTGAAGACATTGATTCAGAGTGTGTGTGTGTGTGTAAGTGTGTGTGTGTGTGTGTGTGTGTGTGTGTGTGTGTGTGTGTGTGTGTGTGTGTAAGTGTGTGTGTGTGTGTGTGTGTGTGTGTGTGTGTGTGTGTGTGTGTGTGTGTGTGTGTAAGTGTGTGTGTGTGTGTGTGTGTGTATGTGTGTGTGTATTAAAAATCCCTAAGACTTCCTACACACCGATATATTTTAAGCCAATATCCGTGCACTCTGGGGTAAAAATATTGGAACATCTTCGTTAAATGTCGCAAATATCAGTCACTTGAGTGTAAGAGAAATATACTGTATATAGTTTTGTTGACCTGACCTGACTTGACTTGACTTTCTCACTGTCTCTCTATTGAAGATGTTTGTGATTCTTCTGCTTCTTCTTCTTATTATTATTATTATTATTAACGTGTTTATAAAGGGTTATTGTCACTTAGTTAATTTTAGATGGGTTTTATTGTCATTGGGGTTTTGGACATGGTGTATGAATTTTTAGGACATAGTGTACGAAATTTTAGGATATGTATGATATTTTTGGGCATGGTGTATGAATTTTTAGGACATAGTGTACGAAATTTTAGGATATGTATGATATTTTTGGACATGGTGTATGAATTTTTAGGACATAGTGTACGAAATTTTAGGATATGTATGATATTTTTGGACATGGTGTATGAATTTTTTGGACATAGTGTACGAAATTTTAGGATATGTATGATATTTTTGGACATGTGTATGCCTCCCTGGCTGCCTGTCTGCCTGCCTGCTCCCTCCCTCCCTCCCTCCCTGTCTGCCTGCCTGCTCCCTCCCTCCCGGCCTCCCTGTCTGTCTGCCTGCCTTCTCCCTGCCTGCTTCCTTGCCTGTCAGCTCCCTGCCTTCCTCCCTCCCTCTCACAGTGTCTCAGGGAGCAGGCAGGGAGGGAAGCAGGGACATTTTTCTGGGACACCCTATATACGTGTTATGTATGCTGTGGGAGCGTTTGTTTACATATCTTAATAAACATCCTGCTCTCTCTCTCTCTCTCTCTCTCTCTCTCTCTCTCTCTCACACCACCAGAGCGCCTCCCTCAGTACAACACACCGGCCTCAACCTCAACGACTCCCCACCCGCTTATATTAAATGGACAATATTTACCGGCAGATGAAAGCTAAACAAACACACTGGTGCCACCAACACAAGCGGGAGACGAGAGGAAGGGGGGGAATGGAGGGGTGATGGAGGAGAGGAGAAGATGGGGTAAGAGTGGGGTGATGGAGGGGAAGGAAGATAAGAGGAGGGGAGGGAAGGGAAGACGCAAGAAAGGGGAGGGAAGGGTAAGGTGGTGGAAGGGGAGGAGAAGAGAAGGGGAGGGATTCGAAACCTGGAACTTGCCTGCAGCTCTGCGTCAGCCCTTCTCTTTGACTTCTATGCCTCAAACACACACACACACACACACACTCAAGCTTTGATCCTTCCGCAAGAGCAAGTAAAGCTTCTGAGAGGGGAAGAGTGAGGGAGGAAAGGAGTGAGGAACAGGGAGGGAGAGAGGGGTCATGGAGGGAAATAGAAGGGTCAGTGAGGGAGGGAGGGAGAGTCAGTGAGGGAGGGAGGGAGAGAAGAGTCAGTGAGGGAGGGAGAGAGGGAGAGAAGATTCAGCGAGGGAGGGAGAGTCAGGGAGAGAGAAAGGGAGCTGGATGTTTGAGCCCTTGGACATTTCTAGAGCGAGAGGGAGACAAGTGGTAAGTGGTGGGCTGATATGGCAAGCTGCTGTTACACTGTGTTCATGTGTACGGTGTGTGTGTGTGTGTGTGTGTGTGTGTGTGTGTGTGTGTGTGTGTGTGTGTGTGTGGTGTATGTGTGTGTGTGTGTACGTGTGTGTATGTGTGTGTGTGTGTGTGTGTGTGTGTGTGTGTGTGTGTGTACGGTGTATGTGTGTGTGTGTGTGTGTGTGTGTACGGTGTATGTGTGTGTGTGTGTGTGTTTGTGTGTACGGTGTATGTGTGTGTGTGTGTGTGTGTGTGTGTACGGTGTGTGTGTGTGTGTATGTGTGGTGTGTGTGTGTGTGTGTGTGTGTGTACGGTGTGTGTGTGTGTGTGTTCATGTGTACGGTGTGTGTGTGTGTGTGTGTTGTGTACGGTGTGTATGTGTGTGTGTGTGTGTAGGTAATTAATTATAAGTCAAGACTGAGTAATAAATCCAAGGAACACCTGAAAATTAGTCACCTCAGCATATTTCACCTGATGATTAAACACCTTAACGTTACCTGGTGGGGTTAGGTTAGGTTAGGTTAGGTCATGTTAGACAAGGTTAAGTATTAAGTTAGATAAATGTAGGACGTTTAGGTTAGACTAGGATAGATTAGGTTAAGTTAAGCTAGGATAGATTAGGTTAAGTTAAGCTAGGATAGATTAGGTTAAGTTAAGCTAGGATAGATTAGGTTAAGCTAGCGTTGGGGTGGTTAATCTTCAGGTGAAATTAGCTAGGGGGTCTGATGTTGGTGTGGTCCCCAATTTCTTATTATACAAAAGATAGATTAATTCAGTAACTTTTTTGTTATAATAGAAACGACAATAACTTCTCATAAACATCTTTCTCACAAACATCTTTCTCACAAACATCTTTCTCACAAACATCTTTCTCACAAACATCTTTCTCACAAGTATCCTTCTCACAAACATCTTTCTCACAAACATCTTTCTCACAAACATCTTTCTCACAAGTATCCTACTCACAAGTATCCTTCTCACAAACATCTTTCTCACAAACATCTTTCTCACAAGTATCCTTCTCACAAACATCTTTCAACTTGGTACAGTAAGAATGTTAGCAAAACAGTGTAAATAGATCTGGTCATTAGGAAGGTGAAGAATGTCAATGAAAGGCAGGTGAACATAGGTATCCCCTCCCTTGTTGTGGTGATGAAGGCAGGTGAACACAGGTACCCCCTCCCCCCTTGTTGTGGTGATGAAGGCAGGTAAACACAGGTATCCCTCCCCCCTTGTTGTGGTGATGAAGGCAGGTAAACACAGGTATCCCCTTCCCCCTTGTTGTGGTGATGAAGGCAGGTAAACACAGGTATCCCTCCCTTGTTGTGGTGATGAAGGCAGGTAAACACAGGTATCCCTCCCTTGTTGTGGTGATGAAGGCAGGTAAACACAGGTATCCCTCCCTTGTTGTGGTGATGAAGGCAGGTAAACACAGGTATCCCTCCCTTGTTGTGGTGATGAAGGCATGTAAACACAGGTATCCCCTCCCCCCTTGTTGTGGTGATCACTTTGATAGAGGTAAACAGAGTCAAGTTGTCTACTATAGGTGGCTGTTTGTGTCATGGCGGCTCTCGCATGAAATACTTTTTGTAAAAACTGGCCTGACCTGACCTGACCTTACCTTTCTGCTCTGCCTAAACTAGAATATTATTTAAGGTCGTTAGATTATGTGACGATATCTCGCGTTAACCTAACATGACCTAACTAACCCTAATTGTGTTGTATTTCCCACCGCACCACAACCGAGTCTAGGGGACCGTAACTGTGTATCACAACACCACAAAATTCTGATAAAGAAACTCGTGTGGGGTTAGGTTAGGTTAGGTCAGCTTTAGATTAAGTCAGATTAACTCAAGGTATCGTCACCTAACCTAACCTACTCACCCAGTCAAGGTTTCGTTAGAGTAAACACGCAAGCAAATTTGAACTCACGGACGCACTCACGCACATTTTCGACGCACGTAGTACTGAACGCACGTAGTACTGAACGCACGGACGGAGCTGATACCAGACATTATCCTGTTGAGTGGCTGAAGTTACGTTCCTTAAACAGAACATTGTGCGGTGGAAAGAATAATATCAACCTAACCTAACCTAAACCAACCTAACCTAAACCAATCTAACCTAACCTAAACCAACCTAACCTAAACCAATCTAACCTAACCTAACCTAAACCAACCTAACCTAACCTAACCTAAACCAATCTAACCTAACCTAACCTAAACCAACCTAACCTAAACCAATCTAACCTAACCTAACCTAAACCAACCTAACCTAACCTAACCTAACCTAAGCCAATCTAACCTAAGTGAAATATTAATCCAACCTTACCTCACCTAGTCAAATTTAATCTAATCCTAACCAGACGTAACGTAACCTCATTTAACCTAACTTATCGTAACCTTAAGAACACACACACACACACACACACACACACATAAGTATATCATTCGGGTTTATGTGTGTATGTATGTATGTATGTATGTATGTATGTATGTCTAGGATGAATGTTATTGAATGTTGATGATAAAAACAGAGCTTACGAATGTTGTCAGTGTATGTCTACTTGTCTGTGGTTGAAGAGACATGCTCAGGGTATGGTGGGTAGGGTGGGTTAGTGGGTAGGGTGGGTTGGTGGGTATGGTGGGTAGGGTGGGTTGGTGGGTAGGGTGGGTTGGTGGGTAAGGGCTGGGTCTATATAATGTAAATATTCATCACCAGCTGTGTAGGGGGGGGGGGAGACTAATCTATATCTGACCTTCCGGGAGATTCGGGTTTTTGTGTCTCTGAGTTTTAATTTTCCCTCTCGTTATTAGTTTAGCTGATGAGGTGAAATTAAAGTGTGTGTGGGGGGTGTGTTGGAAGTACACACACACACACACACCCACACACACACACACACACACACACACACACACAGCTGGCCATGAAGCTCCTCCTCACTGTAACACCAACAGTTATCTCCAACAACTACACTAACGACCCTAACTAGGATGATAACGTTATCAACTCGAACCATTAACAACTTGGTGGATGCCTAACTTAATAGAACATAACCTAACCTACCTTAATCTGAGCTGAGCTAGTCAAACTTAAGCTAACCTAATGTAAGCCTTATTATCCCATCCTAACCTAACTTAACCTAACCTAACCAACCAATTAATCTTTCGTAATATATAAAGTCTTGTTTACCTGTCGTGATGTTGGCCAGGTTGATGCTGTAAACAAACGTGGTGAGGATGTAAACAAAGCTATTAGGGACGTAAACACACCTGTAAGGATGACTAAACACACCTGTAAGGATGACTAAACACACCTGTAAGGATGACTAAGACACCTGAGCCTTCATCAGTGGTCCAATATGAAGGTTCAAAGTCCTTCCATTGTGTTATCCTTTTCTTCCCTCACTCAATAACCTCTTTTGTTTAGACTATTGACTTCCTTTAAAGACGAACTGTGAGCGATAAGAGAGAGAAAGAGAGAGAGAGAGAGAGAGAGAGAGAGAGAGAGAGAGAGAGAGAGAGAGAGAGAGAGAGTTACATAAATAGATTGATTGAAAGAAAATATAGAGAAATATATAGATACAGAGAGAGAAAAAAAGTTTGATATATAGATAAATTGAAAGAAAGCAGAAAGATAAAGGGGTGAAAGAAAGGAGAAAGATTGAGAGAGATAAAGAAAGGAGAGAGAGAAAGATCGGTCATGGTGTTTAAATATTTATCGAGATAGTCCCGTGTATTCAGCGCCACGACTACGCGGTGACCCAGAGGAAGGAAGGGACACCATAGGCTGGGAGACAAGGTATTCAGAGACGTCCCCATGTGTGTGTGTGGTGATGGTGGTCGTAGTGGTGACAGGGGTGGTAGTGTGGGGGGTAGTAGTGGTGGTTATGTGGGGGGGGTAGTAGAGGTGGTGGTGGCTATGTGGGGGGTAGTAGTGGTGACAGGGTTGGTAGTGTGGGGGGTAGTAGTGGTGGTGATAGTGGGTATCTTGTACATGGGGGGTGGGGGAGTGTGATTGGTAATATGTGTTTTTATATTAGAAAATCACCCAAAATTTCAAGTACAGAATGATTTTTTGTTCGTGATATCAAGCATAGGATGATATATTTTTGTAAGGTATTATTATTATTATCACTGAACCCATACAAATGACAAAGATGAGTTTTTTATATTAAACCTTCTAAGATAACAAGTATAGGGCGATTTTTATACCAGTATTTCCGGAAAGTATCAATTGAAGGTATTATTCTTAGCAGTAAAACCACAATAATTAAACTCTAATCATTCTTCCGTCCAACAAGATATTTGGTTAGGTTAGATTAGGTTTGGTTAGGTTAGCTTAAGTGACTTTGGTACACTTATATGAACGTTACTTAAGAAGAGAGAGTGACTTGGTATGAACATGACATATATATTGTAGGAAGAGTATATAGTTGATGAACATGGCTGTGTGTGTGTGTGTGTACTTACAGTTAGAATTCCTTGTATGGTATGAGTTAACGAGCTGCATGACCTAGTGTTTAAGGTGTAGAAGCTGTCGCCAACACAACAATCACACCCCGAGTTAACGAGTTGCATGACCCAGTGTCAAGGAATAGTCCGAGAAGACCGGATAACTCACTAACTGCACTGACTAACCATTACCCCGGAACACGATTAACATCCAGGTTCCCATTCACTTGCGAGGCGAACATGATGACCATTACACCACAGGTCGCCATACATATAGTTACTAACCTTTAAGTTTGATCTGCATATACTGCAACATGGCGGGGTCCTCCAAAAGGTCTTCAAGGTCTGATGTTCGCTTGTCAGCCTCAAACTGGGCGTAAGCCATTTTCTTCTTCTTCTGGTCGGTGGCACGGGCGAAGGTCTTGAAATATTCAAGGGCGAGGAAGTTGTCGAGGTCCTTGGGCACTTCCTCGTCTCTCCTCTTTTCATACTTGAAGTAGTCGCTGAAGGCGCGCTTCTTGCGGTATCTGGCCAGCTGGGCGTGGTAGCGGGTGGGGATGGTAGAAGAGAAGGAGGAGGTCTTGGTGTGAGGGGTTGATGGCGAGGTGGTGGTGGTGGTGGTAGTGGTGGTGGTGGTGGTCTTGTTGGCGGCAGCAGCAGTAGTAGCAGCAGTAGCAGGGAGTGGCGTAACAGCAACTGTGTCTCTCTTTCTCCTGTTGATGGTGTCTCTGATGGCACTCTTCTGGGCTTCCTGCTTCTTCCAGAATCTGCTAGCAGCTGATCTTATTGACTTCCTCAACTGCTGGCGGTCAGAGCTGCTCATGACGTCCCCTGGGATCACACCGTTGATGGCTTTATTTCTCCTGACTGAGTCAACAACGTCGTAGAAGTGCTCTGTGGGTGACGGCATGAGACTCTGTACCTGGTCAAGAGGCTCCAGGTCATACGAGTCATCCAGAGTATCAGAGTCTCGCTTACCGATCTCGTACATGTGGTTAAGACGCTCCAGGTCTGAGTAGGGCATGTTGTACAGGTGGTAGAGGTAGTCCTTCTCCGTCAGAGGCTCTCGGCTAGGGCTCAGTGAACCTTTCTCTGGCACGTAGTCGTCGCTGAAGTAGCCGTCGTCTTCCAGGAGCAGTTCCTTCTTCTTCCGGTCCTGCTGCTGCTGGATGTTCCTCTCCCTGAAGAGTGATGGCACCTTGGGGTAGTCGTCGTACTCCTGGTAGTCCTCTGCCAGCTCGGGCAGCATCACCTCGCTCTCGTAGTCATACTGAGGCTGGGGCTGGTAGGACCGCTTGCGGTAAAGCGGGTAGCGGTACCTGAGGGAGAGAGAAACAGTGGTAGTGTGGATATCAAGACATGAAGTTAGTTAGAGAGGAAGAACAATAAGAGGTGGCATGAAGGAAGGTGATGCCAGGCAGCACTGCGGATGGTCCTCTGTTGCCAGATTCAACAAGCGGTGGACGTGAGCGATCGTTACTAGGAGCAGAGAGGCAGCCAGCTAATGCTTAAATATGTGCCAGCACTACCACACGAAACATATGGGTGGAGTAGCACTTGAAGGTGTCATGCAGAGATAAATGAAGACATAGTTTCAATCATTCCTTTATGATAATTAAAAAGTCATTATCCTATCTCTTGTTATATTATCGTCCTATAAAGGTACAGTACCAATATTCAGATATTTATTCAGGATCTCAATAATTGTTTAGGTAAAATTGTGCTCAAGATGTTGTGAGGTGGATGTGAGGTGAGTTGTGGGAGGTGGATGTGAGGTGAGTTGTGGGAGGTGGATGTGAGGTGAGTTGAGGGAGGTGGATGTGAGGTGAGTTGTGGGAGGTGGATGTGAGGTGAGTTGAGGGAGGATGGTGCCGACATGCTGAGTGTGGAGGTGCACTGACAGGTACAGTACTTACCCACGCTGACATACTGGCGGTGTACATGGGACGATGGTGTGTCTGTGTAGGTAGGGGAGGGGCGTCTATGTACTTGTAAGTTGTAAGGCATTCTTGTACTCGCTTTGAAATAAAGTTGTATTTACCTGCAGTTTACTGTACATGGGAGAAAACTCTACCAACTGCTCCTGTGATGGAAGTACTTGTTGAGCTCCTGGTAGACGTCTTGGCTACCTACCTGTACTTAGTGTTACCAGCGGTGTTGACGGTAGCATACCTACCTGCGCACATGATAGCAAAGTATACCAACCTGCGCACACGATAGCAAAGTATACCAACCTGGGCACACGATAGCAAAGTATACCAACCTGCGCACACGATAGCAAAGTATACCAACCTGCGCACACGGGGGGAAAGAGGTACCAACCTGCGCACACGAGAGATGGGCCTCCAGCCGGAGTATGGTCTGGAGGAGGTGCAAAATGCAAGAACATCAACAGACTCTGTTCACTAAGAGGTGGTGGTCGGGTCGTGTTGTTAAAACTGTGGCCAGCCTCCTGCCCAATTAATACCCCCCCCCCCTCCACCCCCCTTGATGTTAATAGTCAACCTGTAAATATCAGAAGGACTCGACTCTTAAGAATTCTGATAAGGTTCGTAGGTTATATTTCTCCTCGTATCTGGAATCTGGATGAAGGTACATTTGGTCCTTCTTACTTTAAGCTGACACAGAAAATAACAGGTAATTGACGTCTGGATTGACCTATGAAGCAAGTCTTCTCTCTATTTCCGTCTGGCCTTAGCAACCGTGAGAGCTCAGACACACAGATTGGTTGCTAAGGTCAAACTCCATATATCACCTTGTAAAAACATCTCACTGTAATATATTTTATAAAGCCATTTGATATATTATTCTTTACAAGCTAAGGATATAATGTGATGATGAACAGCAAATAGGAACGTCGTCTTGGTCACCACTTAAATTTGATTAGTTAATTCGGTAAAAGTGAGCGGGGGCTGTCGATAGGTCAGGTCAATTACTGATAAATGTTTCTTTATCCCCAATGACGAGAGACAAATATAAAACTTTTTAAACTTTTGATAATTTTGCCTTGATAATATCACTCATGTGTACCGTCATGCTATAGTCTCAGAAGTTATCATTACGACTAAGAATCACCAGGTGTTTTATGTGAAGGGTTGACCACTAAATACATCGACAGTACATGTGATCTTAGGTCAACCTCACAGATACTACCAGTCATAACGCCTTGGGATAACTAAACTAAAGGGTGAGTTGGTTTCCACAGTTAGATAGTTATGACTGGTAATAATCATAGGGCAGGGCCGTGAGTTTTAACAATACAAGCCGTAACATACAAAGACTAACAACAATTCCTAAGTTTAATTGTGGAGGGAAGGATTTATTATAAAAAAGTTTACGCTAAACTAAATAATGTAATTAACAAAGATTATACACAAAAAATAATTAATTTAATGTATAAATAATGTCTAATTAATCCATCAGTAGTAATTAATAGGTCGTGTCTACAGTTGTTTATAGGGAATATATAATTAGAGTGTATTTCTAGTTCATCTTTGGTGAGGTATAAGTTAAATATGACCTAGTCTGAACGTGACCCAGATTAACCTGGCATAACCAGGGCGTATTATAACTGTGTCCTATTATAACTTAACCTTGGATACGATTAATTACCCCCTTGAGTATAATGACTTAATCCCCCAAGGTGTTAAGTCATTATAATCAAGAGGTCAATTCATCATACTCAAGAGGTTAAGACACCGTTGTCAAGTGGTTAACCGCTCGAGTATAATGAATAACCAATTGAGAACGATGACTTAACTCTTTAAATATGATTCAAAAAGTCACACATTACCAAAGTTTAGGTGAAATTCTAAACAACTTTTTACACAAACATGAATAAGAAAGTTGGAACTAAAAATTGAATCTAATTATGTATTGGAAAAATCAGGGGTTATTGTTTTTATCTTATGGGGTTCGGTGGTTCAGTGTTCATTATACAGAGGTTCGGTGGTTCAGTGTTCATTATACAGAGGTTCGGTGGTTCAGTGTTCATTATACAGAGGTTCGGTGGTTCAGTGTTCATTATACAGAGGTTCGGTGGTTCAGTGTTCATTATACAGAGGTTCGGTGGTTCAGTGTTCATTATACAGAGGTTCGGTGGTTCAGTGTTCATTATACAAAGGTTCGGTGGTTCAGTGTTCATTATACAGAGAGTCGGTGGTTCAGTGTTCATTATACAGAGAGTCGGTGGTTCAGTGTCAGAGGTTCGGTGGTTCAGTGTTCATTATACAGAGAGTCGGTGGTTCAGTGTTCATTATACAGAGAGTCGGTGGTTCAGTGTCAGAGGTTCGGTGGGTCAGTGTCGGGTTTGGTGGTTCAAGGGTTCAGTATAAGGTTCGAGATCTGACCTAAAATGGTTCACTCTCGCTGGCTGAGTCCCCCTTCCAACTTGTTGAATAGAACTGTAATGGCCCGAGTCTCGAGCTATTTTTAGTTGATAGTGGGGAGCTATTTGGTCAGGCGAGTTACTTATGGCTGAATGTAGGGAGCTATTTAGTGTGAAGAACGTGTTAATGTGAAGAGGGGAGCTATTTATGATTGACTGTGGGAAGCTATTCGATGAGGCGAGCTATTTTTGGTTGAATGTGGGGAGCTATTTAGTGTGGAGAACGTGTTAAGGCGGGGAGCTATTTAGTGTGGGGAACTATTTGTAACTATCATGATGAGCTGTTATTACCATACTGAGATGACGTCGCTACCATACTTCATAATTATGTCAAACTACCATTATTACAATACTTATATGTAACATAAATATCATGGTAGTGTTGATAGCTACCATGGTGAACCATTATTTTGACGGTGTGGTTGTTGGTGTGCTCAGTGACTACCATTATTTACCATACTAGTATTTGGCTACCATGGTGAAACATTAGTACGATACTTGATTTATATAACTACCATTACTGCAATACTGGATATTTATATCTACCATGATGCACCATTATTACCATACTGATGTTTATATCTACCATGATGCACCATTATTACCATACTGATGTTTATATCTACCATGATGCACCATTATTACCATACTAATGTTTATATCTACCATGATGCACCATTATTACCATACTAATGTTTATATCTACCATGATGCACCATCATTACCATACTAGTGTTTATATCTACCATGATGCACCATTATTACCATACTGATGTTTATATCTACCATGATGCACCATTATTACCATACTGATGTTTATATCTACCATGATGCACCATTATTACCATACTGATGTTTATATCTACCATGATGCACCATTATTACCATACTAATGTTTATATCTACCATGATGCACCATTATTACCATACTAATGTTTATATCTACCATGATACACCATATTACATACTATGTTATATCTACCATGATGCACCATCATTACCATACTAATGTTTATATCTACCATGATGCACCATTATACCATACTGATGTTTATATCTACCATGATGCACCATTATTACCATACTGATGTTTATATCACCAGATGCCATTATACCATACTGATGTTATATCTACCATGATGCCCATTATACCATACTAATGTTATATCTACCATGATGCACATTACCATACTAAGTTTATATCTACCATGATGCACATATACCATACTATGTTATATTACCATGATGCACCATCATACCATACTAATGTTTATATCTACCATGATGCACCATTATTACCATACTGATGTTTATATCTACCATGATGCACCATTATTACCATACTGATGTTTATATCTACCATGATGCACCATTATTACATACTAATGTTTATATCTACCATGATGCACCATTATTACCATACTGATGTTTATATCTACATGATGCACCATTAATATTATACTAATGTTTATATCTACATGATGCACCATTATACGTAGTTATATATATATATATATATATATAATACTATAGTATATAGTATATATATATACATATATATATATATATATATATATATATCATGTAGATCCACAATGAAAACGTAGATAAGATAAATCTTGATAAAATCACACGGGAAAAGGGAAACAACGGAGCACCTTAGCTTTTGTCTTTATTCAAGACATCTTCAGAGGCAACTGGATTACCTGGACAGAGAGAGGCTTAAATATACAGGGTGACCTTAAAAACATGAGGTCAGGTTATAATGATGTCATCCACTAATCCCCACACCAACACACAGGTAGAGGAGCTTAAGAGAAGGGGGGGTGACGTGACTAGTCAGGTCAGGTCAAAAATAAGGGACCCACTAAATAACTATCATCAGTGGCGGCTCGTGCATAGGGCTGCAGAGCTGCAGTCCCCCAGACACTCACTGCCAGGCGTATGATTCCTTTAGAGAGACAGCTGAATAATACACTACCAACAAATATATCATTTTATATGTTATTTAATTATTTTCAATACGTTGCTAAGTGAATTTTCATTAAAATCAGACCAAAATTTAAGTTACTTTCATAGTTGCTGTCAATGCTGTACGATTCATGTTTGTTATTAATTGGCGACGCCGCCGCACTTGAAGCTGCTCAGTCTCGTACACCGTGTTTACATTGCGTGTGGGCGGTGTGGTTAAATCGTGCTTTCTTTAATTACCCTTTGACGATGGAAAATCGAGTGAAGTATTTGCAAAACATCAACTTTTCCCAGCTGACATTAAATGAAAAGACTGAAATCAAAGCAAGAGGAAGACCTACACCAGTTTTATCCATTCAACAGAACAGTACAAGCAGGAACAAAGAATATACACGCCAGTTTAACATCAGTGTTTATCAGAAATGTGAATGGCTCTGTGGTTGTGACGAGGCAAATACTTTATTCTGCTTTCCATGCTTATTGTTTGGTGGGGACTCGGCAGTGGTGTGACTGACTTGAGGCAGAAGCAGAAAGGTGCTTTTCAACTTTGAAGAGAATTAAAACTTTTTTGCGCAGTACCATGGTGAATGACAGACTGTCTGCTTTAGCAGTGATATCCATTGAAAATAAAATGATAACAGAAATAAAGGATTTTAATGAAATAGTAATAAACAATTTTGCTACATCGAAGAGCAGACACGCGGACTTTATTTTCAATTAATACTGGTCCATCACCACCTTCTACCACCAACACTACTACCATGCCCAGGGAATTCGTGGACATCAACTACAACTCATACCTGAGGTAGGTCAAATTTGTGTATCCTACTGTTGTGTGAGGCTTGCAGTCCCTCCATTTTATTTTTCACGAGCCGCCACTGACTATCCTACATCTAGATCAAAGGTTTTCAAAGCATTTTTAACCTTGGGCCACTGACAAATAAATTTATGTAACATATTATCAGTTTTGAACTGACCATCACTAAGGTTTATTGATTTTAATTCCTTAATCAAACTTGCTTCAACCAGACGTCTTTCTGTGACACAAGGTGATTATTATTCCTAACATGAACCAACAAGGCACTGCTTTCAGATGCTGTTCTGATATTATACTTATGTTGTTTGATTCTGAGCTGCAGTTTTTCCTGTCTGTCCTACATAATTACAATTACATTTGCTACATGGAATACAATAAACACTTCCATTTACATTCAAACTTGGACTATTTCTTATTAGCATATTGGTAATGGTTGAGTCATACTTGAAAACAACATTAATATTTAGCAGCTTGAGGGACCGAACTAACGGGACAAATTCATTACGATAGGGCAGAGTCAAAATATTCTTAAGTGTAGGAACTTGTCTGGTTTGAGAGGAATGAAAGGATTTTTTAGCCCTTTTAAAACAACGATCAACAAACACAGAAGGGTACCCGAGTTTCTGTGCAATGGAACGAATATGTTTCAATTCAGAGTCACAAATACGCAGACATCTTAAGAACATTAATACGCAGACATCTTAAGAACATAGCAGAAAAAACTGACATTTTGGTAGACTCCAGGTGATTCGATAAAAAGTGAATGAAACTGTCTACCTGTGTGGGCTTTCTGTATACCTTAAATTTGTAGTTTTGGCCATTTCTCATGATAAGCATATCAAGGAATGGAAGGGATCCATTTATTTCTCTTTCAACTTTGAATGTGATACTTGGGACAATATCATTAAGCTTGTCTAAAAATTCCAATGGGTCACTGTTTCTAGGCCAAAGACAAAGAACATCATCTACATATGCTCCGTTGTTTCCCTTTTCCCGTGTGATTTTATCAATATATATATATATATATATATATATATATATATATATATATATATATATATATATATATTTATATATATATATATATATATATATATATATATATATATATATATATATATATATATATATATATATATTTACTTACCCTGATGTATAACGTTGTATACAACTCACCACACTACACCATTCACTAAAATTGATATAGTTACCATGATGCCTGAATAATTTATATAGGTGTCTCATTCCTCCGGTCAGCTTTAGTGATAAATGTGTGTAGGTTAGGTTAGGCTTGGTTAGGTTAGTTTAGGTTAGTTTAGGTTTGGTTAAGTTAGTTTAGGCTGGGTTAGGTTAGGTAAGTTTAGGTTAGGTTCGGATTGTCCCCATGTGGTATACTGCTCTGTATATTCATTGGTATTATTCCTTATTATCAGTTTAAATACACCATCATGATCAGAGCATCATCATGATCAGAGCATCATCATGATCAGAGCATCATCATGATCAGAGCACCATCATGATCAGAGCACCATCATGATCAGAGCACCATCATGATCAGAGCATCATCATGATCACAGCACCATCATCATCAGAGCACTATCATGATCAGAGCACCATCATGATCAGAGCACATCATGATCAGAGCACCATCATGATCAGAGCACCATCATGATCAGAGCATCATCATGATCAGAGCACCATCATGATCAGAGCATCATCATGATCAGAGCATCATCATGATCAGAGCACCATCATGATCAGAGCATCATCATGATCAGAGCACCATCATGATCAGAGCACCATCATCATCAGAGCACTATCATGATCAGAGCACCATCATGATCAGAGCACCATCATGATCAGGGCACCATCATGATCAGAGCACCATCATGATCAGAGCACCATCATGATCAGGGCACCATCATGATCAGAGCATCATCATGATCATAGCACCATCATGATCAGAGCACCATCATCATCAGAGCACTATCATGATCAGAGCACCATCATGATCAGAGCACCATCATGATCAGAGCACTATCATGATCAGAGCATCATCATGATCAGAGCACCATCATGATCAGAGCACCATTATAACTCAGGGTCTATAGCTATCAACATACAGAAGCTGATGTACAGTATATAGTTGCCTCTAGACTGGTAACTGTGTATAGAGGTATTAGAGTGGTACCAGTCACGCCTCTAGACTGGCAACTGTGTATAGAGGTATTAGAGTGGTACCAGTCACGCCTCTAGACTGGTAACTGTAGAGGCAGGAGACTGGTATACTCACCTGTGTATACCTCCTGAAGGTCTGTAGTTAGAGTAAGGGAGGTTGGCCTTGATGTTGGCTCTCTTACGCCTGGCGAGGGTGAGAAGGGCGGGTCCCAGGTCCTCGTCGTCAGTAGGTGTGTGCTTAGGGCTGGTCACGTCCCTAATAGCTGGTCCTAGATTCTGGTCCTCTTGGGAGGTGTGGTGGAGTCGTGGGCCAGGGGTGGCGGCAGCTACCCACCCCACCACAGCCAGAACCCACACTGGTAGTAGTCGCATCCTGTAGGAGGAGAAAAAGTATGGATTAAGGAGAGTGAAGGACGTTGAAGAAGGAGAGTGTAGGATGTTACCTGAAGGAGAGTGTAGGATGTTACCTGAAGGAGAGTGTAGGATGTTACCTGAAGGAGAGAGTAGGATGTTAAGAAGAAGGAAGAGAGAATTTTTATCTGTAAATGTGATCAAGTCTTCCCGTCTAGTGGGTCGTAACTCTGTATTTATGTCACGAAACACTGACACTCTGCCCTCGTCCCCCACACGCCTCCCACCTTCCCACACGCCACTCATTATCACCCTCCCACACGCCACTCCCCTTAACCAATCCACATCTTCCCTCCTCCTCCTCTCCATGCGTATGTCTAGTCTTTATCACGCCTTATCTCTGTTCTCATCATCCTTTCCATTATTCCACTGACATCATAGCCTATATTTACACCTTCCATTAGTCACTCCATCCCTCTTTTTCATCATTTATTCTATTTTATCTCTGTTTTACTCTCTCTCTCTCTCTCTCTCTCTCTCTCTCTCTCTCTCTCTCTCTCTCTCTCTCTCTCTCTCTCTCTCTCTCTCTCCGTGTTTAGTATTTCACACATGTTATTGTCTTGTTTATGTCACTGCCCACACCTGTTAACTGAGCCACATCACACCTGTCACCTGAGCCATCGTACCTCTCACCTGAGCCACCCACAACCTCCACCCACACCTCAAAACACACACACATACCCTCCCCAGTCCCTCCAAAGCACACCCCCTCCCCCCTTCCCTCCAAAGTACACCCCCCTCCACCCTTCCCTCCAAAACACACCCCCTCCCCAACTACCTCCCCCTCTCCCCAGTCCCTCCAAAGCACACCCCCTCCCCCTCTCCCCTTTCCACACAGTCTGGTCGAAGGGTGACAATTTATTTAGTAAAGCTGCCTCGTATCTGTACCAGGTCGTAGTGTTGTCCCAGAGGAAATACTGTGGCCACTCCGCCGCTCCGTTCAGGTCCCCGCCTCGCCCTGCTTAGTGGATCATATTAGGGCCTAGAAGTTGTTAAGGGTTATAGGGGTATAATAGGCTGCAGTTGTAAGGGTTATCAGGGTGTTAAGGGGGTATATTAGGGCTTGGAGGTTGTTAGGGGTTATATCAGGGGTTGTTAAATGGGTTATATTAGGGCCTGGCAGTTGTTATGGGTTATATCAGGGGTTGTTAAGGGGGTCATATCAGGGTCTGGCATTTGTTGTAAGTTCTTGAGGGGTTCTATCTGGGGTTGGTTGTTAAGGTGTTTTAACAGGGGTTGTTAAGGGGTTGAACGTTACACTGTACTGATTTTGGGGCTTCCGTGTGTGTGTGTGTGTGTGTAAAAAGTTTACTATTCGTTAGGTGACTGCTCTGGCAGTCCAGCGGGCAACTGAAAAGGTATAAGGATAATCGTAAGACAAACCTGAAAAAGTGTCAAATGGACCCCCTCACCTGGGAGCCGATTACTCCACACCGTAATGCTTGGAGGAGCACCACACGAGAAGGTGTCAATACTTTCGAGTTAGCCCGATTGCATACCGAGGCAGACAAGCGCCAACGCCGGAAAGACGCTGCCGCCGTCCCTCCCGCACTAGATGTAGCCCCCCACATGTGCAACATCTGTGATCGACCCTACTGGTCCCGTATCGGCCTCTTTAGTCACTTCAGAACTCACCAACGAAGGTGACATCCTTAATAACTCATATCATTGTATCATAGCTGGATGATCGTCATACTTGATTCCGAGTGACAGCAAAGTAGTAGTAGAGTCTAAAAAGTACTGTGTATTTGGTAGAAAATATATACCAGTAGCAAAAAACACCTGGAAATTTTTACACACACACACACACACTGAGAGAGAGAGAGAGAGAGAGAGAGGCGCCTTCCCGTCGCCTAATTCAATTGTGGAGCTTTACTGAATCTGTCCTGAGATCTGTGTGTGTGTGTGTGTGTGTGTGTGTGTGTGTGCGCCAGTTTGAGAATAGAGCAAGTGACCCACACGGAAGATAGTTATTCTCACCCTTGTCTGTTAACGGTACAAAAAAACCATTACAGACACACCACGTAAAATTTATTTCGTCAGTTGTCTGTTAATAGCCTAAAATAGCAAAAGGAAAACTGACGAAAAACTGTGTACAACATGACGAAAAAATTGTGCAATCTGACGAAAAACTGTACCTAAGACTATACAAACTGACGAAGAACTGTACTTAAAACTGTGTACAAAATGACGAAAAACTGTACAATGAGACGAAAAACTACAAAATGACGAAAAACTGTACAATGAGACGAAAACTAAAGACGAAAATGTACAGAGACAAAACTGACATGACGAAAAACTGTACAATGTGCGCTTTGGTGTACTCGAGAGGAGGTGGGTGGCGTGGTGTGATCTGCCGGTATGATTCATTGATAAGGAGGCGAAGCCGCTTTTGTGTCTCCAAGTATAATGAAGTGTTCCTGAGAGAGAGAGAGAGAGAGAGAGAGAGAGTAAGGCAGGTAGAGAGAGAGAGAGGCCCCAGGTAAATGAGGCAAGTGTCAACTGCAGGTAGAGAGAGAGAGAGGGGGTACGATGTATTATGATGATGGCACTACCAGCAACCACCACCACTAACCACCACTACCACCATCACCTCTCCTGGGTGGGGGGGGGGGGTGGGGATTTTGATTTGTCAAGAGAAATTTGTAAACACTCGATTTTCTATTTTCATTTCCAGATGACGTATCGAAGGGAGCATTTGTTGTTAGGTTGGGTTGGGTTTGGTTGGGTTGGGTTGGGTTGGGTTCGTTTGGGTCAAGTTGGGTTGGGTTGGGTTCGTTTGGGTCAAGTTAGGTTGGGTTGGGTTCGTTTGGGTCAAGTTAGGTTGGGTGGGTTGGGTTCGTTTGGGTCAAGTTGGGTTGGGTTGGGTTCGTTTGGGTAAAGTTAGGTTTGGTTTCGGATGTTGTGCGAGTGTTTGTGTGTGTGAGAGAGGGAGGCCCCAGGTGTCAGCAGCAGGTAGGGAGGCCCCAGGTGTCAGCAGCAGGTAGAGGGAGGCCCCAGGTGTCAGCAGCAGGTAGAGAGAGGCCCAGGTGTCAGCAGCAGGTAGAGAGAGGCCCCAGGTGTCAGCAGCAGGTAGAGGAGGCCCCAGGTGTCAGCAGCAGGTAGAGAGGCCCCAGGTGTCAGCAGCAGGTAGAGGGAGGCCCCAGGTGTCAGCAGCAGGTAGAGAGAGGCCCCAGGTGTCAGCAGCAGGTAGAGAGAGGCCCCAGGTGTCAGCAGCAGGTAGAGGGAGGCCCCAGGTGTCAGCAGCAGGTAGAGGGAGGCCCCAGGTGTCAGCAGCAGGTAGGGTAAGGTATAATATATTGAGACGACGGCCCCTAAACACCGCTCCACTCACCCCCTCGACTCTCCTCACTCAAAAGTTTCCAACCTTTTTCTTATCACTAGAAGAGTCTTGTGGTTAGGTTAGGATAGGTTAGGTTAGGATAGTGTTAGCTTACTTTAGGTTGAGTTAGGTTTGATTTGGTTGGGTTTAGTTTGGTTGGGTTAAGCTACGTTAAGTTAGGTTTAGTTTGGTTAGGTTTGGTTAAGTTAAGTTAGGTTTCGTTTGGTTAGGTTTGGTTAAGTTAAGTTAGGTTTAGTTTGGTTAGGTTTGGTTAAGTTAAGTTAGGTTTAGTTTGGTTAGGTTAGGTTTAGTTAGGTTAGGTTACGTTTTTAAGCGCGCTATAAGGATAGTAATTACATCATTATAATAACATAAAAGATTCTGAGCGATAAAACTGTGAACCAACCGGAAGATTAACTGTCCCAGCTTATTAACTTACAGCATATTATCTCCCAGGCTTATTAACTCTTAGCTTATTTTACCTTATAATTAACAACTTTGACATCCCGGTACTAACCTAACCTAACCTAACCTAACCTAATCTAACTAAACCTATCCTATCCAACCTAACCTAACCTAATCTAACCTAACCTAATCTAACTAAACCTATCCTATCCAACCTAACCTAACCTAACCTAATCTAACTAAACCTATCCTATCCAACCTAACCTAACCTAATCTAACCTAACCTAATCTAACTAAACCTATCCTATCCAACCTAACCTAACCTAACCTAACCTAATCTAACCTAACCTAATCTAACTAAACTAAACCTATCCAACCTAACCTAACCTAACCTGACCTAATCTAACCTAACCTAATCTAACTAAACTAAACCTATCCAACCTAACCTAACCTAACCTGACTTAATCTAACAACTAAACCATAACCTAACCTAACCTGAAACTAACCTAACCTAACCTAACCAACCTAACCTAACCTAACCTGACCTAATCTAACCTAACCTAACCTAATCTAACTAAACTAAACCTATCCAACCTAACCTAACCTAACCTGACCTAATCTAACCTAACCTAACCTAATCTAACTAAACTAAACCTATCCAACCTAACCTAACCTAACCTAGCTGGTGTTCAGGTGAAAGACGCTATTGAGGTGTTCATCGTCATGTGGCCCAAATAAACTTACTAATTAATGATAAGACCCAAATAGGATTACAGATGGCTTGTGCGGGGTGGTGGGGGGTGTAGATGGGGAATAAAGGAGAGGAATAGCTGAAGGGATGGAAGAATAGGCATTAAGTGTTGAGAAGCAGGATAACCGGCCAGGGATAGGAGATAAATAGCCAGGGATAGGAAATAAATAGCCATGGTTAGGAGATAAATAGCCATGGATAGGAGATAAATAGCCAGGGATAGGGAATAAATAGCCAGGGATAGGAAATACATAGTCAGGGATAGATATATATAATAGCCAATGTTAAGGAAAAAAATATGAACCTTGGTATAATAATTGGGAAAGAAATGGAGGCAAAAATACGAGTGAATGATAATAATGATGTGTTGTGGTGACCAGTAATGAGGAGGTGAGGAGGAGATGTATTGATACCAGGGGGAAGATCTGTAGGTGTGAGAGAGAGAGAGGAAGGAAGAGAGAGAGAGAGAGAGAGAGAGAGAGAGAGTATGTGAGTGAGTGAGAGAGAGAGAGAGAGAGAGAGAGAGAGGAGGGAGCAGTTAGAGAGAGAGAGAGGAAGGAAGAGAGAGAGAGAGAGGGGAAGAGAGAGAGAGAGAGAGATAGAGGAGGGAACAGTTAGAAAGAGAGAGAGGAAGGAAGAGAGAGAAAGAGAGAGAGAGAGAGAGAGAAGTTTAACACAGGGTAAAAGACAACAGAGGTGTCTACTTAAAGCGCCATCACAGTGTAGCGGCGTCTTCTGAACTATTGGAGCTATTTATAGATCACAGGTGTCGACAAAGATGAATGGTGGGCGTGATGGTGGTGTGTGGGCGTGATGGTGGTGTGTGGGCGTGTGGGCGTGATGGTAGTGGTGAGTGTGTAGAAGTGGTGGTGGTGTTGTGTGGGCGTGATGGTGGTGTGTGGGCGTGATGGTAGTGGTGAGTGTGTAGGAGTGGTGGTGGTGTTGTGTGGGCATGATGGTAGTAGTGGGTGTGTGGGCGTGGTGGTGGTGTTGTGTGGGCGTGATGGTAGTGGTGGTGTGTGGGTGTGATGGTGGTGTGTGGGCGTGATGGTGCTGGTGAGTGTGTAGGCGTGATGGTAGTGGGCGTGATAGTAGTGGTGGTGTGTGGGCGTGATGGTAGTGGTGGGCGTGATGGTAGTGGTGGTGGTGGTGTGTGGGCGTGATGGTGGTGGTGTTGTGTGGGCGTGATGGTAGTGGTGGTGTGTGGGCGTGATGGTGGTGTGTGAGCGTGATGGTGATGGTAGTGGGCGTGATAGTAGTGGTGGTGTGTGGGCGTGATGGTAGTGGTGGTGTGTGGGGGTGATGGTAGTGGTGGGCGTGATGGTGATGGTAGTGGTGGTGTGTGGGCGTGATGGTGGTAGTAGTGTGGTGGGCGTGATGAACTTATAATTAGATGTGTTGGCGTAACAAATTATACGAGAGAGAGAGAATAAACTTATTACCATGACAACAAAAACAAGAGAAATAACAAAAGAAACAAACTAAAAATAAATAAAAAACAAACAAAAACAAAGAATAATAACAAAAGAAGCAAACAAAGACAACTAACAAAAGAAACAAACACAACAAAAGAGAAATACTGACAAAAAAGAGCGACAGCTAAGTACCCCCTGTTGCCCTCGCCCAGCACTGATAGCCTTGGGGCACACAGTTGGCGCTACACCACCAGGAGGGTTAGGTTAGGTTAGGGTAGGTTAGGGTAGGGTTGGGTTAGGGTAGGGTAGGTTAGGTTAGGGTAGGTTAGGGTAGGGTTGGGTTAGGGTAGGGTAGGGTAGGTTAGGGTAGGTTAGGGTAGGGTTGGGTTAGGGTAGGGTAGGTTAGGGTAGGATGGAAGGTTAGGGTAGGTTAGGGTAGGTTAGGTTAAGTTAGGGTAGGGTAGGATGGAAGGTTAGGTTATAGTGAATATGGTTGTTTATAGAGTCTATGGTTGTGTTTATAGTGTGTATGGTTGTGTTTATAGAGTGTATGGTTGTGTTTATAGAGTGTATGGTTGTGTTTATAGAGTGTATGGTTGTTTATAGAGTGTATGGTTGTTTATAGAGTGTATGGTTGTTTATAGAGTGTATGGTTGTTTATAGAGTGTATGGTTGTGTTTATAGAGTGTATGGTTGTGTTTATAGAGTGTATGGTTGTGTTTATAGAGTGTATGGTTGTTTATAGAGTGTATGGTTGTTTATAGAGTGTATGGTTGTGTATAGAGTGTATGGTTGTGTTTATAGAGTGTATGGTTGTTTATAGAGTGTATTGTTGTTTATAGAGTGTATGGTTGTGTTTATAGAGTGTATGGTTGTGTTTATAGAGTGTATGGTTGTTTATAGAGTGTATGGTTGTGTTTATAGAGTGTATGGTTGTGTTTATAGAGTGTATGGTTGTGTTTATAGAGTGTATGGTTGTTTATAGAGTGTATGGTTGTGTTTATAGAGTGTATGGTTGTTTATAGAGTGTATGGTTGTGTTTATAGAGTGTATGGTTGTGTTTATAGAGTGTATGGTTGTGTTTATAGAGTGTATGGTTGTTTATAGAGTGTATGGTTGTGTTTATAGAGTGTATGGTTGTGTTTATAGAGTGTATGGTTGTGTTTATAGAGTGTATGGTTGTGTTTATAGAGTGTATGGTTGTGTTTATAGAGTGTATGGTTGTGTTTATAGAGTGTATGGTTGTGTTTATAGAGTGTATGGTTGTGTTTATAGAGTGTATGGTTGTTTATAGAGTGTATGGTTGTGTTTATAGAGTGTATGGTTGTGTTTATAGAGTGTATGGTTGTGTTTATAGAGTGTATGGTTGTTTATAGAGTGTATGGTTGTTTATAGAGTGTATGGTTGTGTTTATAGAGTGTATGGTTGTGTTTATAGAGTGTATGGTTGTTTATAGAGTGTATGGTTGTGTTTATAGAGTGTATGGTTGTGTTTATAGAGTGTATGGTTGTTTATAGAGTGTATGGTTGTGTTTATAGAGTGTATGGTTGTTTATAGAGTGTATGGTTGTGTTTATAGAGTGTATGGTTGTTTATAGAGTGTATGGTTGTGTTTATAGAGTGTATGGTTGTGTTTATAGAGTGTATGGTTGTTTATAGAGTGTATGGTTGTGTTTATAGTGTGTATGGTTGTTTATAGAGTGTATGGTTGTTTATAGAGTGTATGGTTGTTTATAGAGTGTATGGTTGTGTTTATAGAGTGTATGGTTGTTTATAGAGTGTATGGTTGTGTTTATAGAGTGTATGGTTGTTTATAGAGTGTATGGTTGTGTTTATAGAGTGTATGGTTGTTTATAGAGTGTATGGTTGTGTTTATAGAGTGTATGGTTGTGTTTATAGAGTGTATGGTTGTGTTTATAGAGTGTATGGTTGTGTTTATAGAGTGTATGGTTGTTTATAGAGTGTATGGTTGTGTTTATAGAGTGTATGGTTGTTTATAGAGTGTATGGTTGTTTATAGAGTGTATGGTTGTGTTTATAGAGTGTATGGTTGTGTTTATAGAGTGTATGGTTGTGTTTATAGAGTGTATGGTTGTGTTTATAGAGTGTATGGTTGTGTTTATAGAGTGTATGGTTGTGTTTATAGAGTGTATGGTTGTGTTTATAGAGTGTATGGTTGTTTATAGAGTGTATGGTTGTTTATAGAGTGTATGGTTGTGTTTATAGAGTGTATGGTTGTTTATAGAGTGTATGGTTGTGTTTATAGAGTGTATGGTTGTGTTTATAGAGTGTATGGTTGTGTTTATAGAGTGTATGGTTGTGTTTATAGAGTGTATGGTTGTGTTTATAGAGTGTATGGTTGTGTTTATAGAGTGTATGGTTGTGTTTATAGAGTGTATGGTTGTTTATAGAGTGTATGGTTGTTTATAGAGTGTATGGTTGTGTTTATAGAGTGTATGGTTGTGTTTATAGTGTGTATGGTTGTTTATAGAGTGTATGGTTGTGTTTATAGAGTGTATGGTTGTGTTTATAGTGTGTATGGTTGTTTATAGAGTGTATGGTTGTGTTTATAGAGTGGGGGGTGGAGGGAGGGACGTCAGAACACAGCTCACCAATCCACGCACCCCGCAAAACACACAAAAACAAACAATGACGTCACCAACATCCGGGACACTCCACAAACATCTTAATAACCCAATGTCTCACTTATTAACGAGTCTTAATCGTCGTAATGATCGTTAATATCCATAATTTTAGGCCAAGTTGTATTAGTAATTTGTTATTAAATCAGGGAAGGTTATTAATCTGATCGAATGCTTCAATTACGTGTCAAGGTAATTAGTCAGAGGTCAGGAAGATCTTATTAATGATTCTGACGGTGATTATTGCTGTCGTTAATTATGGTAAGAGTGACGAGCCGACCCCCTGATGAGAGAGAGAGAGAGGGAGAGAGAGAGATGATAGATAGGTATATAGGGGCTAGATAGATGGATAGAAAGAGGTAAATGGATAGATAGAGATAAATAGCCTTTATTTTTCTTTCTCTCCTCCCTTCTTCCTCGCCTCTCCTTCCTTTTCCCTTTTCTCTGTACCTCTTTCTCTACCTCTTTCCTCCTCCTCCTTCTTCTTCTTCTTCTTCTTCTTCTTCTTCTTCTTCCTCCCACCATTCTCTTAACCTCTTTCATTTATTTTCCTTTTATGATTCTTCAACTTCTTCTTCTCTCTATTTGTCTTTCCTTTCCTTCCTTTCCTCTACCCTTTCTCTTGCTTTCTCCTTTCCCCACTTTCTCTCTACTTCCCCTCCCCTTCCTCTCTCTTCCTCTCTCTTTCCCTCCCATTATCTGTTCCACCTGTTGCTTCATCGTAATGGAGGATAATGACTCGTACTAGGAGCTCTGTGGTCAGTGTTTTCTCCTTTTTTCTTTCTTTCTTGCTGTCTTTCTTTCTAACACCTTTACCACCATTACCAACGCCAAATACACCATCAACCACTACTACCACCAACTACCACCAACCACCACCCCTACTCCCACCTTCACTACCAACCAACCCCTACTCCCACCACCTCTAACCACCATCATCACCACCACTACTACTATTACCACCACCACCAACCATCCACCATCACCAACCACCACCACCACAACAACAACAACAACAACACCCCCCTCAGTAAAGGCTCAGCTGTCAGGTCATGTTGCAAGGTGATCACATGTTGCAACTGTTAATAACATGAAGGAAGCCTCATCAACATGGCGTGTAATTTCATCTCCCTGTCATCAAATATATTAATTAAATTATTGGTCTTTTATAGTAGGTGCGTCGGTAGCTCCATGATCGTTCGTCCTGAGTGGGTCATTGACTTTTTGACTTGAATGTAACGGCGAGGACATAATTTTTTTTTTTGATTATGTAGGCCCTATATATTTATTTTTTTGTAAAGGTGATTTTTTTTATTTATTTTTATTTTATTTTATTTTTTTATCAGTATATATCTTGTTGTTTTAGTGAAGCAAGTTTCTGCCTTGACTGACTTAACTAACTATATCTATCCCCGTGTGAGGGAGTTATTATACTAACCTTACATTACATTACAAAACATAACTTAACCATTTAAATCCCATTACATTGTTTTTTTTTAATTAATTTTCTCTTAGAGCCAAAATCAATGTTCTCACAGCCGACATCAGTGTTTCTTTTGACGTGTGTGTGTGTGTGTGTGTTTGTGTGTGTGTGTGTGTGTGTGTGTGTGTGTGTGTGTGTGTGTGTAAATATTTGTTGCATCATAATAAATATTCAATTACGTCAATGTAATTAATGCAGTTAAATATTAATTTGTTATCATTTATAAATCACCGGTAGTTGGTGTACCGGTATAGGGTGACCTGTAGTTGGTGTACCGGTATAGGGTGTCCTGTAGTTGGTGTACCGGTATAGGGTGACCTGTAGTTGATGTACCGGTATAGGATGACCTGTTGTTGGTGTACCGGTATAGGGTGACCTGTAGTTGATGTACCGGTATAGGATCACCAGTAGTTGATGTACCGGTATAGGATCACCAGTAGTTGATGTACCGGTATAGGATCACCTGTAGTTGATGTACCGGTATAGGATCACCAGTAGTTGATGTACCGGTATAGGATCACCAGTAGTTGATGTACCGGTATAGGATCACCAGTAGTTGGTGTACCGGTATAGGGTCACCAGTAGTTGATGTACCGGTATAGGATCACCAGTAGTTGGTGTACCGGTATAGGGTGTCCTGTAGTTGATGTACCGGTATAGGATCACCTGTAGTTGATGTACCGGTATAGGATCACCAGTAGTTGATGTACCGGTATAGGGTCACCAGTAGTTGGTGTACCGGTATAGGGTGACCTGTAGTTGATGTACCGGTATAGGATCACCGGTATTAATGCAGTATTACACTCTGGGGTCACCTTTTGCTCTGGGAGGAAAAAAGTTTAATTCTGGTCATTTTTTAGCCAACAGTTACACGGGTGCGGGTAATAAGGGCATTAGTGCTGGTGACGCGGTGCAGATTTTTCATAAATTTTGCGTTTAGAGTTAACCTTTAGGTCAGTGTGGTTTAGCCCCCTCTTGCCTACCTCACCCCATTTCCTCACCAAATTGCATATCTGGTCGTAAATTCAATTTATTTTTCCCCGTTAATATTTTTAGTGCAGTTTTGGGGGGTCAAAATAATGCTTTGTTTTGTTTCCTAATTGATTTTTCCTGCATCAGTTAGAAAGTTGATATTGTTGTTTCATAAGAGTGTTTTATTTACTGTATCTATGGTAATAATAATACAACCAATAATAATAATAATAATAATAATAATATCACTAATAACAACAGTAATAACATGTAGGTACGTGTCTTTAACAACAAGTGTACTATAATGTTTGTGTTTTGTCTGGTAAAAATAATAAGATAATCGGATTACATTATACAGCAACATTTCTGCTTTTCATGAACCACAAAATATAATTATCAAATCGTCCATAAACTGTAACTAAATACTTGAGAATTTTTTGTAATTTTTTCTTATAATACGAAGTGAGAAAAAATTTACAAAACTTATATATAAATTAATGTGTTATTATTTTTATATTAAATGTTTATAGTGGATGGGTAATGTTTATAGTGGATGGGGTAATGTTTATAGTGTATGGGGTAATGTTTATAGTGGATGGGGTAATGTTTATAGTGTATGGGGTAATGTTTATAATTGATGGGGTAATGTTTATAGTGGATGGGTAATGTTTATAATGGATGGGGTAATGTTTATAGTGGATGGGTAATGTTTATAGTGGATGGGTAATGCTTATAGTGGATGGAGTAATGTTTATAGTGGATGGGGTAATGTTTATAGTGAATGGGGGAGTAATGTTTATAGTGAATGAAGAAGTAATGTTTATAGTGTATGGGTAATGTTTATAGTGGATGGGTAATGTTTATAGTGGATGGGTAATGTTTATAATGGATGTTGTAATGTTTATAGTGGATGGGGTAATGTTTATAGTGGATGGGTAATGTTTATAGTGGATGGAGTAATGTTTATAGTGTATGGGGTAATGTTTATAGTGGATGGGGTAATGTTTATAGTGGATGGGGTAATGTTTATAGTGAATGGGGAGTAATGTTTATAGTGGATGGGGTAATGTTCATAGTGTATGGGGTAATGTTTATAGTGAATGGGGGAGTAATGTTTATAGTGGATGGGTAATGTTTATAGTGGATGGGTAATGTTTATAGTGGATGGGCAATGTTTATAGTGTATGGGGTAATGTTTATAATGGATAAGGTAATGTTTATAGTGGATGGGTAATGTTTATAGTGAATGGGGTAATGTTTATAGTGTATGGGGTAATGTTTATAGTAGATGGGGTAATATATAAAGTAGATGGGGTAATGTTTATAATGGATAAGGTAATGTTTATAGTACGTGTGTGTGTCACTGTTTGTGTTACTGTGTTATATTACTAAACTCGACGCTTGAACTAATGTTTTTGTAGGAGTTTAAAGCTAGAAATATTTGTGTTGTGTTTTTGCTGTCGCGTGTGTGTGTGTGTGTGTGTGTTAAAATGTTTTATATTTGTTTGGGTTGAACTACCATATGTGTCAGTTGTTTTTAGAATGTCTATTGTTAGCCTCGTGTTGTTGGTTCACTGTTTATGATGCCTGAGTCAGGTCATCGTACTCATTACACTCTGCCTGGCCAACCTTTAGTGGGTGGCCATTGGGTAAATAAGGTCAATATTCAACAGGTGGTGGCCTCTAGGTGATGGCCTCTAGGTGGTGGCCTCTAGGTGATGGCCTCTAGGTGGTGGCCTCTAGGTGATGGTCTCTAGGTGATGGCCTCTAGGTGGTGGCCTCTAGGTGGTGGCCTCTAGGTGATGGCCTCTAGGTGGTGGCCTCTAGGTGATGGCCTCTAGGTGATGGCCTCTAGGTGGTGGCCTCTAGGTGATGGCCTCTAGGTGATGGCCTCTAGGTGGTGGCCTCTAGGTGATGGCCTCTAGGTGATGGCCTCTAGGTGGTGGCCTCTAGGTGGTGGCCTCTAGGTGATGGCCTCTAGGTGATGGCCTCTAGGTGGTGGCCTCTAGGTGATGGCCTCTAGGTGATGGCCGTGTGAGGATACAGCCAAGTTTATCGTCTTTCTTTGTTTACATTTTAACGGACCACCATTTTGTGACGTCATCGATGGCTATAGTACATAAAGAGAGAGCCGTCAAACAGGGCTTTAGTCGTAGTACTCAAGGGGCTCGGTTGTCGGTACTCAAGGGTTTAAGTCATCGTGCTCAAGGGGTCGTCCTTGTATCAGACAGACAGAACATTCTATCAGACATAAATAAAACATTGTATCAGAAATAAAACATTGTATCAGACATAAATAAAACATTGTATCAGAAATAAAACATTGTATCAGTCATAAAAGTTAGTGTTTGTAGCATTAGTTTAATTGCTCGGTTACCTGTACGCCAGAGGGCTGAGAAATAATGTATTGTTCAGTGTGTGTGTGTGTGTGTGTGTGTGTGTGTGTGAGTGTGTTTGTGGAAGGGGTTGTGTGTGGTGATCGTATGTGGTGGTCATGTGGTATGTGGTGGTTATGTGCTAGTGGTAGTTATGTGGTAGTGGTCGTCATTTGTGGTGGTCATGTGGTATGTGGTGGTCATGTGCTAGTGGTAGTTATGTGGTAGTGGTCGTCATGTGTGGTGGTCATGTGGTATGTGGTGGTCATGTGCTAGTGGTAGTTATGTGGTAGTGGTCGTCATGTGTGGTGGTCATGTGGTATGTGGTGGTCCTGATCTCCACCAACAATGATTGAGGCTGAGTAATTGACTTAAGTTTGGTAGTAGGAACATGGAAGAGAGAGAGAGGCAATCAAGCACTTCTGTTCAATACTCTAACTCTCCTTCACTATCTCTCTCCCTCACCATCACTATCTCACTATCTCCCTCACCACATTCCTCACTATCCTCCCCTCACCACACTCTTCACCATCCTTCCCACACCACACTCCTCACCACACTCCCTCACCACACTCACCACACTCCCTCACCACACTCTCCCTATATCACCCACACCATAACTCTCCCTTATCACTCTGGGGCCCACAGTGTGTTCTACTCGACCAATAAAGCCTTCTCACTTATAATTAACGCTGGGCAGGATAGATCGTTCCTATCTTTCAGGCCAGGATAGATCGTTCCATTCCATCAGACCAGGATAGAACGTCCCTCTCCTTGCCTTTCATTCCCTCAGGCCAGGATAGATCGTTTCATTCACCCAGGCCATGATAGAACGTTCCTCACATAGTCCTACATCACCCAGGCCAAGATAGAACGTCCCTCCATCACCCAAGGCATAATAGAACGCTCCTCTCCTTGCCATTCATTCCTCCAGGCCTGATTAGAATGTCCCTCCATCACCTAGGGCATGATAGAACGCCCCTCTCCTTGCCATTCATTCCTCCAGGCCTGAATAGAACGTCCCCCTTCAATCAGAGGAGACAACAATAGCTAACATTCACAACTCATCTCCCAGCAGTTGTATAGTCAGCCACGAGATTAGTGACCACTCCAGCCACCATTCCACGCCAGCCTCCCCTCCAACCCCTTACGTTTTCTACACTCATACTTACATCCCGTTTTCTATGATATGTCTTCTGTAATGTGGCATACCGTTTTCTGTGACACCGGTATATTTCTTGTGTAATGTGGCATACCATTTTCTGTGATATATTTCCTCTGTAATGTGACATCCCATTTTCTGTTTAAATGTCCAATGAAAAATTACCTTCTCGTCTTCCCTTGTTAGTATTGTGTTGTATGGACAATGGCATTATGAATTAATCGTCCCTAATAACCTAACCTAACCATTTTCTTTTAAGTTATTAGCAGCGTTAGCCTCGCGCAGCTCAGTGTGGGGAAATAGATTATATTACCATTAGTACAAAAAATAAATAGTTTCCCCCCATTTCGCTGCGTCTGGTTTTCTGTTGTGTTGTTATTAAAACCGTGTTACAATACCATGAAGACGAATCACTTTAATAAATAAGAAAGTTTAGCTATTTGTTATTTTCATTCTTGGTCATTACATTTAGTTACCCCTTACGTCCACCAGAGCTTAAGTAATGGTAGGGGAGGTAGTGTTAGTGGGAGTTTGGTTTGATGTTATTCCGTTTTCTCTCATGATTGGTTAGGTTAGGTTAGGTTGGAGGAGGAATTGTGTGTGTGTGTGTGTGTGTGTGTGTGTGTGTGTGTTTAGCCCCCTCCTTGTTACCATCGTTTCACTGTTAGTCTTGTAGTTTCAGCTTGTTACGGAGGCAGAAAAAATATCCAACTAGTTTGAATATTTTGTTTTGCCGTGTATGTTAGTCTAGCAGGCAGCTATCAAACAGGGAGGTACTACCCCCTGGGAAGATATTGGAAGCATAATGTGTTGCCTAATGGTAGACCCTGCTGCCATATGTGACCAAGTCCCAGGTTGATGATCTGACTTTCTGCCTCATTTACACACTATTGTAGGGTCTCAACTGTTTCTCTTACTATTGACAACACAACATACATATATTGTTTCTCACGATTGATATTTTTATTTTTTGTTTTGTATATATTCATGGCTCTTTATTATTACAGGGGGTATTATTATTAGTATTATTAGTATTATTAGTATTATTATTTTCTTTTATTATACAGTAATTGTTATTTATTTTTAAATTTTGTTACTAATTTTATTTTTATTATTCTTATTCTTATTATCATTATTTTATTTTATTATAATTGTTATTTATTTAATATATTTATATAAATTTTATTACTATTATTATTATTATTATTATTATTTTTTTTTTATTATATTATATTTTCGCCCTCCAGGCCTTGATGTGGGTCATTAAAAATGACCTGTGCCCGGGTGGGCTAATGCCCGTAAAGAAGAGAAAAGTCTGTTGGTCTTCATCTCACACACACACACACACACACACACACACACACACACACACACTCACTCTCTCTCTCTCTCTCTTCACACATTTTACAATAACAATAACTTACTGATAGACGGGCAGAGAAAACCTACCATTTCTGGACTATTATCCGTGGACGGGAAGGTGACGGGTAGGGGAGGGTCGGTGACGGGAAAGGGAGGGTCGGTGACGGGAAAGGGAGGGGAGGTAAGGGGAAGGGAGGGCAGGTAATGGGAGGAGGAGGAGGGGAGGGGATGAGAGAATAGGTGACAGGAAGGGAGGGGAGTGTAGGTGACAGGGTAGGATAGGAGAGGGGAGGGTTAGGTGAGGGGGGAGATCAAAGCCTGGTGGGGGGGGGGGGGGCAGGTTCCTATAGTGGCAGGTATTGGTCGTTAGTGAGCCAGCAGTAACCTGATCTGTACTGAAACTAACCTGAATGATTTTTGTTTTTATCTATTTTGATGTATTTTAATTGTTTTGTCTGTGTTGTGTTTGTGTTATATTAATCGTTCTAATGATTAATGGATTTTTAGTATTTAAGATTCATATGGAAATTATGTATGATAAATTTGATAGAATTTGAGGAAATATTCAGAAGGGGAGTGAATTGGTCACTGAAATATAATGGAGAAAATAATTGACTTTAACCTGACCTAACCTGACCTAATCTAACCTAACCTGACCTAACCTAACCTAACCTGACCTAATCTAACCTAACCTAACCTAATCTAACCTAACCTGACCTAACCTAACTTAACTTAACCTAACCTAACCTAACCTGACCTAACCTAACCTAACCTAACCTAATCTAACCTAACCTGACCTAACCTAACTTAACTTAACCTAACCTAACCTAACCTGACCTAACCTAACCTAACCTAATCTAACCTAACCTAACCTGACCTAATCTAACCTAACCTAACCTAATCTAACCTGACCTAATCTAACCTAACCCAACCTGACCTAACTTGACCTAATCTAACCTAACCTGACCTAACCTAACCTAACCTGACCTGACCTAATCTAACCTAACCTAACCTGACCTAATCTAACCTAACCTAACCTAACCTAACCTAACCTAACCTAACTTAATCCTCACTGATTCTCTTTATCATGGCGACAATCTTAAAAACCCCTGTATTTTTACCAGAGTTTAATTAGCGGTACATTAAATGTTTGTATTTAACACTGGTTTATGTTTTAACACTGGTTTATCTTTTACAGGTTGGGGCATCAGTAAACTGTAAGTACATAGTGTGACAGTTATATAGCTGTAAGATATATTAGGGTACAGTTATATAGCTGTAAGATATAATAGGGTACAGTTATATAGCTGTAAGATATATTAGGGTACAGTTATATAGCTGTAAGATATAATAGGGTACAGTTATATAGCTGTAAGATATAATAGGGTACAGTTATATAGCTGTAAGATATATTAGGGTACAGTTATATAGCTGTAAGATATATTAGGGTACAGTTATATAGCTGTAAGATATAATAGGGTACAGTTATATAGCTGTAAGATATATTAGGGTACAGTTATATAGCTGTAAGATATAATAGGGTACAGTTATATAGCTGTAAGATATATTAGGGTACAGTTATATAGCTGTAAGATATAATAGGGTACAGTTATATAGCTGTAAGATATATTAGGGTACAGTTATATAGCTGTAAGATATAATAGGGTACAGTTATATAGCTGTAAGATATATTAGGGTACAGTTAGTTTTGAAATACACTTGAAAACTTATAAATCTACGGTATAACTTCACCCTGATATATAGGAAATAACACACTACGATACTTAGTTGTATTGTTCATAATTATACATAGTAGTGATGAATGATCCTTGCTTCGTTAGGTTAGGTTAAGTCAAGCTAGGTTAGGTTAAGTTAGGTTAAGTTAAGCTAAGCTAGGTTAGGTTAAGTTAGGTTAAGTTAAGCTTGGTTAGGTTAGGTTAAGTTAAGCTAGGTTAGGTTAGGTTACAATGTCTATCTTTTAATTCACACGTAGACTGTTGTTTATGGTAGCAGTATAGTTATTGGTTTCAGATGGAGGTAAGACGTTGATAAAATTTACATATGTATTTCAATATGATGCATGCAGACTTTTAATTCAGGTAGACATAACGAATAAACTTGTGTATTTTTCTGTGTTTAACTGAAATACAAAGTTAATTTCACGTGGAGAAGGTAAGAGTAGTGTATTTATTTCAGGTGAACATAGAGGCCATTATTTATTCTTATTTATATTAGGTGAAAGTAAAGAAACATTATTTCAGTACAATTTCTTCAGGTAAGAGTCTCGTAAATGTAATTGACTGTTTAACGCGTCGAGCAGTTAACGATATAATGATTTTTACAATGTTTGTTTTCGTCTTCCTCCTGATAACAAAATTACTGGTTCGTGTCGTTTCGTTTCGCGTTCGTGTAGTTTCGTTACGGATTCGCTGTTAGACAATTTTTATTATAGGATTCATAATTTTTGACTTTTGGCTGTTTTTATGCTTACAGGACGTCGACCATTACTGTGTGTGTGTGTGTGTGTGTAACCCCTGTGTTTCTTTCTTTTCCTCCCTTACTATTCAATGATACCTTACATTCAACACACCTAACACACCCTACACCTAACACACCCTACACCTGATTCACCCCACACCTGATACTCCACACACCTGAGGTAACATGTGTGTGACAGCAGCTGACTATCACACACCTGTTGCTGTCACTATCTCGTCACCACCTCAAATTACCTGCCTCCTTTAATTAATATTTTGTCCTTAATTACCGTACCATTAGTACCAATTATTATTATTATTATTTGTGTGTTAATTTGATTTTATATATTTTATTTTATTTGTTTTAATTGCTTTTGGTTTATATTTTTAATTAATTTTTTGTTTTATTCGATGTTTTTAAATTGTGTTTTATTTAGTGTTTATATTTTAATTAGATCAGTTTTGTTTATCTTCAATTATTGTTTTAGTTATTATTGATGTTGTGTGTGTGTGTGTGTGTGCTGGTAATATTTTATTGATGACTGACCTTATCCATTGAGTACGATGACTGACTTAATCACTTAAGTATAATGACTGATGTAATCACTTGAGTACGATATTCTAACCCTTTGAGTACGATGTCACAATCCTTTAAATATGATGACTACATCTTGAGAACTATGGCTTAGACCTCTGAGTACAAGGTGAGTTAATCCCTAGAGTACGATTGCTCTCGAGAGTGAATTCATAGTACATAAATAGTAGTAGTAGTAGTAGTACCGGGTAGTTGTAGTAGTGGTAGTAGTAGTAGTAGTAGTGACGGGTAGTAGTAGTTGTAGTAAAATTAATAGCATTTACAATAATAATAGCAATAGCAATAATAACAATTACAATGAAAACAAACAACAATAATTAAAATTTCTCGTCATCAAAGTAAATTACTGTTGATTCACCAATTACAGCAAAAACAGCGGCCGTGCCCATTTCGACAGTCCCTATTGTGTGTGGTAATAGGCATTCCTTAGTCTCATTAATGCCCCTTACCTGATTACCGCCACTAATTGCCTAGGCAAATGAGGTGAGGAATGCCACAGGTGTAAATTAATTAAGGCTGTTTCAACTTTAGGGACATGTTGTAAAAAGTTGAATTTGTTGTGAGAATGAGGGAGAGAGGAGGAGGGAGGTGAGGGAGAAGGAAGAGGAGAGAAGGAGGGAGAGCGAGGGAGACAGGAGGAGGTGGGTGAGTGAGGATGAGGGAGACAGGAGGAGGTGGGTGAGTGAGGATGAGGGAGACAGGAGGAGGTGGGTGAGTGAGGATGATGGAGACAGGAGGAGGTGGGTGAGTGAGGAGAGAGGAGAAGGAGGGGGGAGGTGAGGGAGAGAGGAGGGAGGTGAGTGAGAAGGAGGGAGAGAGGAGATGGGTGAGTGAGAGGGAGGGAGAGGGGGGAAGGAAGGTTAAGTGAAGGAAGGAAGGATGACTGGATGATGGGAGGGAGGGGAGAGAGAGGAAGGGGAAAGGTGTAAACCCCTTCATTATGATGACTTAGCCCCTTGAGTATGATGACTTAACCCCTTGAGTATGATGACCTAACCCCTTGAGTATGATGACTTAACCCCTTGAGTATGATGACCTAACCCCTTGAGTATGATGACTTAACCCCTTGAGTATGATGACCTAACCCCTTGAGTATGATGACCTAACCCCTTGAGTATGATGACTTAACGGCGGCAGCGTCTTTCCGGCGTTGGCGCTTGTCTGCCTCGGTATGCAGTCGGGCTAACTCGAAAGTATTGACACCTTCTTGTGTGGTGCTCCTCCAAGCGTTACGGTGTGGAGTAATCGGCTCCCAGGTGAGGGGGTCGATTTGACACTTTTTCAGGTTTGTCTTCAGATTATCCTTACACCTTTTCAGTTGCCCGCCAGCGTTACGTTTACTATTCGTTAGGTGACTGTAAAGTAGCTGCTTTGGCAGTCTACTGTCGTCCATGCGGATAACATGGCCAGTTCAGCGTAGTTGTTCATGGATAATGGTAGCCTCGATGCTCCTACAGTTGGTGTCAGCAAGAATACTGGCATCTATTCGTCTTCCCAGCGAACTCGGAGGATGGAACGTAGACCAAGTTGGTGAAAGTTTTCAAGTGCCTTGACGTGCCTCCTGTATGTGACCCATGTCTCACTGCCAGATAGCAGGGTGGGCAGGACCACTGCTCGATATACGTGCAGCTTTGTAGATAATTTCAGCCCCCTACAGCTGAACACACACACACACACACACACACACACACACACACACCAGACATAGGACAATTAAAATGACAATGTAATTACAATAGATGTTAATGCGTTCAATTATAATTGCAATTAAATTTGATAAAGGATGGTAATAGATGGTAACTGCAAGTAATAGATTTTGCAATAGTGATTTTTATTTGTTTGTTTGTTTTCATGTAAGACGACATTCCTTTAAGAAATGTTTAATTCCAAGTTCAGTCACTTATAAATTAAAAGAAAAGAAAGAAGTGTACTACTGTCTAATTATTATATTTTCGTGTACATAACATAAAGATTACACTCATACCAAGTTACTGTATAAGTAGTGCATATAATTTGTTGACGTTAATATTCAGGAGACTCATGTGGTGTGAGTCATCACCTGTGGTCATCGCCTGGTCACGTTGCTAAAGAGCCGTCCTAGGGTTGGTAGAGGAGGCGGGGACACCGAGATAGAGTTGAGCCACGGGAGCAGGACAAGGTTAGGTCATGTTAGGTTAAGTCATGTTAGGTTAGGTCAGGTCAGGTGGCTGTATAGACCCTCTAGTACTGTAGTGGTCCATAGTCTTTAGGTATATAGGGGCTTCAGGACCTCCTTTATCACAGTGGAGGGGGACTGTCAGGACGGGGGGAGGGGAGACTGTCAGGACTTGGGGGAGGGAGGGGACTGTCAGGACTTGGGGAGAGGGGAGACTGTCAGGACGGGGGGAGGGGAGACTGTCAGGACGGGGGGAGAGGGGAGACTGTCAGGACGGGGGGAGAGGGGAGACTGTCAGGACGGGGTGGGGGATTGTCAGGACGGGGGGAGGGGGACTGTCAGGACGGGGTGGGGGATTGTCAGGACGGGGGGAGGGGAGACTGTCAGGACGGGGTGGGGGATTGTCAGGACGGGGGGAGGGGGAGGAGACTGTCAGGACGGGGGGAGAGGGGAGACTGTCAGGACGGGGTTGGGGGATTGTCAGGACTTGGGGGAGGGAGGGGACTGTCAGGCTGGTGCTGGAATTACTCGCTTGTATAGTTGATGAGATTATATGGTAAATGTTTACTTTCGGACTCGGGAATGTTAGGAATTTTTTCTTTGTCCGAAGGTAAAAATAACACCGATTATAACACTTGCTTTTGCCAGTAGAGTGTGAGTGTGTCTGGAATATGAGTGTGTGTCTGGAGTGTGAGTGTGTGTCTGGAGTGTGAGTGTGTGTTTGGTGTGAGTGTGTGTTTGGAGTGTGAGTGTGTGTTTGGAGTGTGAGTGTGTGTCTGGTGTAAGTGTGTGTTTGGAGTGTGAGTGTGTGTTTGGTGTGAGTGTGTGTTTGGTGTGAGTGTGTGTTTGGAGTGTGAGTGTGTGTCTGGTGTGAGTGTGTGTTTGGAGTGTGAGTGTGTGTTTGGAGTGTGAGTGTGTCTGGAGTATGAGTGTGTGTCTGGAGTGTGAGTGTGTGTTTGGTGTGAGTGTGTGTTTGGAGTGTGAGTGTGTGTTTGGAGTGTGAGTGTGTGTTTGGTGTGAGTGTGTGTTTGGAGTGTGAGTGTGTGTCTGGTGTAAGTGTGTGTTTGGAGTGTGAGTGTGTGTTTGGTGTGAGTGTGTGTTTGGAGTGTGAGTGTGTGTGTGTGTGGAATGAGAGAGAGAGTCAACTGTACACCACTATATTTTGGACCAGGGATGAGGAGCAACAGCCAGTACAAAAAAACGCGACTATTTTCATATATATCCAGAGAGTCGCTTGATGACGGGGCCTTTGAGAGTGGTCGCCGGGTTATTAAGAACGCGACAGTACGTGAAATGGAACCGGACTTTGAGACCAGGAATACGCAGGATAACATGGCTGGAAGTGACCTTGTTCTGATCCTGCTCGTAATCAGTGGTATCCTCCAAAAAGACTTAGGATCTCACAAATCCTCCAGGATATTACGTTCATAAGCATTTAGGTTTTACTGTATCGAGCTGGTCCAACTTCTCGTGTGGGATTGTCAGAAGAGACGTCAGTATCTTCTCACCTTCCAGAAGATCACCTGCATGTGTGGACCTCCTGATGTGTGAGACAATGCTTGAAGCTTTGACGTTGGCCTTGTGCAGATCTCTTGGTGCCACCTTCTTTAAACCCATCCTTCATGACAAGTTGGAGTGTGTGGGCCAAGCAGGGGCTGTGTTCTGTGTGGGCCAAACAAGGGCTGTGTTCTATGTGGGCCAAGCAGGGGCTGTGTTCTATGTGGGCCAAGCAGGGGCTGTGTTCTGTGTGGGCCAAGCAGGGGCTGTGTTCTATGTGGGCCAAGCAAGGGCTGTGTTCTATGTGGGCCAAGCAGGGGCTGTGTTCTATGTGGGCCAAACAAGGGCTGTGTTCTATGTGGGCCAAGCAGGGGCTGTGTTCTGTGTGGGCTGTAGCAGGTGTTCACACTCACAGGCTCCAGCATCATCAGTGACAACTTGATCACCTCCAGACTGAGAGACAACTTTTGGCTCTCTTGTCTGAAACCACACTGAAGAATTTTGTTGTTGATATTGACGAGGCTGACGATGTCCGGCTATGAGACACTTACAGGAGAGCATCATGGTCGTGTACACAACTCATGGCGATATAACTGACCTGGCGACTCATCCACAAGACAAACACTCGGTACCTATGTCGTGGTATTGTATCTATACCATGAGACGAGAAGGATATTATAGTTCGCTTTGCCACATACAGAGATCATACAGTAGAGTGACTGTCGGGGATCTTACACTGATAATGAGGGAAGTTTGTTTTTCATCTATGCCTGAAGGTTTAGTACACTGGAAGCTGTTGGTGTAAATTGGTTGCCGCGTTAGGATGGTGTGACCTCTGATGACGCCGCTGGTGAGATTGAACTGTGATAGCTTAGGGTCAGGTGCCAGATAGTGTTTGTTTATATTGTTGGCATAATATTCCAATGCGTCAGTAAATTCTCACCAAAAGGAAAAAAAAATGCTGGAAATATCTTAAAAAATTTAGGAATTTCGACATAAATCACCAAAAAAATTATGATTATTTCAATTTTTTTTGTTTTGCTTTTTATTCCTAACAATTTGTAACCATTTTATAGATAATATTGTAATGATATATATTGTAGACTGTTTTATAAGTTATATTAGAGACTAAACCGTACACATGGAATATTAAGTTTACCGGTACACAACGAGGGAGGTCTTGAGCACGTAATAAGGTTAATAATACACTAGTTCAACAATAAAACATTACGAGTTAGAAATGATGAGCATAACCCGGCGGTGCTGTGCTGAGAGAAGACTGATACAACTTATGGAAATCCTCTCTCCATCACCTAAACCCTAGATACCTGCTCGTGGTTTAATTCTGGACAACTGGGCCCAAAACGAGCTTTTCCATACCAGAGTAGAGCGGCCCCACCCACCTCCCTCCTGGAGTCTTAAGCACGCAAGGTTTAATAAGACCTGTTAACGACGTGCTTTATTACTGTAATAGTGCAATGATTATATTTGTAATTTGAATGTAGTTGATTACAGTGAAAACTACAAATACACACTGGTAATAAATTACAGTTACTTAGCAATTACTTGTGATAATTAATAAATAATTTCAATCAATTAAATTTACAAATTAAAATTACTCACTGCCTTACACAATACACACACACACACACACACACTACTACTACTACTACTACTACTACTACTGCTATTTTATTTACTACTACTACTACTACTACTTTACTGTTACTCGGAATCAAGTATGACGATTATCCAGCTATGATACAGCAACACACAAGGTGTAGGTGTAGGCCCACAGCAACACACAGGGTGTAGGTGTAGGGCCACAGCAACACACAGGGTGTAGGTGTAGGGCCACAGCAACACACAGGGTGTAAGTGTATGGCCACAACAACACACAGGGTGCAGGTGTATGGCCACAAAAACATACAGGGTGTAGGTGTATGGCCACAGCAACACACAGGGTGTAGGTGTATGGCCACAGCAACACACAGGGTGTAGGTGTAGGGCCACAGCAACACACAGGGTGTAAGTGTATGGCCACAACAACACACAGGGTGCGAAGGTGTATGGTCACAAAAACATACAGGGTGCAGGTGTAGGGCCACAGCAACACACAGGGTGTAGGTGTTTGGCCACAGCAACACACAGGGTGTAAGTGTATTGCCACAACAACACACAGGATGCAGGTGTATGGCCACAAAAACATACAGGGTGTAGGTGTATGGTCACAGCAACACACAGGGTATATGTGTAGCCACAGAACACACAGAGTGTAGGTGTAGCGCCACAACAACACACAGGGTGTAGGCGAAGGGCCACAGCAACACCCAGGGTGTAGGGGGGGGGGACTGAAGGATCAATACCACTATAATAGCACACTGAACCTCTCTCAGTCTCCATTACGAAAATTAAATAAGCAAAAAATGGTCAATGACTTCAGGAGGAGAGGGAAGTGGAAGAGGAGGAGAGGGAGGTGGAAGAGGAGGAGAGGGAGGTGGAAGAGGAGGAGAGGGAAGTGGAAGAGGAGGAGAGGGAGGTGGAAGAGGAGGAGAGGGAAGTGGAAGAGGAGGAGAGGGAGGTGGAAGAGAAGGAGAGGGAAGTGGAAGAGGAGGAGAGGGAGGAGGACAGGAAGGTGGAAGAGGAAGATGGGAAATTAAAAGGAGAGAGAGAGAGAGAGAAGGGAGGGCACACATACTCTCTCTCTCTCTCTCTCTGTTAAGCAGTTGGACACACACACACACACACACACACACACACAGAGAGATAAGGCAGCTCGTGGAGTCTTATTATTAACTAACCCTGACAATGTAAATTTGTCTGGCCAACACCGTCAATTACCTTCCCCCCATGAGCCGTCAATAATGCTTTGGTTTATATCATGAACCTCTCCTATCATGCTCTTAGTCAGGAAAAGGGATTATAAGGCTCTTTGTTCTCCTATCATGCTTTCTGTTCTATATCATGTTTTGAAAGGAAAAGGGGTAATAAAGCTTATTTTCCTATAATGCTTCTTGTTCTCTTATATCATGTTCTGACAGCCAGGAAAATGAGTATAAGGCGTGACCACCTATCATGCTCTCATACCCAGGAGAAGAAGAAAGATATAATGCTTGTTGTTCTCAAATATCATGTTTTGACAGCCAGGAGAAGTGGTTATAATGCTTACTGTCCACCTATCATGCCTTGACACACAGGAAAAGCGTGATTATAATACTCACTGTCCTCCCTATCATAATCTGACACCCAGAATCAAACTCATAATACTTCGAAGCTCATAACTCTCAAGACTAATGACTAATACCCGATGCTTCGCTGAGACTAATAGCCATAAAGTCCAATTAATTAGTATGTTTTTTAATCATGAAGTAGCCTGTTGTAGTCCGGCTATACTTTAACGAGGGGGGAGGGGGAGGAAGTATTATACCTGGAGGCTTATAGATGGAAAAGTGAGTCTTATCTACCTGATGACTTATTGGGGACGTTAGGTTAGGTTAGAAACACGATGAGAGAGAGAGAGAGATAAGAATGAAGAATAAGGTAAATAAGAACCAGGAAAAGACAAGAGATAAAAAACAATAAATGGAGATAATTAAGAAAATATAGGATTAATACTAAGGTGATAAATAAGGAACTGGAGTAAACAGATTAATAATGAGATGTAAAAGTGTGATGGTAGTTAATGGTGTATGGGAGGACACCATTGATGGGTTAATGGTGTATGGGAGGACACCATTGATGGGTTAATGGTGTATGGGAGGACACCATTGATGGGTTAATGGTGTATGGGAGGACACCCATTGATGGGTTAATGGTGTATGGGAGGACAACCATTGATGGATTAATGGTGTATGGGAGGACAACCATTGATGGGTTAATGGTGTATGGGAGGACACCATTGATGGGTTAATGGTGTATGGGAGGACACCCATTGATGGGTTAATGGTGTATGGGAGGACAACCATTGATGGATTAATGATGTATGGGAGGACACCATTGATGGGTTAATGGTGTATGGGAGGACAACCATTGATGGGTTAATGGTGTATGGGAGGACACCATTGATCTGCTGAATGGGGTAATGGGTTATGGTATTTTAGGGAAGGACAACAACATAATTATTGAAGAAAAATAGGTCAAGTGTGTGTGTGTGTAATTAGGTTAGGTTAGGTTAGGTTAAAGTCTATTAGAACGGGGTAATGTGAACCTACATCCCATCTTAATTAAACAGTATATAAGATAAATAAACACAGATACAGATAGAAGTACACATACAGACACAGGTGCACACATACAGACACAGGTGCACACATACAGACACAGGTGCACATAGGCAGACGCAGACATAGGCATCGATCTAACATCACGGCAGACCTGGGGTGTGAATTCTCAGACAACCTCGACTTAAGAGGTCATGGGGGGGGGGGGGGGTGTGAGTTGGGTCTATACTCTCTCTCTCTCTCTCTCTCTCTGTGTTAGTCCAGGTTAGGTCAGGTTAGGTTAGATCAGGTCAGGTTTGGTTAGGTCAGGTCAGGATAGGTTATGTGAGGTCAGGTTTGGTTAGGTCAGGTCAGGATAGGTTATGTGAGGTCAGGTTTGGTTAGGTCAGGTCAGGATAGGTTATGTGAGGTCAGGTTTGGTTAGGTCAGGTTAGGCAGCATCCCTTTGTGAGAGATCGTCCCGAGAACCGTTACTAGGGTGTTGTCATGGCAGCCATCGAGGACCACCACAACTACTACAAGTGGACTGGTTGTTAGAGAGTAGTATGGTTGTTAGAGAGTCGTATGGTTGTTAGAGAGTAGTATGGTTGTTAGAGAGTAGTATGGTTGTTAGAGAATTGTATGGTTGTTAGAATTATCTACACACATCTACTTATAAGTTGCAGTGATGTAGCTGTTTGCTGTAGTTGTTGTTTTTGTCGTAGTATTTTTTGTTGTAGTTGTTGTTATAGTGGTAGTTGTTGTTGTAGTAGTAGCAGTTGTTGTAGTTGTTGTATTTTTAGTAGTAGCTGTTGTAGTTGTTTTTGTATTAGTAGTGTTAGTTGTCTTTGTAGTAGTAGTAGTAGTAGTACATAGGAGGAACGAGAACGACAAGATAAGGGCATATGGAGAAAGAATCCAAAACGTTGATCAAGGCAGCTTCACTCCTCTAGTGTTCACAACCTCTGGTGAGATGGGACCAAGTGCAAGATGTTTCTACGCCAGACTCGCGGAGGTGATCTCCGAACAGAAGCAACAGCCCAGAGGTTATGTTACAGCCTGGATGAGATGTCGACTGTCTTTCTCTCTCCTTCGGTCGGCTTTGCTCTGCCTCAGGGGAACGAGAGCTTCTGCTCCAACTCCGACAACTGCTGCAGATATTGACTATGAGGCTACAGTCACTGAATGCCGCATAGATCTGCGGCTCAACTAATTTAACACAGATAGGATAGCTTCTTATGTATTAGGATATTTAATATTAAGGTAATAAAATGGTGGCGAAGGTGTGGCTATTGGGGGAGGATGGAGGCCACGTTTAAAAAGAAAATAAAATAAAATAAAAAAATAAAACAAAAAGTAGTAGTAGTTGTACCACCGAGACTGGGAGGTATGGGATTGACCAATCCAGAGGAGATTGCTGCCACCAAACATCAAAACTCAGTTCAGCTCACGGCAGCCCTCACGGACCACATAATAGCTCAGAACGCAACAGGGGAGGTGGATACCAGTGAAGTAAACAAGATTCGTAGGTCCATTACGACAGAACGACAGCACAGCCAAAGTGATAAGTTGCAGTAACTGTTGCTGCAAGTACCAGAGAATTTGAAAAAAAAAGTAGCTATACTGTAGCGCAGGAGGTGGGCGCCTCGAACTGGTTAACTACGTTACCCATAAGGGCAAATGGTTTCAGTCTCAATAAACAAGAATTTACAGATGCCAATGCTCTAAGGTACGGTAGGCCAGTGGAAGGTTTGCCCTCCCAATGCGTGTGTGGCGCTTCCTATGATGGCGATCACGCCATGGTGTGCAAGAAAGGGGGCTTCATATGCATGAGGCATGACGAGGTTAGGGATCTCACAGCAAATATGTTGAAGGAAATCTGCCGTGATGTCAGGGTAGAACCGACCCTCCTTCTATTGGACTGTGAGATTTCCAACATAGGACTTCAAACACATCCAACGAAGCCCGTGTTGACGTCAGTGCTCAAGGATTCTGGACGCAGGGACAGCGAGCCTTCTTCGACATCAGGATTTTTTATCCCATGGCAGCATGTCACCGTAACTTCGCTCTCGATGCTGCACACAGGAGGAACGAGAACGACAAGATAAGGGCATACGGGGAGAGAATTCAGAACGTTGATCAAGGCAGCTTCACTCCTCAAGTGTTCACAACCTCTGGTGGGATGGGACCAAGTGCAAGATGCTTCTACGCCAGATTCGCAGAGGTGATATACGAACAGAAGCAGCAGCCCAGAAGTTATGTTACAGCCTGAATGAGATGTCGACTGTCCTTCTCTCTCCTTCGGTCGGCTTTGCTCTGCCTCAGGGGAATGAGAGCTTCGGCCCCAAAGCCGACAACAGTTGCAGATATTGACTATGAGGCTACAGTCACTGAATGCCGCATAGATCTGCGGCTCAACTAACTCAACACAGCTAGGATAGCTACTTATGTATTAGGATATTAAATATTAAGGTAATAAAATGGCGGCGAAGGAATGGCTATGGGGGGAGGCTGGAGGCCAATTGTAAAAAAAAAAAGTAATAGTTGTTGTTGTTGTTTTTGTAGTAGTAGTAGTAGTTGTTGTTGTTGTTTTTGTAGTAGTAGTTGTTGTTGTTTTTGTAGTAGTAGTTGTTGTTTTTGTAGTAGTAGTTGTCGTAGTTATTGTTGTTACATTTGTTGTAGTTACTTTTGTAGTTTTGTTGCAGTTGTTGTTGTAGTTGTTTTTGTAGTAGTAGTGGTAGTAGTAGTAGTTGTTGTAGTTGTTGTTTTTGTAGTAGTGGTAGTTGTTGTAGCAGTAGTAGTAGCAGTTGTAGTCTTAGTTTTGGCAGTACACTCAAATAAGTTTTCTATATTATCAATAGTCTTACATATACTAAATAAAGATCTATATATTTACATAGATTTATATTGTATTAGCTATATAGTGTGTAGTCCTTCCCTTCCCTTCGACTGTGTAGGTAACTCTGCTTCATCCATAATATTCATACGACAAATTATACCAAATATTTCCTTGGTAATGTTCATACGACAAATTGTACCACTTAGTTCCTCCATAGTATTCATACGACAAATTGTACCACTTAGTTCCTCCATAGTATTCATACGACAAATTGTACCAAACACATTGTACCAAAATATGTCCCCTGAATCGATGATATTTACTCAGTGGTAACTCTAGTGGGTGTACAGCACTAATGTAAGGTGATTCATCTAATGGTACAACGAACTGCACTTGAGGCCGGGGTGAATAATGCAGTATATACACTTAACACACGTACAGACACTGAACTTAGGAAGGTAATATTTTTTAATAGACAGACAGACACACAGACAGACAGACACACAGACAGACAGAGGGACAAACAGATAGATAGATAGACATACATATTTACACATACATACATACATACATACACACATACATACATACATACGTACATACATACATACATAGACAAGCAAACACAGACACAGTTTAACATAAATGCATAAATATAAACTTACATACATACATACAGACATACATACATACATACATACATACACAGACAAGCAAACAGAGACATATTTTTACATAAATGCATAAATATATACAGACATACATACATACATACATACATACATACAGACAGACAGACACAGACAAAACAGCTATACAGTGTTAACCCAATTATCCAGAGGCAGCCAACATCAGTACAGGGAAAGCTACAATAGGATGGTTATAATGGCAGCATAGGTATGGTGGGTGGGTGGGCGGTTGTTGGGGCTCCCTCCCTCCCTCCATCCATCTATCCCTCCTTCCCTCCCCCTTCCCTCCCTCCTTCCCTCCCCCTTCCCTCCCCCTTCCTCCCCCCTCCCTCCCTGAGACACCAATCCTCTTACCATCATTATTCTGCCTTCGTGGTAATTGGCTACTGTAAGGCGATTAGTTGGATCATTGGATGCAACTCTTTCTTTCTTTCTTTCTTTCTTTCTTTCTTTCTTTCTTTCTTTCTTTCTCGTTACAGTAGGTTCGACTTTGCTCTTTGAATTATGATGGTGTGTGGTGATGTGTCGTGGTGGTGTGTAGTGGTGATGTGTAGTGGTGATGTGTCGTGGTGATGTGTAGTGGTGATGTGTCGTGGTGATGTGTAGTGGTGATGTGTCGTGGTGATGTGTAGTGGTGATGTGTCGTGGTGGTATGTGGTTGTAATGATGCTATAGGCATTTACAGTAGGTAATGTACCCTACACAGATATACACCCCATTACTTCTCACCATTAACCACCCTCTCCCCCCTCCCTTTACCCTTACCATACCATAATAATAACCCCATTAGACAAATATGGTAGGGGGGGATCATGGTGGGGTTGGGGTGTGATGTGGTGAGGTGGGGGGAGCATGGTGGGGTTGGGGTGTGATGTGGTGAGGTGGGGGAGCATGGTGGGGTTGGGGTGTGATGTGGTGAGGTGGGGGGGGGGGGCTTTCCTAACTTATGTCATTAGTAGCATTATCTTCCGTCGTCAATATTTGAACACGAAGTTGATGACTCTAGGGTCGTGTCTCCTAATTATTAAAGACGTCAACATTACCCTTAATGAATTTCCAGTCAAAGTTACCGAGTGTCAACAATAGGAGAGAGAGAGAGAGAGAGAGACATGTACAGAACGATGACACACACACACACACACACAGGTCCTCTTCAGTATTACATGTAATTTGTCCCTCACAGTTTGGTGGTCAGTTGGGCCCCAGTCCTAATGGGCCCCTAACCAGATGCTCCAGCTGATTTGTCTTTGTGTGTGTGTGTGTGTGTGTGTGTGTATGTACCAGTGTTTATTCTAGTATATGTGTATGTATATTGTATGTATGTATGTATATATGTATGTATGTAGGCTATGTATGTATGTATGTATATAGTATGTATGTATGTATGTATGTGTGTATATAGTATGTATGTATGTCAACATTAATTAGCCAATCAGGTGTGTTGTGGCAATCAGTGTATCGTCACCTGGTCTGTCTCATACTGGCTGTCTGTTTACTTTCCCACACATACTTACATACACAAGCACACGAACATACACACATACATACACACACACACAAAACAATCAAACAAACACACACAGACAAACACAATCACATCAACATACACACACATACTCAAACAAACACAACACGCACACAAAAAAATCAAACACACTTGCAAATACAAACAAACAAATAAACAAACACAGACCAATTTTCCACCTCGTGTTTTTTTCAGTCGGGGTCAATTTTCAGGGCGATAAGGTCGGGTGGGACTGGTGTGCCGGGTGTGATTGTAGATCTTAATTGTTTACTTTTGACGCCTCTCGGGACAAGTTAGTGCCAAGCCACACAACAATAACACGGCCCCTGCGGACTGTCTTCTCTTGGGGTGAGGGGGGTTGTGGCTTAGGGGAGGATGAGGGGGTTGTGGCTTATTGGATAACTATATCTGTGAACAGGATGAACGAGTATACCCTGGCTTTTCTCTGTTAACTGGAAGGGAGAGAGAAAGTATACCCTGGCTTTTCTCTGTTAACTGGAAGGGAGAGAGAAAGTATACCCTGGCTTTCTGTAAACTGGAAGGGAAAGGTCAGCAAGATAAAGTATATAATTATACCCTGGAGAGCTAACCTGGTTTCTACGACGTTGTTTATAAAAGCAACATTGGCCACACAGATCCTGGAAGAGCAGCAACATGAGACCTTCTCCTCCTTTGGCTGTGATCTGGAGCTCTGGAAGACAATATCCAGCGCTGGAAGACACCCCCAACCCATCCCCCCATCCACCCTTCCCTATTCTGCTGGAAAGGCAACATTTATTCTTAGTTGTTATTATTGAAGGCAATGTTTTCCAGTGGGGGTTTCTTTTGGAAGGGCAAGACACCAGTCTAGTTATATACTGGAAGGGCAAGACTCCAGGCAAGTTATATACTGGAAGGGCAAGACTCCAGACTAGTTATATACTGGAAGGGCAAGACTCCAGACTAGTTATATACTGGAAGGGCAAGACTCCAGGCTCGTTATAAGGCTAATTACTCTACATTAAATACGTCTCGCAAAATTGCTTGTACTTGCTTGTGTTTTGGAAATCTTCAATAGTTCTCCATACACAGTTTATGGAGGCAATTTTCTCCACCAACACCGTCCTGGAAGAGAGAGCTATAATGGCCTCTCTAAACCGAATATTACCTCTCTTAACCGAATATTACCTCTCTAAACCGAATATTACCTCTCTAAACCGAATATTACCTCTGTAAACCGAATATTACCTCTGTAAACCGAATATTACCTCTCTAAACCGAATATTACCTCTCTAAACCGAATATTACCTCTCTAAACCGAATATTACCTCTCTTAACCGAATATTACCTCTCTAAACCGAATATTACCTCTCTAAACCGAATATTACCTCTCTAAACCGAATATTACCTCTCTTAACCGAATATTACCTCTCTTAACCGAATATTATCTCTCTTAACCGAATATTACCTCTGTAAACCGAATATTACCAACTAACCTGTAATAACATTTGTAATATTTTCTTAATTTTGGGGAAATATTTACATCATTAAAGTGGACTATTACGGTACTATTAAATATCTCTTGTATTCTCTAACCCAAATATTCCCCCTCTAAAATACTCTAAGATTGTCTGTCTAAATATTTCCTTACACTTTGGGGGAATATCTAGAAACGAGTATTCCTCCCCTCCCTTCTCCCCCTCCTCTCCCTCCTCCTCCTTCCCCTTCTCCTCCCCCCTACTCCTTCCCCCTCTCCTGCCCCCCTCCCCCTTCCCCCCTCCCTCATAAACTTGACCTCAAAGACAAACCTCGGTGCTCGTTATATTTTAAAAGGCGATTATAGTGAGCAAGATTTGACCCCTTCCCTTGATCCCCCCAACTCCCCAACCCTCTAGCCCTCCCCCCAACCCTCCCCATCCCTCCCCAACCCTCCCCTGACCCTCTCAAACCTCCCCATCCCTCCCCTGACCCACTCCTCCCCATCCCCCCCGCACTCCCTACCCCCCCCCCCCCCACGCTGTGTCTCAGGTGGTTAATGAGGGGCACTAAACGGGGCGCTGGAAACCTACTCTGTGTTTACTTCTGTTCGCTGGGTGTTGTTTACTTCTTCAGGGTGTATGACTGTACCGTTGTTCTCTGTCAAGCTGGGTGATTATGGCGGTGGTGGTGGTTGGTGGTGCGTGGTGGTGTGTGGTAGTGGTGGTGAGGAGATAGTGTGGTAGTGGTTTGGTGTGTGATGGTTGTGGCTGTAGTGGTAGTAGAAATAATGGTGGTGGTAGTGGTGATGATGGTGCTGTGGTGATGATTGTGGTGGTAGTGTGTAGTGTTGCTGTGTTATTGAAAGAGCACAAACTGGAGAGTAACCTAACCTAACCTAACCTAACCTAATCTAACTTAACCTAACCTAATCTAACCTAACCTAGCCTAATCTAATCTAACCTAACCTAACCTAACCTAATAGTTCGTCAGACCAATGGAACTCACTTGTAATTTTTCATATAATCTTGACTGTATCGCTTGTAAGTATTGACAAAAGACAAAATTCTGAGTGTACATTTAGTTGACTTATGCTACACCCTGGTCGTGATATAATTCTTATGTGTGTGACTTATGAGACACCCTGTATGCATGGGTTTAAGACAGTGTATTCAATGGATTAAGTCATCATACTCAAAGGGTTAAGTCATCATACTCGAGGGATTAAGTCATCATACTCTAGGGATTAAGTCATTATACTCGAATGATTAAATCATCGTATTCAAGGATTAAGTCTTACTCAAGGGGTTAAGTCATAGTATTCAAAGGGTTAAGACAGTACAGGTATACAAACAATATTCCTAAACAATATAAGTATACAAACAATGGTAAACAAGGCAATTCGACCCAGGATAGTCAATAGTACTACCACATATTCCCAGCAGTAGGGAACAGATAGCACTTTCTCCCCTACACACTTGACCCCATCAGAGTAAGTAAAAATATCCCTAGAAAAATATAGGGAATTTTTTTGATTGAATTCGTGGCTGGCGGGGGAAAATCTGTGGTAGCCGTTGAATAGTTAGTAATAAATTCGTAACTAAATCTGAACCCCCCCCATGTTTTTGTATCATATTCGTGGGTTAGGTTAGGTTAGGTTGGAAGTAGGTTAGGTTAGGTTAGGTTAGGGGAGTGGAGGTTGGAAGTAGGTTAGGTTATGTTACGTTACCTTATTCATGATTAATAATTAAGTTGCAGGTAGCCTAAATCAGGTAGTTAATGGCAGGTAGTAACAGGTCCACAAGGTAGGTCACAGATCGACAGGTACACGAGGCAGGTCACAGGTACAAGAGGCAGGTCACAGGTCAACAGGTACATGGGGCACGTCACAGGTCATCAGGTACATGGGGCAGGTCACAGGTCAACAGGTACACGAGGCAGGTCACAGGTTCACGGGGCAGGTCACAGGTCAACAGGTTCACGGGGCACGTCACAGGTCATCAGGTACACGAGACAGGTCATCAGGTACACGAGACAGGTCAACAGGTCCACGTGGCAGGTCACAGGTCAACAGGCAGGTCACAGGTCAACGAGGCAGGTCACAGGTGTAATGACCATCACCTTCTCTATTATTTCTCACGAGTTGAAGGTGAACACACATAACGACCTGTTGCCGCCATCTTGTCGGGCTGGTTGTGATGGTGATTGTGGTGGTGGTGGTGGTGGTGGTGATGGTTGTAGTGATGATTGTGGTGGTGGTGGTAGTAGTGATGATTGTGGTGGTGGTGGTGGTGGTAGTGATGATTGTGGTGGTGGTGGTGGTGGTAGTAGTGATGATTGTGGTGGTGGTGGTGGTGGTAGTAGTGATGATTGTGATGGTGGTGATTGTTGTGGTGGTGGTAGTGGCGGTGGTGGTGGTGGTAGTTGTGATGATTGTGGTGGTGGTGGTGGTGGTAGTAGTAGTAGTGATGCTTGTGATGGTGGTGATTGTTGTGGTGGTGATGGTGGTGGTAGTGGCGGTGGTGGTGGTGGTAGTTGTGATGATTGTGGTGGAGGTGGCGGTGGTGGTAGTAGTGATGATTGTGATGGTAGTGGTGGTAGTAATAGTGATGATTGTGGTGGCGGTGGTGGTAGTAGTGATGATTGTGGTGGTGGTGGTGATGATTGTGGTGGTGGTGGTAGTAGTGATGATTGTGGTGGTGGTGGTGGTAGTGATGATTGTGGTGGTGGTGGTAGTAGTGATGATTGTGATGGTGGTGATTGTTGTGGTGGTGATGGTGGTGGTGGTGGCGGTGTTGGTGGTGGTGGTAGTAGTGATGATTGTGGTGGTGGTGGTAGTAGTGATGATTGTGGTGGTGGTGGTGGTAGTAGTAGTGATGATTGTGGTGGCGGTGGTGGTGGTAGTTGTGGTGATTGTGTTGGTAGTGGTGGTGGTGGTAGTAGTAGTGATGATTGTGGTGGTGGTGGTGGTAGTAGTAGTGGTGATTGTGGTGGTGGTGGTGGTAGTAGTGATGATTGTGGTGGTGGTGGTGGTGGTAGTAGTGATGATTGTGGTGGTAGTGATGGTGGTGGTAGTAGTGATGATTGTGGTGGTGGTAGTGTTGTTGGGTAAATGTTAATAGTGGTAGTGGTGTAGATACTCATAACGATGGTAGTAGTAATTGTGGTAGCGATGTAGGTTATAGTAGGATAAAGAATGGTAGTGACTGAGGGAGAAAATTTATGGTAATCATGGTAGAGGACTAATGGTACAGTACACAGAGATAACTACAAAACTCGTCTCCTGTACTACCTGGTTCGTCTTCCGGGGCACCCTAAGTCGACCCAGTTGAGGCTGTCGAGTGTAGTAATGTCTGTGTGAATAAACGAGCCATAGGTTTCACTTTACTGTGTCACCGTACCCCCCTCCTTCCTTCCTTCCTTCCTTCCTTCCTTCCTTCTCTCTGCCTACTTCATCTTCCTTCTCTCACTTTCCTCCTTCCTACTCACTCACTCACAGATGAACCCTCTAGGCCCTTGAATCTAGGCCTACTTACTTTCCCTTCCTTCCCTCACCTCCATAACCAGCCTATCCTTACCTTCTTCCTTCTGTCCTTCTCTCCTCCCACAGTCATTCTTCCCTCTCTTTCTGCCTCCCTTCCTCCTCTCTCCTCACCACAATCATCCTTTTCTTCTCTTCTTCCCTCATCACCCCCATTCATTCCACGGCCGCCCTCTCTCCCTCCCTCCCTCCCTCTCCCTCTCTCCCTCCTTCTCTCTCCCTCTCCCTCCCTCTCTCTCCCTCCCTCCATCACAGTATCACAATACATAGAGCTACAGTAAATCTCACCAACACGCCTCTCCACTCTACGCTCTTTGTGTGTGTGTGTGTGTGTGTGTGTGTGTGTGTGTATGTGTGTGTCATAAGATCCATGCATCATCTTCTGGCAACTGAGCTAAATAGATAGATAGATAGATAGATAGATAAAGTGAATTTGAGAGTTATTAAGAATTTTTATGCCCATTAATATTAGTTTAAAGGTCAACTCTCATAACGTGACCCAGGGCAAGACGAACCCCGGAACTCGAGTTTTTCACGTCGATTGGTGAGTCCTGACAGCCATTGACGTCACCCTACATGATAGACAGACACGCTGACGGGTATCAAACTACATGAAAGAGACAGGTACGCTGACAGGTATCAAACTACATGAAGGAGACAGGTACGCTGACAGGTATCATGACGGGAGGACAGACAGATGAGACTAGCACACATGGACAGACAGGCAGACAGACAGACGGACTCAAAGACAGTCAATAAGACAGACAGAAATATAACGAGACAGAAAATGACAAAAAAACCACACACACACACACACACACACACACTTTAATATGAGTTAGTTTATATTTTCTGGGAAGGAATGGGAGAGAATTGATAAAACTGAGGCAGGAAAGGGGGAGAAGGGAGGGGGGTGGAAGGAATGGGGGGGGGAGGGAGACGATGAAGGGAGGGAAAGAAGGGTGGGGTGGGAAGGAAGGGAAGGGGGAGGGAATGGGATGGAAGGAAAAAGAAAATTGAAGATAAGAATGAGGAAATAGGGAGATAACGAATAAGTATATGATGATGATTGTGAGAGAGAGAGAGAGGAGAGAGAGAGCGAGAGAGAGAGAGAGAGAGGGTTTGACATTATCTTGACACTCGCTCGAGGAAGGAAAGGGGGAGGGAGGGAGTTTGAGGGAGGGGAATCAGGAAGAGGGGAGATAATGAGGAGGAGGGGAGGAAAGATAAGGGGGAGGAGGGGAAATGAGAGAATACTTCAAGTATATGTTGTTGTTCTTCTCTTCCTCCTTCTCCTTAGTTATTACGTAATACTGCCTCTCTCTCTCTCTCTCTCTCATTTATCACCTATTCCTCCTCTTCCTCATTTATCACCTATTCCTCCTCTTCCTCATTTATCACTTGCCCTTATCCCACATCGTACAGGTAAGACACGACCAATGAATGACTCGTTCTCCAAAATTGCTTTCATTATTTACTGTGTGTGCGTGTGTGTGTGTGTGTGTGTCCGTTCGTCTTGTCTGTGTTACTTATTTTCGTTGTTATAATTGATAAACAATACTTATATATATTATTAGTAGTAGTAGCAGTTGTAGTAGTAGTTACCGATAAGGGCAAAAGGTTTCATCCTTAATAAACAAGAATTCACAGATGCCATTGTTCTAAGGTACTAAGGTACGGTTGGCCAGTAGAAGGTTTGCCCTCTAAATGCGTGTGTGGCTCTTCCTACGACATCGATCACGCCATGGTGTGCAAGAAAGGGGGCTTCGTATGCATGAGGCATGACGAAGTAAGGGATCTAACAGCAAATTTACTGAAGGAAATCTGCCACGACGTTACTGTGGAACCGCCCCTCCTTCCATTGGACGGTGAGAACCTCCGTCACAGGACTTCAAACACATCTAGTGAAGCCCGTGTGGATGTGAGCGCTCGAGGATTCTGGACGCGGGGACAGTGAGCTTTCTTTGATGTTAGGATATTCGACCCCATGACCGCATGTGTCCGTAACTTGTTTCTTGAGGCTGCACACAGGAGGAACGGGAGCGACAAGATTAGGGCATACGGGGAGAGAATATAGAACGTTGATCAAGGCAGCTTCACTCCTCTGGTGTTCACAACCTCTGGTGGGATGGAACCAAGTGCAAGATGTTTCTATGCATGACTGGACGAGGTGTTGTCTGAGCAGAAGCAGCAGCCCAGAAGCCACGCTGCAAGCTGGTTGAGATGTCGACTGTCCTCCTCTCTGCTTAGGTCTGCATTCCTTTGCCTCAGGAGAACGAGATCATCGGCCCCAAAGCAGACAACGGTCCCAGATATTGACTATGAGGCAACAGTCACTGAATACTGCATAGACCTGCGGCTCAACTAACTCAACACAGCCAGGGTAGCTATTTATGTATTAGGATACTTAATATTAAGACAATAAAATAACGGCGTAGGTGTGACTATTAGGGGAAGCTGGAGGCCAATTAGTAAAAAAAAAATAGAAGTATTATAGTAGCAGTAGTAGTAGTAGTCTATTAGTGGTGGTAGTAGTAGTAGTAGTAGTCTATTAGTGGTGGTAGTAGTAGTATTAGTAGTCTATAATAGTAGTAGTCTAACAGTAGCAGTAGCATAGTCATTATAGCAGAACTAGTCAGCGTAATAGCACCACCAACATTACCACCAACCAACAGAAGTAAAATGTGGAGAACAAACACCGCAGACTGGAGGGGCGACACTGTGTACTGCTGCCTGTGTTAATAACTGACTGTCATGCTCTTTACCCCAGTGCATTATGGGGTGATATAGTGGTGCTGGGGAGGAGAGATGATGGAGGGAAGGAAGAATGGGAGGAAGGGTGGAAGGGGAGTGGAAGGATGGAAGGAAGGATAGGAGGAGAGGAGGAATAAAGAAAGAATAAGGAAAAGTGTGGATTACAATATGGTCGTGTGTGTGTGTGTGAGAGTGTGTGTGTGTGTGTGTGTGTGTGTGTGTGTGTGTGTGTGTGTGTGTATATAGAAGTATAATGCTGTATATTAGCTTATCATTAATACATATACAGTATTGAGGTTTATACATATTCCTCTTAACGCCAGTGCGGGCAGTAGAGGAGGGTACATTTTAGTCTGACGCCAGGTGATGTTTTTCTTTGTCTGGCGCAGTAGTGAGGATAAACACCAAGCGAAATTTATTTGCGTCTGGCGTATTAAATTATAGTATTGTGGGTAGTGGTGGTAGTGGTGACTGAGGTAGTGGTGGTGGTAGCTAGGGGGTAGTGGCGGTAGGGGTGGTGGTGGAAGCTAGGGGGTAGTGGTGGTAGTGGTGGTGGTGGTGATGAAGGTAGGTGTGGGTGTTGTGGAAGTTGTGGTTGGGGTGGTGGTGGTAGCTAGGGGGTAGTGATGGTAGTGGTGGAGGTGGTGGTGGTGATGAAGGTAGGTGTGGGTGTAGTGGAAGTTGTGGTAGGGGTGGTGGTGGTAGTGGTGGGTTTGGTGGTAGTGGTGGGTATGGTGGTAGTGGTGTTAGGGAAGGTGGTGCAAGTATAGTGTTGTATTGCTGTTGTGAAACGTATTGTAAATCTTCCGTGTATTGATCCACACACACACACATACATACACACACACACACACACACACACACACACACACACAAGTACGTCTTTTTGTAAATGTTCTTCATTTATAAATTGGTTAATTCATTTTATAATTAACTTTGAATACATTATTTATTTTGGTTTGAACCTGAGTAACCGAATTATTGAAACCCGGTAACCGAACATTGAACCCGGGTAACCGAATATTGAACCCGGGTAACCGAATATTGAACCTGAGTAATCGATTTATCTATGTAATCAGGTGTCTTAATTACCTTCAGGTGTAGCAGGTGTCTTAATTACCTTGAGGTGTGGCAGGTGTCTTAATTACCTTGAGGTGTGGCAGGTGTCTTAATTACCTTGAGGTGTAGCAGGTGTCTTAATTACCTTGAGGTGTGGCAGGTGTTTTAATTACCTTCAGGTGTAGCAGAAGTCTTAATTACCTTGAGGTGTGGCAGGTGTCTTAATTACCTTGAGGTGTGGCAGGTGCCTTAATTACCTTCAGGTGTAGCAGAAGTCTTAATTACCTTCAGGTGTAGCAGGTGTCTTAATTACCTTCAGGTGGAGCAGAAGTCTTAATTACCCCCCAAGTGATTATTAAATACCAAAAAAATAATCCCCTAATTATCATATTATTATAGATTATTGAATGAAGGAAATTATACGTCATATTTAGTAGGATAAATTATTTAATGAGACCACTAGACTGTTATATGGCAGACTTGGAGATGAGTAAGATGTGTGAGGGCTGTATATGGAGAGAGAGAGAGAGAGAGATTAGAACGCCAAACTTTTAATCTTCTGAACACAAAGGTAAAAAAAATAATTGAACAACTCAAAAGATTTGTAATTAATTTCTGAACAAGATCTTGGGGTAATTTAATCCTTAAGTGATTAATTTTTGTTTATAGGAAATTAACTATCGTGTGTGTGTGTGTGTGTGTGTGTTTGTAGTGGCGTGGGGCAGTGACTTCAGTAAGTGCCGTGGGGAAGTGACCTTTATAAACATAGTGGAACAGTGGCCGCAGTGCCCTCAGTAAGTGGCGCGGAAGGTGACCTGGAGTGATCACCTGATTAAGGCATGTAGAGGAAGGCGTGTGTGGCAGGCAGGGGAAGGCGTGTGTGGCAGGCAGGGGAAGGCGTGTGTGGCAGGCACGGGAAGACGTGTGTGGCAGGCACGGGAAGGCGTGTGTGGCAGGCAGAGGAAGGCGTGTAGGGCAGGGAGGGGAAGCCGTGTGTGGCAGGCAGGGGAAGGCGTGTGTGGCAGGCAGGGGAAGGCGTGTGTGGCAGGCACGGGAAGACGTGTGTGGCAGGCACGGGAAGGCGTGTGTGGCAGGCAGGGAAAGACGTGTGTGGCAGGCAGGGGAAGGCGTGTGTGGCAGGCAGGGGAAGGCGTGCGGAATGGCGCGCTTCACACAGCCGCGGGTCCAGTAATCTAACACATGGGCTGCCTGTTATACTAATTGCTGGCTGCTGACGACGTGTGTGGGGTGTGTTTGTATGGTGCCCTTGTAATAATAATAATAATAATAATAATAATAATAATAATAATAATTAACGGTTTATTCAAAGCATGGCAGCCAGAAGGTTGAAAATATACAGTTATATAATTGGGGAATGAGTCACTTGATTGACAAATAATATACAAGTAACATAAGTGATACACTTATGATAAATAATAACTGCAGGGCATTTCAACATAGTGACAGTGCAAAAAAGTAAGATTGACTGGGCGTGAAGACATTGGTTGATTAATAGTCTTTGGGACTGGGCTGTTCTTATAGCGATCAGTACGTGCTCGTATGGGCTGGATACGGTTGTGGTGTCGAACAGCAGTTTGCGGGCGAGGGATCTCGGGTGGAAGTAGGAGGCGGTGTCGGGGATGGTGCAGAAACTTCTCACCAATTTGTAGATGAGGTCGTGGTGATGGTCAGAGAGAGCCGAGCGTTTCTTAATATATGAAGTAGGAAGAGGAGAGAAAAATCTTGCATGCCCTTTTCGACACTTTTTCTAGGAGTTTATGTTGTGTGTCATTTAGTGTGTGTGTGTGTGTGTGTATTTATTTACCCAACAAACATAACCCGGTATTTATATATTCGTACACAGAAACGCTTGGCAGGGGAGCACTGGCATCAAAGCTTAAGGAAAACATATTGTAATGGTCAATGCATAGTTAATAAGTTACCATTAGAACGTGAGCCAATACTATTAAAGTTTTACGTACAAGTAGTATGAAAGTGTATGGAGTATAATTAATGTCATTATTGATCATACTGTACATACATACATACATACATACATACATACATACATTAAATATATACGTCAAAGTAGAAAGACATATATACAACATACAGACACAGGCTAAACCAAACGCGTAACACACACACACACACACACACACACACACAGCGACATTAGTGGAAGAGGATAAGTGGAAGGGTGGAGGAAGGGGTTGGTGGAAGAGGAGAGGTGAAAAGGATGATGGATGGTGGAAGAGGAAGGTTGGAAGGATTAGGGAGAGATAATTAGTGGAAGAGGAGGGATGGAAGGGTAAAAAGAAAGGGTGATAATTGATGGAAAAGAAAGAAAGAAAGAAAGGAAATTGATGTTGAGAAGAATAAAAGGAAAGTCTTACAATTTTTTGGATGAGGAGAAATAGAGAGAGATTGATAAAAGAATGAACCAAAAGAAAAAAGATTGATGATTGATGGAAAAGGGAGAAAATTGATGTTTGTGACATAGAAGAAATTGATTAAAAACAAGATAGACATAATTAAGAATAAACAGAGGAATAATAAAAGTAAATAGTAGAAAATAGAAGACGTGATGAATAAGGAAGTAGAAGCAAAAACTGATAAAGAGTGTGAAGAAAGATCAAGGAAAAGGGAGGAAAAAGAAGATGCAAAAGGAAAAGATGAAGAATAGATATGAAGAGAGACAAACAAACACAAAGGAGGAGAAGAAGAAAGAATGATAAGAGAATCAACCAAACACCAAAGAGAAGAAAGAAAGAAGAATTAGCCAAGAATGAAAAAAAATGAAGAGAAATGAAAAAAAATGAATAAAAACTGTCAAAAGAGAACTAATGAAAGGGAAGAGAAGAGCGGAATTGAAGAGGACACGAGGTAGAGAGAGAGAGAGAGATGATGATGAACGAGGAAGAGACGTAGATGTGATAAATTAAATTGCAGAAGGGGGAAGGGAAGGAAAGGAAGGAATAAAGAAAGAGAGGATAAAGAAGAATATTGTAAAGACTGGATAAACATAGAGGAGAAGAAGAGGAAGAAAAGAAGATGGAACTATATACGAAGAGAGTGCATAGAATAAAGTGTGATAAAAGTGTGAATGGGTAAAATTGAATAATCTTTGAAGGCATTGAGAAGGGATGAGAGTAGGTTTATATGTATATCTATCATTCACACACACACACACACACACACACACACACACCCACACACACACACACATGTTACTCTGCCACTTGAACACCACGAGAAAAATAAATTGAACACAAATATAACAGACAGACAGACAGACAGACAGACAGACAGACAGATAGATAGATAGATTGACAGACAAACACAGACAGATAGATGAAAAATATGTTTATAAACTTTTTTCCTTGGAGGTAACCATTTATGCTCTTTCATCAATAGGCAGAAAGGGAGTGTGTTTGTATAGGGAATTGTAGTGGTGGTGGTGGTGGTGGTGGTGGTGTGGGTAGTGGTGGTGGTGGTGGTGGTGGTGTGGGTAGTGGTGGTAGTAGTGGTGGTGGTGGTGGTGGTGGTGTGGGTAGTGGTGGTAATAGTGGTGGTGGTGGTGGTGGTGGTGTGGGTAGTGGTGGTAATAGTGGTGGTGGTGGTGGTGGTGTGGGTAGTGGTGGTAGTAGTGGTAGTGGTGGTGGTGGTGGTGTGGGTAGTGGTGGTAATAGTGGTAGTGGTGGTGGTGGTGGTGTGGGTAGTGGTGGTAGTAGTGGTGGTGGTGGTGGTGCTGGAGGTGGTATGGGTAGTGGTGGTAGTAGTGGTGGTGGTGGTGGTGTGGGTAGTGGTGGTAATAGTGGTAGTGGTGGTGGTGGTGGTGTGGGTAGTGGTGGTAATAGTGGTAGTGGTGGTGGTGGTAGTGTGGGTAGTGGTGGTAGTAGTGGTGGTGGTGGTGGTGCTGGAGGTGGTATGGGTAGTGGTGGTGGTAGTAGTGGTGGTGGTGGTGGTGGTGGTGGTGGTACTGGTGGTGGTGAAGAGACCCGTTTACAGTACCTCTTACAGGTTTCTCTCTCTCTCTCTCTCTCTCTCTCTCTCTCTCTCTCTCTCAATATATTCATGTACACGTTCCCTCAACCATTAGCTTCCCACCACCGCTACATTAGGTCCATAAACAAACAAACACAGATCACTTATAGACACCCCCATCCCGGCTAGACACACACACACACACACACACACACACACACACACAGTGTTGAGGGGTTGCCAGATGCCTCCCGCTGGGTTAACTCTGCTCCTCCCCACAATTTACATAACCTATCTCCTTACGGCTAGATCAATAGTCACGGGCGGTTGTAAATCTTGTGAAAATGTGTAAAATTGTGAAAATGTTGAGAGAAAAGCCCCTTACACACTTGCTATGAGAACTCGTGCGTAAATATTTAAATCACTGAGGGAGATGTATTTACGGCTGTGCAACCCTTGTGAAAATGTGTAAATTGTAAAAGCAGCAAGCTAAATATACCTTACACATACACGACGGGATCCTATGAGTGTAAATATTGTAAATTATAAACATCTGCTCATCATCCGTTTATTCTTCTTGGGATACGCGTTTACAAGTGTGTGAATATCTTATAAAAATGTAAAAAAAAGTCATAACGTCCCCTTGTAAAACAATTCTCAAAACCAAATTTACAGTTTACATAGTTTTTGTAAATCACTGAGTCCCTTAAACATTACGGGGCAACATTTGAGTGTCTTGTAAAATTCGTAAATTGTAAAAGAGTAAGATTAATGTGTCTTTGCCACCTTTGAAGAACATTAATTCAATTTACTCTCATTGATCTGTTATAAAATATGTAAATTGATAAAGGTAATATTTCAAAAAGTAATTGAAAACGTAAATAATTTTGGTGAAAAGTATAAATTGTAAAAGAAGTTAAGGGAGAACGTTGTGTAAATGCTTAAGACATTCTCAGTGGAATTATGCATTGATGATTTACAACTAAATTCCTGTAAAAAGATGTAAATTGTAAACGAATCAAATGAGAGGTCTGTAAGACGCTGAAGTGTGTGTGTGTGTGTGGGTTTGGGTATTTCTGGGCAATAATCACACACACACACACATACACACACACACACACACACACACACACACACACACACACACACAGGTCTTACTTCCAAGAATACCAGTTTGTGTTACCACGAAAATATATAGCATCGTAAAATGAGAACAAGAGGGAGCTATCTCTCTCTCTCTCTCTCTCTCTCTCTCTCTCTCTCTCTCTCTCTCTCTCTCTCTCTCTCTCTCTCTCAAAGTAAATAAAAGCTAACTCACAATCTTACTTTAGGTGTTCGAGTAAATTAAAATGAATTGACTCTAATATAACCTTACTTTCACCTGTCTTTCACCTCAAAATAAATAAAAATAAAATAATCACTGGATACCACCTCGTATAATTAGTAGCCAGGTGAACTGTATAATTAGCGACCGTATATTAAAACAAGGCAATAATTCCTATGATAATTATAGTGAACGTAGAGAATTTTTTTTATCTGATTATGTCACAGTAAATCAATATTGTGATAATTAGTTTTTCATTTGAATGAGTATGATGACTTAACCTCTTGAGTGTGATGACTTAACCCCTTGAGTATGATGACTTAACCCCCTGAGTATGATGACTTAACCCCTTGAGTATGATGGCTTAACCCCTTGAGTATGATGGCTTAACTCCTTGAGTATGATGACTTAACCTCTTGAGTATGATGACTTAACCCATTGAGTATGATAACTTAACCTCTTGAGTATGATGACTTAACATCTTGAGTATGATGACTTAACCTCTTGAGTATGATGACTTAACCTCTTGAGTATGATGACTTAACCTCTTGAGTATGATGACTTAACCTCTTGAGTATGATGACTTAACCTCTTGAGTATGATGACTTAACCCATTGAGTATGATGACTTAACTCCTTGAGTATGATGACTTAACTTAAGGGGTTGGAGCCTGAAATGATGTGTGTGTGTCAGTCAATGTCTGTGTTCCTTTGTGGGCTTCTGAAGGTCTGTATGGGCGCCTTTGTGTCTGGGGCGATGTCTGTGCGTTTGGGTGGGCGTCTGTGTGTGTGTATTGTATGTGTGTGTATGTGGTATGTGTATATGATATGTATGGGTGTATGTTTATGTACAGTATATATTTGTATGTATGTATGTATGTAGAGTAATATAGATCATACCACTGGACACAGGAGAAGGTCAGAGGTCAAATACAATAAGGGTGTTTTAATAGCACCTGTAACTACCCTTCAGTCTCATTATTGTATCTCTTACTTTATAATTTGTAATATTTTTATACATTTTTGTACTTTTTATAGTTTGATATATTTCACTTTATGAAACCTGATTATTGACATGTTATTATTATTATTATTATTATTATTATTATTATTATTATGTTGAATGGAGATATACTGACATATTTTCACCGTTAGAATATACTGTCATTAAGAATACTTATTTTTATATGAAAACTGGATATTTCGTTTCTCTCTAAGTGTTTGTGTGTCAGAGGCCAACTGACCTCTTATATCAAGTCGACCTCGTATTAGTGTGTGTAAGAGGCCAACTGACCCCTTATATCAAGTCGACCTCGTATTAGTGTGTGTAAGAGGCCATGTGACCTCTTATATCAAGTCGACCTCGTATAAGTGTGTGTAAGAGGCCATCTGACCTCTTATATCAAGTCGACCTCGTATTAGTGTGTGTAAGAGGCCAACTGACCTCTTATATCAAGTTGACCTCGTATTAGTGTGCGTAAGAGGCCAACTGACCTCTTATATCAAGTCGACCTCGTATTAGTGTGTGTAAGAGGCCATCTGACCTCTTATATCAAGTCGACCTCGTATTAGTGTGTGTAAGAGGCCGTCTGACCTCTTAACATCAGGCTGTCTTTAGGATGCCGTGTGGTGTGCTTACAAGTTCCTCGAGAATAATAATGTGATATATCCTAACTTGTGGAGGGGGCGGGTGCTGTGTTGGGCCACGAGGGGGGAGAAGGGGAAGACGAGGGTGGGAAGGGGGCGAAGAGGGTGGGAAGGGGGGCGAAGAGGGTGGGAAGGGGGGCGAAGAGGGTGGGAAGGGGGGCGAAGAGGGTGGGAAGGGGGACGAAGAGGGGGGGAAGGGGGGCGAAGAGGGTGGGAAGGGGGGCGAAGAGGGTGGGAAGGGGGCGAAGAGGGTGGGAAGGGGGGCGAAGAGGGGGAGAAGGGGGGCGAAGAGGGTGGGAAGGGAGACAGGGAGCTTATATAATCCCTATCTATCAATCAACCAAATATAATCCCTGTCTATCAATCAACCAAATATAATCCCTGTCTTCCAATCAACCAAATATAATCCCTGTCTATCAATCAACCAAATATAATCCCTGTCTTCCAATCAACCAAATATAATCCCTGTCTACCAATTCCTTACAAGTGTCATATATAAAACAGACAGGAAGAACGCCCCTTGGCATCTCAGTGCTTGCAAGATCCTGAAGTGGTTAATGATTCGGGCACTACAAGAGAGCATCCTGAGGACTTAGTTCCTGAGCTGAAGGACTGCAGGAGCTCACTAGATCCCCGTGCTGTGCTGTAGGATCCCCGTGCAGTGTTGTGTAGGATCCTCGTGCTGTGTTGTATAGGATCCCCGTGCAGTGTTGTATAGGATCCCCGTGCTGTGTTGTGTAGGATCCCCGAGTTGTGTTGTAGGATCAAGCTAGACTAGTATCAGATCAGAGGGCAAGAGGGCATCTGTCAGCTTATTGCTTTAGGAAGAGGAATTCGCTTTGATTGTCAGGTCTCCAGGAGGTAAAATGCCTTCATGTCTACCTTTATAAATATCAAATGTGCCTTTGTTCTCCAGGAAGCTTAGGGTGTGGTGCTTGATGGTGAAATATAGTGTTGATAGTGAAATATAGTGTTTGATAGTGAAATATAGTGCTTGATGGTGAAATATAGTGTTTGATGGTAAAATATAGTGTTGTTTGATGGTGAAATATAATGTTGATGGTGAAATAGTGTTTGGTGGTGAAATATAGTGTTGATGCTGAAATATAGTGTTGGTGGTGAAATAGTGTTGTTTGATGGTGAAATACATTGGTGCCTGAAGATGAAATATATTGTTTCCTGAAGATGAAATATATTGCTGTTAATCTTTGGCGTCGACACACGGGAGGGAAGAACACTTGAACGTTCAGTTGGTGAGGAAAGAGAAGGCGCTCAGTGTGTAATCTCGAGGCACCTACGAAAGCTTCCAAGTGTGAGACTTAACATGGTCCCTTAACCGTGTGTGTTAGAGAAAGAGAGAGAGGGGGGGGGGGAGGTGGTGTGTGAGAGAGAGAGAGAGAGAGAAAGAGAGTGTGTGCGTGATATAGATAGAGAGAGAGAGAGAGAGAGAGAGAGAGAGAGACGGTACCCCCGATCGCCATCACCTTTCCAGACACTGATACCTCCTAGTAAAGCGCTTCCTCTCCTTCCCTTACGTTAGGTGTAAGATAATTTGTGACAACTGAAGTTTATAAGAGTCAGTGTGTCATATAAAAGCCATAGTTCCATATAAGAGCCTGAGTGTCACATAAGAGCCAGGGTGTCACATAAGAGCCAGAGTACCAAGTAAGAACTAGAGTGTCACATAGGAGCCAGAGTGCCACATAAGAGCCAGAGTGCCATATAAGAGCCAGAGTGCCACATAAGAGCCAGGGTGTCACATAAGAGCCAGAGTACCAAGTAAGAACTAGAGTGTCACATAGGAGCCAGAGTGCCACATAAGAGCCAGAGCGCCATATAAGAGCCAGAGTGCCACATAAGAGCCAGAGTGTCATATAAGAGCCAGAGTGCCACATAAGAGCCAGGGTGTCACATAAGAGCCAGAGTACCAAGTAAGAACTAGAGTGTCACATAGGAGCCAGAGTGCCACATAAGAGCCAGAGTGCCATATAAGAGCCAGAGTGCCACATAAGAGCCAGAGTGCCATATAAGAGCCAGAGTGCCACATAAGAGCCAGAGTGCCATATAAGAGCCAGAGTGCCAGCTGGGTACACAAGACACAGGTCGTTATCACTGACAAAGTTTCTAGCGGCTGCCAACATCAACATCCTCGCCTACAAGTTGCAAGCACACTTTATTGCATACACGATAGGGGTGGGGGGAGGTGAGGGAGTGTGTGGGTCAGGGTGTGTGTGGGTCAGGGAGTGTGTGGGTGGGTGTGTGTGGGTGTGTGTGTGTCAGGGAATGTGAGGGTCAGGGTTTGTGTGTGTGTGTGTGGTAGTGTGTGGGTGGGTGGGTGTGGGTCAGGGAGTGTGTGGGTCAGGGTGTGTGTGGTAGTGTGTGGGTGGGTGTGTGTGGGTGGGTGTGTGTGGGTCAGGGTATGTGTGGGTCAGGGTGTGTGGGTGGGTGTGCGTGGGTCAGGGAGTGTGTGGGTCAGGGTGTGTGTGGTAGTGTGTGGGTGGGTGTGGGTGGGTGTGTGTGGGTCAGGGTGTGTGTGTGTGTGTGTGGTAGTGTGTGGGTGGGTGTGTGTGGGTCAGGGAGTGTGTGGGTCAGGGTGTGTGTGGTAGTGTGTGGGTGGGTGTGTGTGGGTGGGTGTGTGTGGGTCAGGGTATGTGTGGGTCAGGGTGTGTGGGTGGGTGTGCGTGGGTCAGGGAGTGTGTGGGTCAGGGTGTGTGTGGTAGTGTGTGGGTGGGTGTGTGTGGGTGGGTGTGTGTGGGTCAGGGAATGTGTGGGTCAGGGTGTGTGTGTGTGTGTGTGTGGTAGTGTGTGGGTGGGTGTGTGAGGGTCAGGGAGTGTGTGGGTCAGATAGTATGCGGGTCAGATAGTATGCGGGTCAGGGAGTGTGTGGGTCAGGGAGTGTGTGGGTCAGATAGTATGCGGGTCAGGGAGTGTGTGGGTCAGATAGTATGCGGGTCAGGGAGTGTGTGGGTCAGATAGTATGCGGGTCAGGGAGTGTGTGGGTCAGGGAGTGTGTGGGTTAATCTTGTATTCCAGGATAAATTTGCCATAAAGAGGAGAGACTGATGCCAGTGCTGTGTTTGTGATGACTTAAACCTTTATTAATAACATCTAAGTTGGTTTAGGTTAGGTTAGTGTTTGGTTAGGTTAGGTTAGTGTGAGGGTTAGGTTAATGTGAGGGTTAGGTTAGGTTAGTGTTTGGTTAGGTTAGGTTAAGTTAAGTTAAGTTAAGTTAGGTTAGGTTAGGTTAGGTTAGGTTAGGTTAGGTGTATATAATAGGTTTAGTTTAGCTTTTAAAAAGACTAAGCTAGTTTAGGCAGTCTAGTCCAGTTAAAGAGACCGCATTAGAGAAAGTGAGAGACAGGCGGGAAAATAGAAATAAAGCGAGAGAGAGAGAGAGAGATGGAAAATAAAAATTAAGTAATAGAGAAAGAGAGAGAAAGAAGGAAAATAAAGCGAGAGAGAGAAAGATAATATGGAGGAGAGCTCTCAGCTGATCACTTCACCAAGACGATGCAATCATCTCATCTTAGGCGCTGAGGAATCTATGTATGAGAGAGAGAGAGGGAGAGAAGAGGTAAGGAAATGGATAAAGAGAGAGAGAGAGAGGGGAAGGAAATAAAAAGAGAGATAGATAGAAGAAAGATATAGAGAGAGAATACAAGAGAAAAGAGAAAGGAAGAAAAAGAAGAGAGAGAGAGAGAAAGGAAGGAAGGAAGGAATAATGACAAAGAAAGAGAGGGGGGGGGAGGAAAAGAAATAAAGAGATATTTAGAGAGAGGAATGAAGGTGAAAAATAGAGAAAAAAGAGCGAGAGAGAGAGATAAGGGAGGGAGGAAAGTGGATCATTTTACCCCCCTCTCACCCACTTCCCCACCCCACCCCACTCCCCACCCCACCCCACCCCACTCCCCCAGCGTGAGTGATGTATGTCGCTCTCATCTCCGCCCACACACACACAGGGACTTGGGAGCGTGGGAGTGGCGACCATGATTGTGTGAGAGGGAGGGAAGGAATAAATATAGGTAGAGAGAGAGTTGGAGGGAAGAAGAAAGGAAGGAAAAAGTATAAATAGAGAGGGGAAGGAAGGAGGAATAGAGAGAGAGGGGAAGGAAGGAGGAATAGAGAGAGAAGGGAGGAAACGTGTAGAGAGAGAAAGGAAGGAAAGGAAATGAATAGAGAGGAAGGAAGGAAGGAGGAATAGAAAGAGAGAGGGAGGAAGGAAGGAAAATAATAAAGAGGGAGAGAAAAAACCCGGATGAATAAGAATGGAAGATGGAAAAGAAGTCATAAAAGAAATGAGAAAGAGTGGAGGACTGTGGTCGCCAACCCTCAGATATTAGAACGGTACTCTGATTGATTGATGGTGACTTATATGGGGAATTATGTAGTGTATGGTTGATACATTAATATTTTTTTAGGATTTATTTCCAATATATAAACAACCATTGCCTTAGTCTTAACAGCATTAACTCTTAAACCATATTTTCACCTTTTTCCACTGATCTGTTAACCAGTTTTTGTAATGCCACTTCACTATCTGTGATAAGAACAGTATCAATAACATATCGTTTATTCTATATTACTTTACCATTAACTTTTAGTCCTTCATTATCACTTATAACTTCTCTCATTAATAATTGTGAACATATATTATACAGTGTTGGAGACAGAACATAGCCTTGTCTTACTCCCTATGTCTAACACTGCAGCCTCCTGTTGCCAGTAAAGATCTTGCTAAAATCACAATATCTCCTTCATTAATGCCTATTTTTCCCAAGACCTCTTTAAGTTTATTTTGCTTTGCCTCTTCAAAATCTTTTTCGTAATCAACAAAGCAGATATACAAATTTCACTGGACCACTAAAGTCCTTTCACTCAAAATTCTCAAACCAAATAAAGCGTCTTTTAAAACTTTACTGTACAAAATGTATAAACCCACAAATATTCAGCTTTTAATTACAAATTTAATATTAATATCTACTAGGAAATTTGTATTATTATTTTACTCTATAAAACATAAAGATTAAACCATTAAAAATTCAGCTGTTATTTTTTCTAATCTAAAATCGTGTTTAAACTATTGTCATCTTTAACCCATTATTATTCTAAAAAAAATTTATATGTGCACCATTATATTTTGGCTTCTATGACTATATATATACACGGTGTTGGGTGGCGACCATTAACCCGTAACTAATGGTAATGGGAAAAACTGAATGACAGAATTAATAACACGTATATCACTCCAGTGTGTATGTGTGGGAGAGAGAGAGAGAGAGAGAGAGAGAGAGAGAGAGACTACCTATGTACTGGATCATTTTGATATCGTGTATGGCCTCTCTCTCTCTCTCTCTCTCTCTCTCTCTCTCTCTCTCTCTCTCTCTCTCTCTCTCTCTGGTGAGGGCTTTGTGATTCTCCCTTTAAGCTAGTTGGCACACTTCCAACCTGGAGCCACCACGTCCGGCTTGTTGGCTCCAATGTATGTGGTGGTAGTAGTAGTGGTGGTAGTTGTGGTGGTAGTGGTAGTAGATGGTGGTAGTGGTAGGTGTAGGTGGTAGTAGTGGTAGGTTTAGTTAGTGTTAGTAATTGGTGGTAGTAGTAGTAGTGGTGGTGGTAGTAGTGGTAGGTGTAGGTAGCAGTAGTGGTAGGTTTAGTCAGTGTTAGTAGTTGGTGGTAGGTGATAGTTAGTAGTAATGGTGGTGGTAGTAGTAGTGGTGGTAGTGGTGGTGGTAGTAGTGGTAGGTGTAGGTGGCAGTAGTGGTAGGTTTAGTCAGTGTTAGTAGTTGGTGGTAGGTAATGGTTAGTAGTAATGGTGGTGGTGGTAGTAGTAGTAGTAGTAGTGGTGGTGGTGGTAGTAGTAGTAATAGTGGTGGTGGTAGTCGTAATGGTTGTGGTAACCTAGCTCTCGGTGCGGCACACAGGAGGAACGAGAACGACAAGAGAAGGGCATACAGGGAGAGAATCCAAAACGTTGATCAAGGCAGCTTCACTCCTCTAGTGTTCACAACCTCTGGTGGGATGGGACCAAGTGCAAGATGCTTCTACCCCAGACTCGCGGAGGTGATCTCCGAACAGAAGCAGCAGCCCAGAAGTTATGTTAAAGCCTGGTTGAGATGTCGACTGTCTTTCTCTCTCCTTCGGTCGGCTTTGCTTTGCCTCAGGGGAGCGAGAGCTTCTGCCCCAAAGCCGACAACAGTTGCAGATATTGACTATGAGGCTACAGTCACTGAATGCCGCATAGATCTGCGGCTCAACTAATTTAACACAGATAGGATAGCTACTTATGTATTAGGATATTTAATATTAAGGTAATAAAATGGTGGCGAAGGTGTGGCTATTGGGGGAAGCTGGAGGCCACGTATAAAAAAAATGGTGGTGGTAGTAGTAGTAGTAATAGTAGTAGTAGTAGTAGTAGTAGTGGTAGTAGCGAGATATTTTGTCAGACAGGTAATGGTGTCTCTCTCTCTCTCTCTCTCTCTCTCTCTCACACACACACACACACACACACTCTATGAACTAACACATAAAATAAATCATATTGGTATTACATTTTCACGAGGGAAATTGTGTATTGAAAAGAAGAAAAAAAATGTTGGTTTTAGTTTTGGTGAGAAATTTTTACCTTCACTAACGACCAAAAATTTTTCTCTCACTACCTACAAGAGAGAGAGAGAGAGAGAGAGAGAGAGAGAAATTTTGGATTCTCTGAAAACATTTAAACTCGCTCAAAAAATCATTAAAACAAATCTAGTATAACTTTTGGTTTCATTGACTAAAAATAAATTCATGTTAGTCATTAATGTTAACTGATAGCAAGATAGTGGGGTGAGGGGGTGTTAGTGGTTAGGTTAGGTGGATGGGGAGGTGGATAGTGAGTGAAGATAGATGGGTGGTTAGGAGGGAGAGAAAGAGGGAGGGAGGGTGATAAGGGGGAGGGAGAAGGGCGACTGGTAATGTATTTCAAGAATCTGAAATTCCTCCATGTGCGGCTGAGGGGGGGGGGGGGGAAGTGGGGGGGGGTGTAGGTTGTGGGAGGGGTAGGAGAGGTGGGGGGTGGGGGAAGGTTGATGGTAAGAGAGGGTAGGGGGAGGTAGGGAGGGGGGGATGGATGGGGGTAATAATTAAGGGATAAAACAAAAATATTGACTAATCACTCACAGTAATAATTTTCTATTGGTGGAAAAGAAAGAAATTATCGCTTTCCAATTATCTCACAGGATTTTGCTTTTACTTGCGAAAGGTGAAAAAAAAAGAAAGTATTTTATATTTTCGTTTTGGTGATTTTATTCTTTATTTATGGACGAGAAATTTAAGTGAAGAGTTAAAAGTATCACTGACTGGTTTTCCTTCACACGATATAACTTTTACTGGTGAAAGGTAAAATAGAAAGTTATAAAAAGAAAGTGTGTATCGATATTCTTTTGCCGATTCTTCATTTTTTTTATCGGAAGAGAGAAGAGAAAGTATTCTTAACTTTCCCTCACATGATATTGCTCTTACTGGTAAAAAGTTAAATAGAAAGTTGATAAAAGAAAGTATTTTTGTTTTTTATTGATGGAAGAGAAAGAAAGTAAGAAATATAGTGTTTCATTTATTTTTTCGTAAGACAAAATATAAAGAAAGTGAAAAGAAAGTATTTTTCCAACTTTTTTACTGACAAAGTATAAAATTATATGTATGGTTAGACACATTTTGAATCGTTAGTGAAAAGAGAAAGTAATGATTTAAACTTTTCAGGAAGGTGTATCTGAACAACAAGAGAAAGTATTTAAGTGAAAGTTTAATATTTCCTCCATTATGATTATTGACCAAAGGAAATTTAAGAGAAAAGAAAGTAATATTTTCACTTGTTTTCTCTTGTTGTTTTTAATTGGCGCGAGAGAAAGAGAAAAACGTAAAAGTATTAGTTTTTACGATTCACTATTTTTTTTTTTTTTACAAGGACGACGAGAGAAAGTGTGAAAGTTTCTGGGTGTGTTGCTGGATAATGCAGACATGGGTTACTGCCTGGATGGTGGAGTAACCCGCTAGCTAGGAGAGAGAGAAAGTGAGAATAAAGAGAGGGAGGGTGTAGAGAAAGTGAGAATAAAGGGAGAGGTAGAGAAAGTGAGAATAAGAGAGATAGAGAGAAAAGTAGAGAAAGAGAGAGAATTGGATAAAAGTGAGAGAGGAAAATAGAGTGAGCATGAAAGTGAGAGACAGAGTGTGAAAGTGATATAGAAACAGGAAGAAAAGAAAAGGTTAAAAAGATAGAAGAATTCAAGTCGTCCATGTGTGTGTGTGTGTGTGTGTGTGTGTGTGTGTGTGTTTCTGTCTCTTTTTCTTGGTATCATGTGTGTGTAGGGGCGAATTTCCCTCTCTCTCTCTCTCCCTCTCTCTCCCTCTCTCTCTATATATATCACACACACACACACACACACACACACACACACACACACCGCTATATTGTCAAGTTAAAATCAACACACATACTTTTTTCTGTTGTCCTTCAAAACATAAACTTTGGGAAGAAAACTACACATATATTTTTTGGGTTGACAAGAGTTGAAAATATATAAACTTTGACTCAGTGTAAATTTCATGGCCGGTGCTGAGAGAAGACTAGGGTCATATGTTTGTTTTTTGTGTTTGTAGTGTCCAGAGTTACTGTGTATACATTGTCTAGTGAATGACATCAACAACCAATGACGTTTCTGTTTTTTGAACCGAAACTGGACGTAATTTCGTTTAAATCACATTAAGTTTTGCATAACATAACATAACATCAAAACTAACATAACATAGCATCATAATTAACATAGCATAACAACATAAGATAATCCAACCTAACCTAACCAAACACCCTAATTAGACCTAACAACTTCAACTGTAGACTAACCTAACCTAACCTAACTGAACCTGACTGAATGCCTTCTGTGCCCTGTCGACAGATATACTAAAATTAATAAACAGTTCTTCTATATAAATTTTTAAAGCTAAGACGTGTGGATGTGGGTGATTTTATTTTTATTTTTATTTTTTTGTAAAGAAAGGAAGGGTGAAAGAAGATTAGAGGTGGGGGAAGGAAGTTGTAGTTAGGAAATTGAAGAAATTTAGGAGGAGGTAAGAGAAGGCGGGCTGACCACCTAACTAAGCTAATAGTGTGTTAGCGTTGTGTCATGGGTTAGTTATTGTCTGTCGGTACAGGTGTGTTGTGCGGGGGAGGGGGGGGGGGGGGGGCTCTGTGTTTCCTGACGGGACAAAACAAGAATATACAATATACCTACAGTACTGTTGTATTTTTCACGGCCAAATCTGTGTATTTAATGACAGGTGTATGTGTGTGTGTGTGTGTGTGACAGGTGGAGGGGTGGGATGACAGCGTTGTGTGTGTGTGTGTGTGTGTGTGTGTGTGTGTGTGTGTGTGTGTGTGTGTGCGTCAAAGTTGTCAGTATAAAAATATTAT